>CM055640.1:11683389-12165889 GCA_029378325.1 Elaeagnus macrophylla | reverse complement strand
TGCTTATGTATCAGCCCCTGTTTTTGCTCTTTTATATTAGGTTTAATTAGAGACAAATTTTGGTGTGTTAATTTCTAATATTATCCCTCAAAAGGTGAGTTAATGAAAGCACAAAATCGTCCTTTTCCTTTAGTGTCCAAATCAGCCCTTGAATTCTTGATTCCACATCAGCTCTGTTTTGGCATTGATTTCCTGGTATGGTTTTGCTGCAGCAATGCTGTAGCAAAGCTGCAGCAAAGTTGTATTTTTGCATTTTCTTTGTTGTTTTCTTTATTTCCTGCAAGGGTAATGAAAATATAATGAGTGCTCATCAAAATATAATTCTTTTTGACACATTTCATAATTATTTTGAGTTTATTATCAAAGAATTCATTTAAATCACAAAACCCACAAATAGTGTATAAATGATTAAAATGTGTGGATATTCTCAAATTAACAAACAAATATTAATGAATAAGAGTTAATAATACTCTAATAAATTAGAGTTATCAACTCCCCCAAACTTAGCATCTTGCTTGTCCTCAAGCAATAATTTATATGATGATTTGCAAGTGGCCATTGAAAACAAAGGTTTCAACTCACGTTAAGAACATAGTTGTCAACTAATAAATAAATAAACTAGACTTGTTTCAACATTAGAAAGAAGAGATCTCAAATTCATGGTCCAAATTGATTTTTCTCAAATGTTAGTTTCAATGTCTCAAACTCATTCCAAAACAACCCCATGTGTGTGTGTGATGTCTCATAATTTGTTATTTGATACTTCCCCCCAAACTTAGGTAATTTATGTTCCTTAAGCTTAAAATCATGCCTCCATATGTTGGTTTTTTAAATCCCTCTCCACTAATGTAGATGTTCACTAATCAAAGATCAAAAGGACTTAAATAAGCTTGAAATGTAAGGCTAGGGTAAAGGTAAGGTGAAAGTCATATTTAGGTATCATATCCCACAAGCACAAACACTATTCAAGAATACTTTAGGACTCTTTATTTACATTGCTTCTCTTCATTCATTTTTTTTTTTGGAGTGAATCTGTTTTGCTGCAGCAAAGTTGTTTCCAGATTTCTCTCTCTTTTTTTTTTTTGAATGAAGGATCGATCTCAATATAACCAAACAAGAGTGATTTTCATCATAAACAACACCATTTTCAACACCATAATTTTCTTTCTTCCAAGAGGCATCAACCTTTCTAACAACAATTCTTAAAGATAGTAATGCACTTGTGAGGTAAAGGTCAAAGGATATGCAAATAAGGAAATGCTAAGTTTTTATGTGGGTGTTGACAAAAAGAATTTTGATCATTCATGGCTCAAATTAGGTGTGCAAATGAAATATATTTTTAACCAAGGTTAGCACGAAAAGCACAATCGAATCCCAAGAAGGCCTAAATCATTTCATTGAGTTGTGAACTTTCTAGAATTTCGCTTTGAGAAATTCTCCAAACTAATTCCAGAGGCTCAAACTCTCCCATAAATTACCCTTATTCAAAGTTTATATCAAACAAACAAACAAGTAGACAGTGCAGTTAGAGTTGTGGGTGTATATTTCAAAATAAGTTCTCAACATTTTCCAATTAACACTTAATCAAATCAATTTTTCTCATAAAGCAAGATATCTCCTCTAATAAATTAACAAGTTAGTTTCTTTTTAGGACCAAGATAACAACATGAAATTAATGACAACCTTAGTTCAAACAAATCATCATAAAACGACAGCAAATTGCACATCATACAATTAACATTCAGCACAGTGATCACATCAATTCCATCAATTTCACAGCTCAACAGCACAGACATTAAACAGTAAGCACAAAGTAATCACATGAATTCCATTAATGCCAGAGTGCAACAGTAGATAAATCAGATAGTAAGCACAGTAAACAAATCAGATAGTAAACAGCAAATTCATCCCCCCAAACTTAAAATAAGCACTGTCCTCAGTGCTCATAACTAAACAGATCAGTCAGCAGGCAAAAAGGGCAGAAAGAAAACAAAATAAAAATGACAAAGTAACGAGACTGCCCTGTTATTGCTGTGTTGCTCCCGTGAATGAACAATTTGGTGAATATGAACCAATATAGCAACACCCAGTTGTTATTGGTGTGGGGAGGATCTGAACAACACGAATTGCTAACCCAAACAACCATGAAAACTGATTTTGAAGTCCAAATTTTTGAAGCGTGAGTAGCGACGACGGCTTGAAGTGGATGGCTGGTATCGGTGAGGCGTGGAAATGGGCGGAGTGTTGGGTCTTATGGGTAGCGCCTGGATGAGGGGCTGGTGGCTAGGCAACCATTCGCCTGAACGATTGGGGGTGCTCGGGTGTGTGAGGGAGGTTGATGGTAGTGGGGTGCGGTGCCGAATGAGAGGAAAATTCTGGGATGTTCGGGATCTTGATGAGGGGTTGGGTCTTCTAGATTGTGGCGTTTGCGAGTGGTGGACGGAGTGTTGGTCGGTTTGAGCTGGGGTGGCTTGCGGTTTGGAGCGTTGGGTGTTCAGAGGGGCGCTTAGGTTCAATCCTCGCTGGGATGAAAATTTCTGGGGTGTTCGTTGCCTTGACGAATGGTTGTTGGTGGTGGAGATTTCTGGGATTTGCTGGAGGCGCTCGAGTAGGCACGTAGTGAGTTCGGTGGTAGTGCTTGGAGGCGCTCAGGAGGGAGAAGGGGAAGAGTGGTGCGTAGTGTTGATGGGATAAACCGAATTGGGTATTGGGTTTAAATGGTGCTGACCCGATTTTTTTTTTTTTTTTTGTACTCAAAAATGGATTATGGGCCAACCTCCATTAGAGCCCAATTTGAAGCTCAAATTTTTACAACTTCCATTGAAGCCCAATCCACATCCACAGAAATGATTATTAAGCCATGCCCAACACGCCTTAATGCTCCTGATCTGAAATGAACGAAGAACAACATAGACTTTGCTCAATGCTGCAGCAAAATTTTCCAATTTTGGAATCATGATAATTTTTGGTTATGTCGTACTTCTCTCCTGCTCTCTTCTCCCCCAAACTTAAATTTCCATTGAAGCTCAATACAAATAAAGCTGAAGCACTGAAAATAAGCCCAACCAACGTAAAATTTTGTTCAAAGAAAAACAGTGTAGAACTTTGCTATAGCGTTGCTACAGCAAAGCTGCAGCAAAATTTCCATTTTGTTCACACTGTGAGAACACATTTGGATGTTGGTTTTGCTTTGCTTTTCTCTTGCTCTCACTCCTTGGGATGACCTGAAAATGCAGCAAATAAACTTCTAAGTAAAAGAATTTACACAATTAAATTGAAATAAAAATCATAAACTAAAAATTAAGAAAAACTAAGAAAAGTGAAGAAACATGGGTTGCCTCCCATGAGCGCTTGTGTTAGAGTCGACAGCCCGACTTTGCTTGTAGTCATGGGTCTGGGAGTGGAATGGAGGTATGCTCCCTGTCAAGAATTTCTCTCCAATAATGTCTAATGTGTTGGCCATTAGCTTGAAATTTTTTCTTGGACCAACATTTCCAATATTTTTGACTTAGACCAACATTGTTCTTTAAGATCCTCTTAATTTCTCGATAGGACTGACATTGTTGCAAAATATTCACCATCTCATCTTCGGGAATACATCTTCTAATCTTTCGGTTTGTATATCGCTTGAACAAGAATGGCCTATCCCAATAGTAGAATTTCAAATTTTGGAAAAATTTCTTCTTTTGATAGGAATTTGAATCTGGTGGTGCATCAAGTGAAGACTTAGGAAAATCCTGAGATAAAAAGTCTACGAATTGAACTTTATTTTCCGTTTTGTATGTATTAGACCCTGTTTCCAACCGAGGTAATTTCTCCTCATCTTCCTCTTCATTATCTGAATCATATTGCGATAAAATTTGTAGAGAATCATTATAGCCACGTTTTGCAGGTTCTTTAGATACCAGAGATTCCACAACTGAAATGGATGAGCACTCTTCAACATTATTGGGAGATTCCATGGTTTTAAACACGTTGAAAGTGACTTGTTCATCTTGAACTCTCATAGTTAATTCTCCTTTTTGAACGTCAATCAAAGTTCGGCCTGTAGCTAAGAATGGTCTTCCCAAAATAATAGGCACTTCTCTGTCTTCTTCATAGTCAAGTACAATAAAATCCCCTGGGAAGATGAATTTGTCCACTTTCACCAAGACATCTTCAATTTTTCCTTCAGGATGAGCAATGGATCGATCTGCTAGTTGTAAAGAGACTGTAGTAGGCCATGCTTCACCAATCCCCAACTTCTTAAAAATTGACAAAGGCATCAAATTAATGCTTGCTCCCAAATCACATAAAGCCTTGCCAAAATATTGATTACCTATAGAGCATGGAATTGTGAAACTCCCAGGATCCTTGAGCTTAGGAGGAAGTTTGTTCTGTAACATAGCACTACTTTCACTTGTTAAGGCAACTGTCTCAAATTCGCCAAATCGTCTCTTTTTGCTCAGGATGTCTTTCATGAATTTGACATAATTTGGCATTTGTTCCAAGGCTTCCACCAATGGAATGTTGATATGAAGTTGCTTAAGAACATCCAAAAATTTCCTGAATTGAAGGTCTTGCTGCTGTTTCTGAAATCTTTGAGGGAATGGTGGAGGTGGTCTGTGCTGCTGGGAACTTTGCTGCAGCAATGCTGTAGCATTTTGGGTACCAAAATTTTCTGAGTTTTTCAGAACTGCTTCAGATTTTTCCAAATCTTTTTCCTCCTTTTCTTGGGTTGAAATGTTCCCCTTTTGACTTATTTTATGTCCACTTGGTCCCTCTAATTCTTTTCCTCCTTTTCGGTATCACTTGGAAGTGCACCTTGTGGACGGTTTCTAAGTTCATTAGCTATCTGTCCCACTTGATTTTCTAGATTCCTCATTGAAGCAGCTTGACTTTGAAGTATTGCATCATTCTTAGCCATGTATTCTTTGAGTAAAGATTCCAACGAGCTAGATGGTTCATTCGGTTGATTTCTCTGTGGCTGTTGCTGAAATCCTGGTGGGAATGTAGGTCGATTAGGCATGGTATGGTTAACTTGACCACCACCTTGATTGTTCCAAGAGAAATTAGGGTGTTGCCTCCACCCTGGGTTATATGTGTTGGAGTACGGATTGTGGTTCCTGTTTACATCACTCACAAAACAAATTGATTCAGGATTTGAAGGACAGTTTTCAAACACATGAGACCCCGAACAATAGACGCATGAAATTCCTGAATCTTGAATTGAATTCACATTTGCCGACACATGTTGGTTCTTCAACAAATTAACCAAGGATGACACTTGAGCTGTAAGTGCCGTAACATCATTAACCTCATGCACACCAGCTACTCTTTTTGCAGTTGCTACTCTATCCATTGGCCATTGGTAATTATTGCTGGCCATCCTCTCAAGTAGATCATAGGCTTCATTGTAAGACTTGGCTAAAAGAGCTCCATTAGCATATGCATCAACAATTGTTCTCGTTTGAGCATTTAGACCATTGTAGAAAGTCTCCATTTGGATCCAATGAGGTATACCATGGTGAGGACATTTCCTTAACAATTCTTTAAATCTTTCCCAAGCTTCATATAGAGATTCTCCATCCAATTGTTGATAGGAGGTGATGTCATTCCTCAATTTAGCATTCTTTGTTGGTGGGAAGTATTTCATCAAGAATTTCTCAGCTAAATCGTTCCAAGTTGCAATAGAGTCAGGTGGCAAGGAGTTAAGCCATGCTCTAGCACGATCTCTTAAGGAATAAGGAAATAATTTGAGTCTAAATGCTTCCTCGGTTACCCCTGTCCATTTGAATGAGTCACTGACTTCAATAAATAACCTGAGATGCAGATGATGATCTTCTGTAGGTAACCCACTAAATTGCCCTACTGTTTGTAGCATCTGAAACATCACCGGTTTTAACTCAAAGTGAGTTGCTTGAATATTCGGTCTTGTGATGCTTGGATTCAACCCTTCTAGCATAGGCAATGCATATTCATTCAAAGCTCTGTCCCTATCATCCATTGGAGGTATCACATTGATTGCATTGTTTAAATTCTGTTCATGGCCATTGTTTCCGTTCCCTGCTTGTGCCATATCTTCAATCTGAGCGAAACCTTGTTGTTCTCTTCTTCTTAGTCTGAAAGTACGTTTAATCTCGGGATCGAAGGGTAGGATATCCTTGTCACGAAATCTGCTCATACAAAAGACACAGAAGAGATATTAGATAACAAAAATTAAATAAAAACAAAAGTTGATTTCTACGAATAATTTCTAACGTTGCCAATCCCCGGCAGCGGCGCCAAAAACTTGTTGCTCACAATGGTGTATATGATTTAACGCAAGTGCACGTGTCGCAAACAAGTAATATAATGATAAGAAATATCGTTCCCACGGAGATTGGAATGCTAGAAAATATCATAAAAATTAACTATTAAATCAATGTTTTGTGTTTTAGTTTATTAAAAATAAAATAAATAAAATAAAATAAATGATACGAGAGAACAAGAATGAAAACACTGAAACAACATTCAACAAGAAGGATATCACAAATCATAGATAGATAAATCAGTTAGGATTGCAAATATGACAAGTGATGTAGACAAACTGCTTTGCTACAGCAATGCTGTAGCAAAGTGATGCTGTAGCAATGCTGCAGCAAAATATACCAGTAACTCGAATTTCAAAAATTCACAAAGGATTCTTCCGAATCTGCAATGTTTATATATTCTATGACTCAATGAAGCATATTCCTATGCAAAACTGAATCTAAGAACAACGTTCATGCACAAATTCTTGTGAGTTATGTGAGGTAATTATATATTCCTATATCAATTTCTTCACACTATTCTAGCTTTATCTAACTTAAAATTAACCTTTCCAGATTCAATTTCAGTCTATTATCCTATCAATTGTTGATCAAGCAATCAATAAGAATGAATCAATTAATCAAGCGTAGAATAACTAGCATCCTTTACCAAGCAAAACACAGTTTTATGAAATTAAAGCACAAAGTCTACATACACTTGCATATCCACAACCCTAACTGAATGAGAATTTAGCCAAGCATATTTATAAAATTAAACATCAAATTATATATGCTCAAAATCAGATCCATATGGTTTAGAGAATTTAGAAGAATCAAATAATAAAGAAATAATGAAATAAATAAATAAATCCCTTAAATCCACCCTAAACCAATTGGATTATGATCCTTTGTCTCGTTCTTGCTTTCTCTTCAATGAAAGTCCTTGCAAATCAAGCCTCAATTGGTCTCTTTCCAGATTCAAATTGATGCTCTGTTTTGCCTCTCCTTCCTTGCACCAAATCTGTCCAGAATTTGGGGATGCTATTTGTGGTGTTTTTCCTCCTTGCTGCTGCTGATTTGTTCTCTGTTTTCTGCTCAGATTTCACGTATGTTTTCCTCCCTTTGTTGTGCCTCCTGCTGCCCAGATTAGTTCCTGATCAGTTCTCTATATTCTGCCGCAGAATGCTTATGTATCAGCCCCTGTTTTTGCTCTTTTATATTAGGTTTAATTAGAGACAAATTTTGGTGTGTTAATTTCCAATATTATCCCTCAAAAGGTGAGTTAATGAAAGCACAAAATCTTCCTTTTCCTTTAGTGTCCAAATCAGCCCTTGAATTCTTGATTCCACATCAGCTCTGTTTTGGCATTGATTTCCTGGTATGGTTTTGCTGCAGCAATGCTGTAGCAAAGCTGCAGCAAAGTTGTATTTTTGCATTTTCTTTGTTGTTTTCTTTATTTCCTGCAAGGGTAATGAAAATATAATGAGTGCTCATCAAAATATAATTCTTTTTGACACATTTCATAATTATTTTGAGTTTATTATCAAAGAATTCATTTAAATCACAAAACCCACAAATAGTGTATAAATGATTAAAATGTGTGGATATTCTCAAATTAACAAACAAGTATTAATGAATAAGAGCTAATAATACTCTAATAAATTAGAGTTATCAGGAGTTTGCACAAGCGATAGAGCATGTGGTTTAATTCAATACAATGCGCAAAACCTTACCAGCCCTTGATATATGAAACCTATCCTTAATTAACGGACGAGATAGTAATTTCATACAGGTACTACATGGCTATCGTCAGCTCGTGTCGTGAGATGTTTGGTCAAGTCCTATAACAAGCGAAACCCTCGTTTTGTGTTACTGAGACATGTGCCTAAGGATTTATTTTATTAACTCTAAAGTAGTTTAAGAGTTAAGCTAGAGTTAACTCAAGAGTTAGCTTATAATCAACTAAGCTTAAAGCTTAATTATTGAATGAACTATTGAAGCTTAAGCTAAGCCTTCATTTGCCAAGCAAAACATGTATCAAGTAATCAAACCATCTTTGTTGCCCTATATCCAGAAAACCATAGATATCAAACTTGACACAACATCAAACCATTTAGGTTTATTATAAATCTATACAACATATATAAAACGATTTTATAGACCACATATCCTTACACACACACACAAATCCATGAGCACATATCTTCAAAGAGATGTGGCATTCCTGCAAGAATACGAGTTACCCAAGTAACAAGTACGTGACGTGAGCACGGTTTATTCAAACTCTATTTAAACAATCAAAATATTGTGACAATTCTATTTTAATTTAAATTAAAAGCAATTAAAACGATCAACAATTTAATGACCAAAGGTCGTAGGATTCAATTTCTCCCGAACTACTTCCATGGTAATTCAAATTACTACACACGCATGTTCCTTTCTCTGATTGATAATCGGATCTATTAATGAATTACGATCCGCATTTCTATAGCCATTGCAAATTAAATACCAAGTCATTGATCCACACTCCTAGGACATTATTAAAATGGCATTTAGTAAGCTCAAACATCCTAAAACATAAGATTACATGTTCCACATGGGTGTTCCATCCTTCCGTCATTTCATTTACAATCTAAACACAAATCAATCTTCCAATTGCACATGCATTAAATAAATTACCTAATTAATTGGAATAAACTAGGCATTTGTTAGAAGATAACAATCTATTCCATAAAAGTTTAAGTTCTTAGGAGATTGACTTTATGTATTATATCAAGTGGAAATATGTTAGTGGAGATATGTTATATCAAGTGAAAATAGACTTAAAAGTGATATAGAAGTAAAAAGAAAGAATGCAAGTAAAAATTTGAAGTTGGAGAAGTTCAAAACCAGGACTTTCTACGCTGATATCATGTTAAAAAATTGTTATCAATTAATTCTTCTAAAAACTTAAGTAATTAAAAAGTAAACTAACTATAATCTTTTTTTATATTTGGGTCTTCAAAATTAAACATAAATGCAATAAACCATCCAATCAAGCAACATATATGCATTAAATAAAATTAAAATCACCATGTAATAAATTTGGGTTCCGGTAGATGCAACTATGTTACAAACTATTCTAGTAATACAAATAAAATTACAGTGAAAGCAACTGCAGCAGCATTCTTTAACAAGGTCAGGTTACCTCCCTCCTAGATCCATCCAACAAGGGTGTTTTCCTTAGTATTTTATCATGCCTAAACTCTTCAGCCAGGGTAGCACCTCGTCTAATCCTTCCTTCAAGCTCCTAGGGTTATAATCCAACTCTCGTTTGGCCTTGTCACAAGAATATGCCCACTGATGTCTTAAAACATGAACAGTCTGCACCATATTTAAAAAATCAAAATGCAATTGTAGGACATTCCTATGTATATATATAAAAGGAAAAAGCGAGGAAGGAATAAAAGCACAAGGCATAGTTTGCCCAGGAGTCTTAATACATATTTAGGGACAAATTAATAGGGGGGTAGCATGACACTTTGATCATTTTACTTTCAAATATTTGGCACATTAGTTATTTTTTGTAAAATTGGTACACTTTAGTCATCTTATTATTGCATTTTTTAAGACTTTAGTCATTTTTTGCTTTTGGTTTTTTTGGATCCTTTTTTTGGAAAAAAAAATTAAGTATGATCGAATTAAACTAACTAACAAGAAATAGTGCATGATTGAAGGGGAAAAAAATTGAAAAAAAGTGAATAAATTGGCCAAAATGGGCCTAAAATGACTAAAGTGATCACAATTATAACATTTTTTATTTATTTATAATATTAACAAATATAACATTAAAGTGACTAAAATGTATCAGTTTAAAGAAACGTGACAAACATGTCTGATTTGTGAAAGTAAAGTGACTCCATGCACTTTTTTCAAACAAAAAAATAATAATTGGCTCTAAAAAGATTCAATGTATGCAGACACTAAAACCATACCGGCGGGCTGATTAGAGGAAGCTTCTTGGTAACTCGTGAAATTAGAACTGAAAGCCACCCATATACCTCAATTAACCATAAAGGAATGCTAAATCTAGGCCTGTTTGTCTCCGTAATGATCGCTGCGATGTCAAAGACATGCTTGAATGATGCATTTTCTCCTGTTAGTAGATATCTTTCACCAGGTTGTCCTTTGATCATTGCAGCAATGTGCCCCTCTACTACATCGTCAACATGACTAAATGAATATTTATCAAATCCAGAGCCTATATAACCAGGTAGCCGCCCATTAAACCGCTCAATAATCTGGACGGAAAACAAATTCCAAGTTTATTATTGCGAAGACACATGCTGCTATGCATCTTTTAATTATTCACATTAGTAGTGATATCTTTCAGGGACAGAAAGCACCAAAGATCATTTCCAATTCAAGACAAATATCACATACCAACCTTTCGGCATTCATCCCGCATGATTTTTCCAAGGAAAAAAAAAAAGAACGTTTCAGCTGTGTATTACATAAACACTCGAGCTTAAAAAATTGTCCTTGAAAGTGATGCATAATAAAGTCTCACATGATGTAGAATTTCATCAGGGATCCAGGGGGGAATCCAGGGGGTTAGATAGAGTGTTGATTCTTATTTGTAAGCTGCTAATAAAAAATTTAGAGGTGGTACAAGAAGTAAAAAATGCTGTATATTTGTTCCCCCTTAGCACATTTCTCGAAAGCTAATATATATATCAACATCTTAATTAGTAATTAAAGGATTTAAAAAATAATGCATTTGCACTTCATGGTGAAACAAATTTCTACCATTATAATAGACTACACCATTTACTTAGAAACTATTTTAGCAGTACCTTGCTATTACTTATTAGACACAACTCTAATATGAAACCATAGGAAAACAAAGAGCCCTTCCAACTTCAAAAGTTTTCAGTTATTTGAAAACAGAAGGAAACCAAGCCAACGTGAGAGCCTCACTTGAAGAAAATGGGGTTAAAAAGTATGTAAGAAATCCTACAATGGAACACTACTATATTGCTCTCTAAGAACAATAGTAATTAATTTATAAGAACCAAAAGCAAATAGTCAACAACCAGTACCTTAATTTTTTGAAAAAGAATTAATTTTCATGTATAACAACGAAAGAAAAAATTAAATCAACTTTTCCATCCTAAAGATGACAGATCAGATTTGTCTGTGTTTTTTTTTAATCAAATGATACTTTTCAAGGAGATTTGAACTAGGTAATCCCTAGTAGATGCCAAACCTTTACTATTTTACGGGAAGTTTGGCTAAGTGTTGAGTAACATGATAAATTATTGGTTAATCATTGGACCAAGCTCATATGGTCATCCAGGCCAATTGGAAGAATAAGAGGTATAAAGGAGAGTAGAAAATGAGTATGTTTGTCTTTAGAAAAAAATACACATTTACACACTTCTCTCTATATATTTCTCACCAATCTCTAATCTCCATTTTAATTAGCACGAAACAACATATAATACGCTTGTTTCATACTACCGAATTACTCACTATATCTCTCCCATGTTAACTCGCTCGGCCACCATGTAAGCATGGTACACACCAACCAATAATTCCTCTTAATAACATAGTCTTAAAGTTTTGGATTACACTTATTGTCCACAGACGCTGAACAAAAACGCAGATTTCTGCTTAAAGCTGTGAAACTTCAACAAAAAAAAAACTGCAGTTCGCAATCAAAGTTCAGTACAAAGGTTATCTAATCGTCCCTTTTCGCGTCGATAATGGTGACAAAAAATAAGACTCATCGCTATCGAATGACTCAAACCTCAAATTGAATAAAATTGACGAACAAACAATGTAATTTTACATACCAGCTGAGCAACTATATTCCCGACCGTGAGCTTTCCTGGCCCGTAAACAACTCCAGGATAAACGAACACGATTGGCAAACCCTCGGTCGTCGCAGCTTGCAGAGCGATCTTATCAGCAGCAACTTTGGACCTCTCGTACTCTGTACAGAAGAATTTCTCTGAATGAACCTGTATTCTAAAATTGTAAATAACAGGCAAATAGAAGTGATACAATAAATCTTAATCAAAATCCATGGTGATCTAATTAAAAGTACCTGAGACTCATCGGCAACATATCCATCGGTTGATCCTAGTGCAAAAAACGACGACGTATAGACCATCTTCTGTATTGTCTTCGTTTCTCTGACTGCTTGTAATACATTCTTAAGTCCGCCAACGTTGACCTATCAGCCACAAATTCACAATCAACATCAACACCGTTCTGCAATTTCGCACTCGCTAAAGCTTAGTAGAAAAAAATTCAACTAAAGAAGAAAGATCCAGAAAGAGGGAAGACGAAAGTACGGAGAAGAACTTGGAAGGGTCAGGGAGCCAAGGCTCGACTAGGCCAGCGGCATGCAAGATGACGTGGCAACCGGATAATGCAACAAGAAGCGACGGGTAGTCGGTCACATCGCCGTAAACTATTTCAATGGAAGAGTTGTTCGCCGGCGATGGGAGGCCGGAGAGATCGCTTGAGGGCCGCACCACTGCCCGAACTGCATAGCCCCGTTCAAGGAGGACGTGACACAATCTGCCCCCTAGATAACCGGATGCTCCGGTTACCACTATCTTCATCATCGTTTCTCCCTCTATGTTAGATTGTGATGTAGTTCCGATGTCTACAAGTAGACTACATAGCCCTATCAATTTTTTTTTTTTTTTTTCAAATTTAACAATTTAAAGATATTTCATTTTGTCAAAATACCATAGAATGGTAAATGAATTTTATTTTCTATATTTTAATTTTTAATATACCGAGTGGTTATTAATTAATTTTGATTAATATGAATTGATTTTGATCAAGATACATACGTTTATTATTATTGACAAAATTTTATCGATCATTAACCATTCAATAAAATAAACTTCATTTAAATTCAACATAGATAAGTAAACTTGATTTAACACAAATAAGATCAATATTTAGAAATGAAAAAGGGTGGATATAGACACTATAGCCCTTAAAAACTAACACTTAAGTTAATTTTACTTAAATATTATTACTTGATCAAAAATACCATATAAAATATAAGAGTATTTTTTTTTACTTTTATAAATACTTTTTTTTGTCTCTATTCAAACAATTTATATTAAAAAAACAAAGGTTTTTATCTATGTTTAAATTAAATTCTTCGTTATCTAACAAGATCATATTCTCATAAATTAAATTTTTTTCACAGTCATATGATGATGACGGGTATTAATAGATTGTTGGAGGATAAATCGCTCATCGACATTCTAGGTTGAATATGAAACTCGATGGTGAGACTGGTATTCCATGACAGAGATAAGAATGACTAGTAGATTGCTGAAGTCGATTGTTAGTGGCGATAATGACTAATGTAAGACGGAACTAGATGCATGAAATGTGAAGAGTGAAATGAATGCTTAAAGTTTTAGACTAATAGATTCTGATGTTCAGTTTATGAATTAAAATTTATCAAAATATCCATATAAGCGTATATTTTAAATTTATAATTGTATAATATTAATTAATATTACAATTTATTTATTTATTTTATAACATATATTATATATTTATATAATATAAGTAAAAATATTTTTAAAAAATATATATGTCTAAAAAAATGTAAGTCGGTTCAATTTTGACAGTTTTTATTTTGTGTGGACCTATAGCCAAATTAATAAGGTCAGTTTTAAAACATTTTGGACTTATTTGAATCAATCATCTCAAATAAAAATATATATAAGTTCAATTTAGACTTGAACTCAAATTAATTAATTGGTTGATTTTTTTTAAAAAATGCCTAGATATAATAAACAAAAATGAAGTAGGGAAATAAAATGAAGGACTCTGCTATAATATTCATAACATTTAAATATTAGTTTACCAAATATTAGTAAATTACTAAATTATACGAAAATAATATATTATAAAATTTATAAAATCTCAATCATCTATATTCACTGCTCATGATAAATTTAAAATTATTATTAAAAAATAATATTTAATATTAATAATATGTCTTGTAACAAAACATAAACAATGTATGTCTTATAAAAAATCACAAACAAATTTTATAAAATTTTACGTTATGGATGTGAATAAGTTACATGCATTAGACTTCTTGCAATAATTAATTATGAATTATATATATTTTTTATTAAATAATTTTTTTTATTAGATGAATATTAATTATTTTGTAATTGTGACTTATCTGATAAATTTTTGCATATTTTATATAATTTTTATTTTGTGGTAATAATTGTTAAATTTATAATATTTTATTCATTAAAAATATATAAATTATTATTTAATATTATACAAAATGATAACAAAAAATTTAAATTTAAATAGAATATAATATAATACGTGAAGGCACGTATATTTTTATCTAATAAAAATTATGTATATGAAAATAGATAGATAAAAATCAATTTGTTGTTGATAAGTTGAACAATTTAGTGAGTTTTTGAAAAAACAAAAGTAAAGAGAAATTGCTATGCTATTTTTAGCGTTGTCAATTTATACGTGTTAGATTAATTTAAATTGATTTAAATTTAATTTATATCATAAATTATTAATTTTAATTTAAATTAAAAAAAATTTGTTGGTCTAAATTAGCCCAAATTTTTATTTATATGTATTAATTAATCTTTTTTTTTATCTTATTTAATCCAATATTAATTAAAAATATTATAAATTTTTTTATAATTTTTAATCTAATTAGAATAATAAAAAAATTGAACCAAATTTAATGCATTATAATAACATTAAATATATAAATAAAAATTTTGTTACAAGTTTTTACAAAATTAAAAATTAAAATTTTTAAACTCATAATTATATTACAAAATAACTCAATGAATCATTATTTAAAATTTAAGTAAATGAATATTTTAGACTTAAACTTCATAAAATTATGATTAATGATAACATAATATATTTGCACATTATTAATAAAAAAAAATTTATCACATTTTCTATAACTTAAATTAACAGATTTACTTGTAAAAATAATAATAATATATAAGAATAATTATAATTATTTTTTATTTTTTTCTATCGAAATGGCCTAATTTTTTTGTATTATTATTGATTTAAATTATATCTAAATTTAATTTATTCATAATCAATTCGTATTTTTTAATTTATTTTGGATTTGTTACTGCATAAATTTCAAACCTAGCTACACATGTGGTGGGTATCAAGTTGAAAAATATAAGCTTACTTAGTTACTTGTGCGGTCAGCTTTGACAGAAATACCCTCAGTCTTCGTTCCCTCGCCCTCTCCTCCCTCTGTCGTGAGCGTTGCAGAGGAACTGGCTACGCGTTTTAGGAACCGCAAAAAGGAGGTATTCTTCTCTAGCTTTCTTTATTTCAGTCTTTGAATACTGTTTCCTTGCGAATTCCTAATATTTCAAGATTAATTTTTTCAATAAGCAACGTTATACATTTACGATATCATAATGATAATTTTTTCAATAAGCAACGTTATACATTTACGATATCATAATGACTGATTTCACTGAAAAGTTGAATCTAATTCCCCTACGAGACTAAGAATTTTAGGAATTTCGAACTATGAGAATGAAAATGTAATGAATAGGGCTTTGATTAGTAAGTGATTCTTTTAGTTTCTGAGTTTGGTCTGTTACTTAGGGTCGTGATTCGGGTTTACTGGGGATTATGAATTTTCTCACTTTGGAGTTTCTATTGTCTATTATTGTATTGCAAATAAGTGGAGGACTTTTGACTCTTGGACACCCATGAATTTTCATGTTCCTAGCATTATAGGTTAAAAATTGGGAAAACGCTCGCTTATGCTGCCCATCTTAGTAACCTTTTCCTGATCAGCAAGGTCAGCTATACCAGACCAGCAAAGATTAGCTTTAGGTAACTTTGAATGCTCATATTGTTTGGTGAGTGAATAGAAAGTGACTTAAGTTATTAGGATCTGAGTACCATGCACAAACCATAAGCATGTTTTGCCTTGTGCCTTCAGCTAAAGCGTATTAGATTTAGGCCGAAGTATCGTTGGATGCATAAATATTTTGAGGAGTTGTGTGTGTATTGGAACTTGAGTGAAGATTCATAATATAAAGATGACATAAGTAGTAGTTTAAACATGCACTCTCAAATCGGAGCCCTTTTGAGAACACATTAGGAATGTAGGATCAACTCACCATGCTTCACTAGCTTTTCAATTCAAATGGATACACAAGTGATTCACAACCCAATCCTATATATAGAGTTCTATATCACTCTTATACACATTTAAATCACACCACTAACTCATTTAACACACACAATCATTTCATGGACGTTACCTGCTCCATTTTTTCATGTTCCTATAATATGATTTCCATAACCAAACATTAATGCTGTTTAGAAAATTTCTATTAGTTTCCTCAACATCCCCTTAATTCACAATTTCTAAAAAGATATTTTTGAATTTGTTTTTGCTAAGTTGCTTCAATGTTTCAAGCTTTCAACCTTGCTTGCACGTACAGTCTTGTCAACAATGTTCAGCCCATTGTTTTATTGCACAACCACATTTTCACTTGTTCTTTAGAAGTTTTAGATAAGGCTTGATGTTTTCCCATACGATGATTATTCCTTTTTCATTCCTATTGATATTGCTCATCTTTGATTTGCTCGTCTTTTCTTGATTTTTGTTTCTTTAACTTCATTCCTCTTGTTCTTTTGAATTTTTGTTTCTTCTTCCCAATCATCAAAGGCACTGCTATTTTGTGCCCTTCTTCTTCCCAAGAGATTTGCTCGTCTTCATTATGGGCTTCTAATTCCACTGTCTTTTATCTTTATGGGATGTTCGTGCTCCCATTTTCTTCAACCGTTCTTTTTTCTTCACCAAGTGATGATTGGTATTCTAGGGCTGTTACCATTTCATTTCTTTCTGGGAACTATATTTTTCCCAATTTCACATTTGATGTAGCACTTTCACTGTGGCTACTAAATTCTATCTTATCCCTCATGTGGGCTAGAAAAGCATTTTGTCCTTTCAGTTTTGACCTTGCAAAATGACCATTTTTGAAACAAATTAAAGGACCAAAGTATGAAAGAGCAAACAAGGGTATTTTTTTTTAAACATTTGGAAAAACAATGAATGCATTGTGTATATGTCAAAAATGTTTTTTAAGACCACATGTGGCACTCTGAAATATAAGGTACAACAAATATAATTCTTTCTTTTGAATTTGCAGGGACATACTGGTAATAGGGGTGTGTAAAGGTGGGTTGATAACTAAACCTTGAACCAACCCAATCTAGTCAGTAATTGAAATATAGAAATCGAACCAATTAGAGGTGTAAAATCAAACCAAAAAAATAAGTTGGGTTGGGTCAATAGGTTTTGTACATTTAATTACCCCCCATAATTTGTGCTGATTAATCCTTTATGCCTTTAAAGTATGTTTGGTTCTTCAAGTTTTAATCTTTACAATTCGTATAACCTATGTGATATTGCAATTGATTTTGTCTAAATACTAGATTTTTGAGATTTTAAAGTAGCCTAGAATATGAAACATATATAAACTAATTTGAATATATCTATTAATACCATAGATAAAAGTATGGAAAAAAATTCTTGTAGAGGACTGAGATGATCATATAATTTTGGTAACATAGCTAATTGATAGTGAAGACTTAGGATCTCACCATGCTTTTATAACTATATTAAATTTTTGAATTTACACATATGGAAGTGTTGTTGTGTCCAAAGGATTCGCTATTTTATTACCATAATTTTATTTTTTGTACACTTTTTTATTTTTATTATTAATTGGTACCTTAGTAATACTCATTTAAAAAAAATGTACAAATTTGGTGCATTTTTCACATATGATCAGTATATGCAATTTTAATTAAGGATATTTTTGACATTTTTGTCTCTTTTGTCCCTTTAAAAAAAACAATATTTTTTTCTTGCCATTTTTGGCATTTTTAGTTAGTTTTTTTTTGTCTTTTTTCTCCTATATATTTTTAACTGATTTATACACTATAAATGATGCATTTCTTTAGTTGGCCAATGCTTACTTGATGTGTTCTTGTCCTATAAATTTTGATTATAAAATACAATTTTTAACCGCAAAAATATTAATAAAACTTTCGGCTTACTTTCTTAAGTAAAAAATATATAATGAGCTAAATAAAAATAAAACTATGGTATCACTTATTTTTCGTAGATAGTTAAAATCACTCAATTGTTTTCAATATCTTGCTTATAATCTCTTCTTCTTTTTTTTTTTTTTCTTGTTTGATTTTCCAATACAAATATCTTTTTCTTTTTTTGCATTTTCGTAGTTAACTAAAATTATTTAATTATTTTTATAATCTGAACTTATCTTACAAGAATGTATCAAGTATCGGCCAACTATAATAATGTATCATTTATAGAATATAAATTAGATAAAAAGTAGAGGAAAGAGACTAAACAACTGGCTGAAAATGTTAAAAAGAGCTTAAAAAATACTGTTTTTATTACAGAAGAGATAATAAACAAAAAAGGTTGAAGATATCAAAAATGATTGAAAAAATACTGTTTATATTTTAGGGGAGGAAAGAGAGAAAAAATTGGTTAAAATATCAAAACTAACTGAAAAATGTTTATGTTATAAGAGATGAGATAAAAATGCCAAAAATACCTTTCATTAAAATTACATATGATCATCACTTGTAAAAATTGCACTAAATTGATACCTTCTTTTAAATGTGGATATTACTAAGGTATCAATTAATAATAAGGATAAAAAATGTATCAAAAATGAAATTGTGGTACTATTAAGATAGCTAACCCAGATCCAAATATATTTTATAGGAGATGTGTGTGGGTATGAGAGTGTTGGAAGTTGAGTGAAGATATTATAGAGATCACATAAGTATGGTTTAAGTAGTCTAGGGATGCTCTCCCAAATGCAGCAGCATGAGCATAAAGCTGTTAGTCATCGGATATTTCTTGGAAGTGGGCTGGCCTAACTTTGAGGTGAAAACAGAACTGATAAACAAACAGTGGTAAGAAAGAAGACAGTCTAGGCATTTGTTGAAGAATTTCTGGTTTCTTTCCATATTTTTGATTTATCAACTTGTCCTGCCGTTATTTTTTGATGGACAAAGTGTACCTGTCACTTTACTTTCACATATGAGACACATTAATTCTCTTGCTTTAAATTGATGCACTTTAATTATCTTACTGTTGAACTATAGACACTTATAGTCATTTTTTGCACCTTTTTTCATTTTAGTCACTTTATTTTCCATTTTCCTACCTTTTGTCATTTTTTGGGAATATTCTTCATCAAACAACTACCAACTTTCTGCTAATAAGGTTCAAATCGATTATAATTAAATGCTTTTTCAAAAAAAAAAATAAACGGCCAAAAATAGCAAAAAATGATTAAAGTATCCAACAATGCAATAATAAGGTGACTAAGGTGCAACAATTTACAGCAAGGTGACTGATGTATTTTGGTACTCTTTCCTTATCCGGCTAATATATTTTGTTTTACAAAGTATTCAATCACTAAATCAAGTATAATATTTCATTTGATTTGCAGAATTTATGAAAGATGGTTTGTGGTGAAAACTCCATTCAACAAACACATTATGATATATTATCTGTGAAACAAGATGCAAGTTATGATGAAATTCGAGCCAGCTATCGAGCTGCTATCCTTAACAGCCATCCAGATAAATTACCAAATATATCTGAGTCATCTTATCCAAATAATGAGTTAGGGGATGAATTTATGAAGGTACAGAAAGCTTGGGAAGTTCTCAGCAATACAAAGTCTCGAGCCGTTTATGATAGAGAGCTTGAAGCTTCAAGAAAGGACAATATGGCTGCAGAAGATGTTAGCCTAGAAGATATGATGGCTGAAGATGTTGGAGATCTGATTGAATTCTTTTACCAGTGTCGATGTGGCGATTATTTTTCTGTTGATTCTTCAGAGTTGGGAAAAATGGGTTACGTTTTGTTAAGGGATAGGTGTAAGACATCTTTACATATAGGGGATGCTGTACCTGCATCAGTTATTCTTCCTTGTGGGTCTTGTTCTTTAAAAATCCGTCTTTTGTTTAACTCTGATGTTTGTGTTTCAATTGATGATATTGCGTGATTCACTTGTACTGTTGTTTTTTATAATAAAAAAAATTCTTCAATTTTTCGTCGGCTGTTCTTCCTGAAACCAAACAACATGGATAGTCATCAAAGAAAAAAAATGCAAGAATGTTTTTTTTTTGTTTTGAACAAAAATAGACTCCCGGGGGTAGACGGGGTAACGTCTACTATGCTTCATTTACCTGAATCACCGTCTAAAGATAGTACTCGCAGTGGCTAGCATCTCAAACTGTCATCATAGAGGTCTTTGTGTACAATTACGACTTTTTTATCCCTCGAACCCAAGATTTGGTACATGTAGCTCAATAGCATTACCCACTGGACTATCCAACTGCAAATAAGAATGATTGATGTACAGATTTTGTAGAAAAGGGTAGAATCTTTTAAAGTGAGTATCACTCTTAATAAAACTAAATCTTTTTTTAACCAATTATATTGAACAATTCTATATTTTTATTAAATTTATCTTGTATGACAAAAAAATATTTATACACGTCAATGTTTACTTATTTTTAAGTATTTAATACTTTTTTTTTTCTTTCACATTAATTCTTTTATTTATTTTTATCTTTTTTACGTTGTATCCATAATTTCTACCTATATAAAAAAAAAATCTCCACTTTACCATTACTTCAAGAGTAACTAACAATTTACCCCCTTTTCAAGACTACATGTGTGAAGTGTCAGATCCTCTTTTTTAGGAACGCATTATTTGTTAACTCACTCTTTTTTATATTTTCCTAGTGTTTTTTAAACGCCAGGAACAAAGGAGTGGGTGATGCACTGATGCCTGGTATCTTTGATCATTTATTTTAGTTTCGTTCTTATTTGATACGTTCTAGGTCCCAATTATAGTAATAAAAAAAAAATACACATAAGCTCAATCTTTCGTTACCAACTCAAAAGTTGTCAGTTTTTCACGCACATGCTTGGGACGTGTGATTTAATGAAGTGTAAGTTGTCATTTAACAATATTTTCACCAAGTGAATAGTACCCACCATTGTCCTTCTCTTTTTGCTGCCAATTTGAGTTTGTTTTCTTCTCCCTATAACCAGCATTTCAACAGAACCCATTTTTAACATTTTACATATCTCTCAAATGAAATTCCTCCACTGCCATTATTCGTTATTCCTTTTATTTTATCTTTTGAGAGCAGTGAATGTTCTTATTCCTTCTCCAATCGAGGTCTGATTGAGAAAGAAAAGAAGAAGGTTTTGGTTAGGGTAGAAAAAGGGACAACAACTCAACTGTTTGCGATATGATGTTTAAGCTGAACGGTCTTTTATTCATTCATTATTATTCAACACGTTAATAGCGAGTGTCTGTTTGGTTAGGGTTTTTTTCTAATAGAAGACCAGCAATGATTTGGGAGGAAAATAACTATTTTTCCCTCTTAGTTTACACGTGATTACCAGGTGAACTTCTTTTTTTTTTTTTTTTTACAAAATAACAATGAACTTATGTGTAATTTTTATTTGTTTAAAATCATGAATTTTTCCTTAAATAACCACATATTTATAATTTTTTAATTTTTTTTCTAACTATCGTTAAAACCTTACAGCTCCATAGCAAATAATAGAATAAAAAGACAAAAACACATTTATTACATAAATTCAATAAAAATCCAATGAGATCAGGACCATACCAATAAGATCTCTGACAATCACCGCTCTCAAAGTTTCGACGATTATCATTGGCAACCTTACAAAGTTTCGGTGGCCATACATATTTTTAAGAATTATATGTAATATTTTACATATGCTTTGGAGGCCTTATATTTGATTAGAGTTCTGGTGACTTTGGCAAAATTTCGGTAATTATTACATGATGTAATTAAGGATGGTAAAAAATTCACCGGATCGAAGCTCTGTGGATATCTGCTCTATATGATCCACTCTAGATCGGATCAAAATAGATCATTTTTGGATCAAATCGGATTATGATCCACGTACAAGATCAACGGATTAGATCAAATTTGATCAAATTGAAATAGATCGATCCATAGATCTAACCGAATCAGATCAATCTAAAACTAATTATTTTTAAATTATAATTTTAGTATTAAAAAAGTCACACGTTTCAAAAATACTTCCCAAATTTTTATAATTATTTATTTAAAAAAATTTATAATATTAATTTTTTATAATTTTAAATAATATTAAATAATAATGTTAATTTTTTTTTACAAAATTTTTTTTATTTATAGATTATAATATTAATGAAAAAGTTGAATATATAGTAATTATAATAAATAATAAATATTTTTCAATAAATCTATAATTTTATTGTATTTATATTTATCAATTTAAAGTATGTAATACACTACATTAAATAATGTATTCAAAAAATGAAAAAAAAAAAATGAAACAATTCGGATCGAATTATGAATATCCATATGATCTACGGATTAATAACGATCTGATCCGTATGATCCACGGAACAAAATAGATCAGATCAAACTGGATCTTTTAAATAACAGATCAGATCGGATCATTAGTGGATCGAATTAGATCTGATCCATTACCATATCCCTAGATGTAATGTCTTTCATATTTTTAACGAACACATGTAATGTCACATATATTAGAATGTAATACATTTCATGTTCAAAAGACTTGCATATCTATTATCTCAAAGTCAAAGCAATAAGATTCGTGAAATAGTTACCATTAATATGGCTAAAGATGACTCGAGTCTATTCCTCGAGTAAACATGCAACATTCTAATGCCATGGCTAAAATCTTCTTGCAAATTTCAGTTTCAACGTAGATTATATATGCTTTAACAGCTTCTTCATTACCCTTGATTGTCAGGATCCGCCCCAGTTCAATACTAGAGCATGTGACATGTCCTGAAGAACATAATAACTAGTATTTTGAATCAATCTTGGTTTAATTTTAAAAATTTTGTGTGAAAAATTTATAAAAATTTGGACAGAATTTTTCTTAATTATTGAGTTATCTTTCCTGCAATAAATGACCATAGTTATAAAGGATAAATTTTCATAATCTACCAAACTTCAAATAACTTTACATGTCCAGAAGGTGGCACGTGGACAAACATAACTACATACTGTCAGATAAATACCGTACAACATAAGAGACTTCTTGCCTTGGTCACTAGTCCAAAGTACAAAGCCAGAAAAAATTGTACAAGTTGGAAAATTGATAAAAGCAACAACCTAAACTATACAATAAAAGGTAGATTCTAAGCCTCCAAATTGAAGTGATGTGGCTTTAAAACTTGTTATTTGAGGGAGGAAAATAAATATAAAAGGTGAGTTTAGAAACTCAATGAGTGAATAAATTTTATAAAATAACATAGTACTCATGTAAACTGTATATGAACTGTCTATGAATTATCATGACATACATGTTGATAATAATAACCTGTGTATAGTCTTTATGGTAAAATAATGAACTCATAAATATATAAAATGAGTTTTATGAAATAATTATAATTTAATACATGTGAAACTATGAATGACATGCTCATGACTTATAATGAAATAATATTTTGATAAATATTTATATGTCCATGATCTTTAGAATATAATAATGTTATGATGAGTATGACCTTTGTATATTCATAGATAATTTTTTATATAAATGTTTAAATTCATTTATATAAAAATATAAAATAATAGATATTTCAAACTTTAAAATTAAATATTACACACTCAAATATCATATATAAAATCATTTCAAAATCATAGAAAATTAATTATTTAAAAACAGTTTTTTTCAGCACATTTGCCACAAAACATATCATTAGTTAGATAACTATAAATTTATCTAAAAAATTCAAAATAACAAACCATAAAATTCACATTAATCTAGACATCTTAAGTTTTAAAACAAGATATAAAACGTCCAATTCTAATTAGTAAAATCATTTTAAAAACAAAAATTTGATTGATTTTCAAACAGTTTTTCCAGCACTCTTTTAACTTGACATATATTTGGTTAAACATGCATAACTTTGTTTAGAAATATCAAAATAACAAAACATAAACTATTTCAAACACTATACATGTTAATTTTTAAAATAAGATATAATTTTCTCAGTTCTAATATGTGAAACCAAGTCAATGATTCTTCCAGTTTGTGTTTCATAAAACAACTATTATTTAAATAGGTATAACTTGGTGTAGAAAAATCCGAATTATAAACCATAAAATTTGTGATAAATTAGAAAACCATAGCTTTTCAAAAACATAATTTCCAAACTTAAATTGTTGTGGAAGTTTTTCAATTTTCATTTTAATTTTCAAAAAAATAGTTTCATATGAAGTTCAAAACATTACAAATAAATTGTTCTTAAATTATTTTTGAAAAATTCATCTATGATTGATCCATTTGTTTTAAAAATGTGTTTTTTAGATCAGATATAAAATTTTAATTAAGAGAAATGAAAAATAGAAGAAGCTTGAATACATGCCCAAAATATCATGAATGATAGTTTGGATTTCTTGTTGAAAATTGTGAAAATCCTATTTCAAAAAGAAATTGCTTTCTATATAGGAAAGGAGGAAGAAGAAACAAATGAATATCTACTCAAGTTTCATAAGGATTAGGCCTCTTAAAGTGAGGACATGTATTAATCTAAGGTAAACTCACTTGAGGACAAGTGTCCTCAAGACCTTTTTTTTTCCCTTTTTTTTTCTTTTTTTTTTCTCTTCCGTGTCTCTTAGAAGAAAAAAGGACAAGTTGCTCATAATTTTTGAATGAAAAATAACAAAATACTCTTATTCATTATATGAAAAGTTTAAGAGTTGGAGACATTTTGGTAACTTTGTTAAAAAATTTAAAGAAATTAATTTAAATTCTTTTTAATTTATTATAACATATTTACATCACAAATTAAACTCATAAATTTTATCTTCCACACATTGAGGGTAAAATCATAATAATTATAAAAATATAAATTTGATTAAAATTTTAATTCGTGTAAAAAATAGGTTGTTACGTTGATAGGCTCAAGGTATAAGAAATCTTAGATGGTATCTAAATTCTAAAGTTTTAATTATAATGTTTAAAAAAAAAAAAAAAGTACCCACATTTAAGGGAGATGTGAGTAGAACTAAGATAAATTTAAAAGTGACACAATATTTAGACAACAATTCATATATTATTATCATATTATCAACCATATATTTATGATGATTATTAAAAAATGTTTCTTTTAATTGATTAGAAGAAACACTTTTGTCTACAATAAACTATACTCAATATCAAATTAGGTAATAATATTCAGAAATTGTGGAGTATAAAAAGTCAATAATTGCAATTTAGAGAAACAGATAAATAGTAAATTAAAACAAGATTTCGTGAATATGGAAACAATTCAAACAAATAGACGCAAAATTGGAACTTTGAGACCATCTAAATATATATGGGATTCACTGCATGTATTCTTAATATATAAATCAAATATTAGTTTGGCTAATTTCGTATTTTTAGGAAAATTAACAAATTTTATTAATTCATTAAAATTAAAGATACATGAAAAATCTAAATATATAATCAAATAATTCTTAATATATAAATCAAATATTATTTGTTTGGCTAATTTCTTATTTTTGAGAAAATTAACAAATTTTATTAATTCATTAAAATTAAAGATACATGAAAAATCTAAATACATAATCAAATATAACATATAGATATATTACAACATAATCATTCTTCCAAATCGTTTATGTTTAAGGAGTAATCCGTACGATAGGATTTTAGTGATAAATGTCCAGCCCCTTCTGAGGGTAACACACCCTTGTGAATTTATAAGCATAAAAATGTATATGTGTTATACTATGATAGGCACGACAATTATTGATATGATTACTGAAAAGTGACCTATGATTTAAAAAGTGTGCATAGATTGTTTGTTGTCAAAGATAGGTGTATGGATGGTCATCTAGGACACTAGGGATCTAGACTCTCTAGAGGACATGCTTTGAGATACCAAGATATGAAGAAGAACATGATCTACCGGACTGACGGGGTGTTCAATCCTTGCAGGATGATGGGCTAATCCACTTAGTTTTAAAGGTCTTGAGGGATGAGGGGCCTTATATCCAAACTGTCATGCATGACTAAAAACCCCAGACCATTGAGCTGAAATCCACTGAAACCCTAAACTAATGCTGAAAATCCTTGAGTGATAATGTATAACCAAACAATTTCCATGTTAGTACTAATAATATTCGCTTCTATTAATAGCTTTTTCTTTGCTTTGATTACTCGATTAAATGTAACCGTGTCAACTAATTTTATTAATTTTATATATTTTGTTACTATAACATCATCTTCAATGAATAAACTAAAAATATGTCAAAACAAAAACGAAAAATGCCTAAATTGCATTAGAGAAAATCTATTCAAGAAAATGCCACCTAGACCTAAGATCTAGATGAAAAACGTCACTGTAATGGTTGATTTTATTAAACTAAAGCAAAAATAAAAGAAATAATTATTCGAAGAAAGAGGCAATTTTTTATAATAAAAAAAAATGCTCCTTTTTTGGTAGAAAATATCAAAGGAGGATATATTCAATTAGATTTTTGATAGATTTTAAAAAAGTCCTATGATTATAGAGATTGTTTCATGAACTTTTATTGACTTGTGTTACAATATTTAAGCTAATAATAGAAAATGTGAAAATATGAGTTGAGACTTTACTCGATATAGTTTTAACTAAAAAAATTCATCAAAATGTATCAAAATATATAAGTTTATAAAATTATTGACTTTTTGGATATCCTCAAATTTCGAAAGACTTTTATAAATGTTAATTAAATATGTCTAAATTTTTATAATGTATTTTAAAATTCTAATCAAATAGACGTAAATTTTGAAAATTCATTACACCTGCGTACAAGTAGTATATGGGATGTGTATATATTATACACATATATTATTGGATCAATCATCCCAACTTTTTCTTCTTTCTTTACTTTAGTCATCAATTTGAATAAACAAAATTTTCCCTACACTTCTTTATTAATGTTATGAAATTAGAATGCAAGCCAAGAAAAGAAATATAAAATATTTTGAATTTGGGATATCTTGACTGCACTAATAATGACTTTCTTCTAGAAAATTTTGAAATAGGCAGAAAGATTTTTAGTGTGATTGATTCTAGACTTCAATTCAAGTTTTTAAAGATTATCAGTCTAGCACAAACTGATAATTTACTATTCAATCCAAATGAAGAGAGATAATTCAAGTTTCAAGCATTTGATTTATCGTCCGTAAAGATGCAGTTATCAATAACATACAGTCCAGTTTATCCAACTGAATTGCTTTCAAATTGGTAAATCAAGACTCTTCTTTTGAGCAACACAAATGAAAATAGTATTGATGTTGCAAAAACATATTGAAAAAAAAAAATAGCACCTTTTAAAATTTATTGATTTTTACTATAAATTAGCGAGTTTTATTTTTAGACAGTAAAAATCGAAAATATCCTCACTTTTAATTATGTCCTCTAAAACCTTAAATGTCACATGTCATTTTGTGATTGATTCAATTTTTTTAATATTTTTAATTGAATGAACATGAAAAAAAAAAAGGTTTATTTTTGTCAAATGAGATCTTTTAGTACCACTATTAAATAGTTCGTTCCTCTTATCAAGTCCTAACAAATTCATATTTAATGTTATTTTTTAATTATTATTAAAATATTTATTATAGTAGTTAAATTTATTTTAACAATTAATTCTAATGTTATTTAATTATTTTTAATTATATTAATTTTTACTTCAATATATTAATTAATAAAAAAGGTTAGAGTTAAGTATATTTTACAAAAGCAAAATATTGTAACACCTACTATAAAGTAGCCAGAAAATTTATTAGGGAAATAAAATTCTTCGTATTATAGAAGTTTTTTTTAGTTAAGGTATTAACTTTTTTTTTTCCTCCAAAATTTATAATATTAAGGATAATATATGATCATTATTTTAAAATATAAGGACATTTTTATCTAAAATTATTTTAAATGTAATATATATATATCATTTTATAATTATATTATTACTATAATTATAGTAATAGATATTATGTTTATTTTATTGATTTCTTAATCCGTTTAACAATTTTTCACCTAACTTACGTTGTAATGAGAGATAATAATAATAAAATTAGTAAATATTTTAGAAATAAACGAACAAAAAGAAAGATAAATAAAATTAAAATGCATAAAAACATGTATATACAAATTTTTATTTAATTAATTTAAATTAAAAAATAATTATTATTTTATTTGCTAATAATAAATATAATGCATTGAATGTTACTAATGAAAAAATGCCATGTAAATAGATTTAATAACCCCCGTTACAAATTTAATGTCACGTATATGTTTTGTTTATGTTATAATTTTTTTCATTTTTAAATTTAATGATATTAAAATGATTATAATTTTGTATAATGATAATGAGTGCCATTAAATAGTATTTTTACTATAAAAGAATACAAACAAAGAAATTTCAATTTTTTTTAATGGCATTAATCATTATTTTATTCAAAAGTTTTCATATTCATTGCACTAAGACCAAACAATGCAACCAATTATCATTATTTTTGTCTCAATTTTCATAATATTAAAATAGTTTTTAATCTGCTTTAATATTTATAAATTTTTTTATTTTTTTATTATATGGTTTGTTTTTATCATTCTTCCTTTTATTCTCTTTCCTAGTATTTGTATGTTTGTATTTGATTTAATAACCATAACATATATTGTACCAAAAATATCTAAAATGTAGATTAAATTTTTTTTTTCTATTAATTACATTATAGAATATAATTTAATTAGAATAACTTATATTTTATGTTGAAAGTGTTTTATATGTATGAAAGTAAAATATTTGACAATTATCAAAATAAAATTTTTTAAAATTCTAAAATGCAGTATTAGTTAATTGTTTTGAAAAATAATATTGCATCCATTTTCTTATATGCTTATCTTAATTAAAATATGTTATTTATGTGAAATCTCTTTATTTTTTAAATTTTAAATAATTAACTTTTATTGTTAATTATCTTAACGTTATTTTAAAGGTTAGAGTTTGAACTTCAAAAATAAAAATACAATTATATAATATAGTTTTCATCATACCACTTTAAACTTTAAAATTTTGACATGCTGTTACATAATGGATTACGATTATACTTTCAAAATAATTTATTTGATTAAGATTAATTTTAATTAAAAAATGCTTATAAATGAATATTTATTCTTTTTTATTATCAAATCAATTTAATGTATTCAAATTTTATTTAATTAATTGCATTATTTTTACGTAAAGTTTAACTTCTTTTTTATTTTATTCAAATTAGAGAAGCACACAAAGAGTCATTGAAGTCGACATATAAAAGTAATTATTTTATGATATTTTTCGTAATTTTTGACTACTAATTTAATTTTTGAAAGTGATTTATACTTATAAATTAATTAAATTTTATAAAGATTTTAGTAAGTTGTAAGTAATAGCTATATTCTCACATAAAATGTTATTCACTAATTAGCGCCAAACAAAATTATTATATGTCAATAATTTCTTAAGATAAAGTGTCCCTTGCAATAGTCTCACTATTTTATTTATTTATTTTTCTTTATTTTTTATAATGAATTTATTATCATTTTATTAAATATACAAGGTTTTTTTTTTACTTACTAGCTAGATACAATAAAAAAAATATTAAATTTATTCTTTGTACTTAAATTACAAAGAACGAGTTTGCTCTTTATGTAGTAAAAATCATCTCATGTATTTAAAAAAATAAAAAATCTCATACAATACTCTTTCATCAACGAAAATTATTATGTTACCAAGTATAAATAACAAATATATTCCAAGAAATTAAAAAAAAAATTAATAATTAAATTTATTTTTTATTTGTTCAAATGATCACTTAATTAAATTAACGTTCACGTATATTATTATGTGCAAAGCACATATATTGTTACTAGTAATAATACAAATAGTATTATTTATATTCAAATTTATGTTTTCACGATTAAAAAAATGATTGATAATTTTTTTTTTGAATTCTCATTCAATTAAAATTGAACGACTACAATTTAGATGTATTTAATGTTAAACTTTTAATATTATACGTTCAATGTTATTGAAATGTTATTTTTATTATTATAAATTTTAAGGGTGTTATTTTTAATAATTTTTCAAATATATATTAACATGTTATGTGAACATATCTGTTATCTTAAAACTAATTTAATTATGTATACATATACACTATTTAAATTATAAACTCAAAAAATACATGCTATTATGTTTGCTGGTTATTCATTTCTCATTAAAGTTTGTAGAGAAAATAATAAAAATAACACTCTTTAAAGTTTATAATAATAAAAATAATATTTTTTGTATTTAAACTTATATTTTCACAATTAAAAAAAATGATTAATATTTTTTTTTGAATGACCATTTAATTGGAATTAAACGACTGCAATTTAAATCGATTCAATGTTGAATGTTCAATATTATGCGTTTAAATTGAACGTTTAATATTATTAAAATGCTAATTTTATTATTATAAATTTTAAGAACGTTATTTTTGATAATTTTTTAAGTCTTGTATCAAGAGAGCAATGATAGTAACGTGATTTTAAGTCTTATTCTGCATCACTATTCACTAATTCAAACATATTAATTATTTGAATATGTGTAATCCTTTCTAAGAGAATTGTGAGTGAGACATCTGAATCTCAAATATCAATAAATGTATAAATAGTACAGGCATTTTTAACTAATATGACTAATTAACATTTTGCTTATAATACGTATTATATTTTTGACAACATATATTTCAAATTTAAACAAATTATACTTGTACTCAAATATTTTCGTACTTTGCTATAAAAAAAAATCGTACTTTTATCAAGTACATATAGCAAAATTTCTGATTATATTTGAATAGAAAAGGGAAAGTATAATGTATGCAAGTACATTTACATGAATTCTATTTGTCCTATATTTTGCTAATTGAGCCCTGCTAATAATTAATAAATTTATATTTATTTTTATATTTACATCTTTTATATTATAATACATATTAATATTATTTAAAAAAATAAACATTTTTTAAAATTTTTAAAGTAATTTTTACAAATGGCATAATTTAAGACGTGTGAGTGTAAAAGTATGTAAATTTATATATTATTTAATTGAAAATGATAAATATCATTAGTTAAGAAATTATTCATTGTTCTAGAAATAAGTGATGATGTTGTATTTCAAGTATTGGAGCAACGGTTTTTTTTTTTTAAATACAACTATCTAATACTTGTTAAAGAGAACAATCAATAAAAATTATAAAAAAATACTTCAAAAATAATGAATAATACATAAAACGAGTAAATAAAGTAATAATTATGTCACAACTTAATTGTCAGATGATTTAAATGTGTTATTGACATTCTTTCAACATTTAATGTAATCATATGTTAGACCAATTCCTATATTACAAGTTTACGTATCACTGTCTGACCCTGCTTTTCCGTTTAAATTGTAAATAACAACCATATATTTTACAAACTATTGCATGACGTCTTCCCATTTGTCCTCAAAGTCTTTGCTCCTCCCTCTCTTTCTCTCCCCATAAATCTGCTTTTCATCTCAGCACATACACATTCGCACACACAAGCAGCCAAATCAACATGGATTCAATCAACCATGAAGTGGCTCTTGAGGTTCCACCTTACCTAAGAGTCTACAAAGATGGAACGCTAGAGAGACTTGTCGGGACACAATATCTACCTTCTGGTTTGGATCCTCAAACTGGTGTCTTATCAAGAGACATCGTGATCGTACCCAAAACTAGTGTCTCGGTGAGAATATATCGTCCCAACCTCATAAAAAGCGGTCAAAAACTTCCTCTAGTGGTCTACTTCCATGGAGGAGCCTTTTGCATATCATCAGTTGGTGACCCTTTTTACCACAACTTCATTAATTATTTAGTTGCTGAGGCCAACATCATAGTAGTCTCAGTTGACTATAGGAGAGCTCCAGAGTATCCACTTCCTGCAGCCTATGACGACTCTTGGGCTGCCCTGAAATGGATTGCTTCACACTTCGACAGTGTATTTGACAAACAAGAGGCTTGGCTTAAGGAATTTGCTGACATTGAACGCTTGTTCTTAGCAGGAGATAGTGCTGGTGCAAATATTGCACACCACATGGCCTTGAAGCTCAAAGAATTAGACTCAACACCTGTACTTAAGATTGTTGGTATAGGTCTAATCCATCCATATTTTTGGGGAAAAGAACCGATTGGTGTGGAGGTTCAAGATCCGGTTAGGAAAGCAATGGTGGATCAGTGGTGGATGTTTGTTTGTCCGACGGAGAAAGGTAGTGATGATCTGCTCATCAACCCCTTTGCAGATGAGGCATCAAGCCTTGTGGGTTTGGCATGTAGCAAAGTGCTTGTTTTTGTAGCAGAAAAAGACATATTGAAGGATAGAGGATGGCTTTACTATGAAAAAATGGTGAAGAGTAAGTGGCGAGGAACAGTAGAGATTGTGGAGACAAAAGAGGAAGATCACGTTTTTCATATTTTCAACCCAACCAGTGAAAAGGCCAAGAGCTTGATTAAGTGCTTGGCTTCTTTTCTCAATCAGGGTTAGTCTTGTGATGTTTTTCTTGGTGACAGAAAAATAAAATTTTCTGTTTAGAGTGCGTGTTTAGGTAAATGGGATGTCAAAACAATCGTAAAATATCTACTTTGTCCCCATGTGAACTTCTATCAAAATTTGTCTTCATGTTTGTTGATAAGGTAGACTTGTCTAATAGCAAATTTTGCCCACAACAATTTGTTAAGAAAAATGTACCCAACCTAAGAGTTCTTAAATTAGTTATAGTATATTTAAGGACTTGTTCGTTGAGTTAACAAAACTAATATAAAATGACATGCCATAAAATTGAATTTCACTTTATATATTTGTTGACAGAATGAACAGAACTCATTAAATGCAACACTTCTTAACAAATCAAAATTTGGAAAAAATTTATAACCAGTCCAATAGGTTGGAAAAAAATATATAATTTTTCCCTTGTCGATTTGCCAATAAAATAATCAAAATTATAGCTATTGCCTAGTGCAATCCCTGTCAGGCTTTGGCTTTACTGTAGAAAAAGCAACCTCATTGCAACAACAAAAAAATAGAAAAAACCTAATTGTCACAAAATAAAATAATGACACTAATGCTACACATAGTAAACACAAAATAAATATGACAATTTGTGACAAATGAACAAAAATACCATATTATGACACTCGTTTGTGTTCAGCAAATCCGTAATCCTAACACACGCTCTATAAAAAGTCATTCATGTATAAGTACTTAAATACTTGATAGTCATGTCGCTTCCGTTGGGGAAAAAGACGTAGAGTCCCTTCTGGTATAAGAAGGAAAATATCATCGGATGATAATAACTCTCACGACTGCAATATATAAATCCAGATCAAACGAGTGAATTTCTTCCACTGGAAATAGAAACTCATTTAAGACACGAATGTAAGCAGAAACAAATGTATTGTAAATTTCGTGTAAGCACTCTAGTCTCCTAAAACTAGAGGGTCTTAAAAGCAATGAACCAGATAATCCAGAATGTGGAATGTGAAATGAAAAATATGTTTATAATGTTTCAGCAGCACCTGGATCTGAAGGCTACAATCTAAAAAACAACTGTATCAAGCATCGTTCCCAGAGTTTGAATAATGTTTGACGACATCAAGTTTGATACATGTTCTTCCAGGTGCTTCTTGGCATCTTGCCTCCCCACATTTGCGATCACAAGTTTCTCAGGTGGCAACTCATCTTCCTCCTGGACCGCCTTGTTGTATTTTATGGCTAAGTTCAGCATCTCCTGCACATTCCAAAAAAATAAATGACTCGTATGACTTAAGAAGGAAGAAAATATTGCATTAAATGACCCCCTTCAAGAGGTACTATCATTTTTTACCCCTTCACTACTATTGAACACATGTTCAAAAATATTTTCTTTTTTTTACATGTATTCAAAAACATAAAGGTTGTCTGAGCTCCAACAATTTCGAAGACAAACGGTCACAAAAGCATCAACAAATCAAGTTATGCATCCAAGAAAAGTTTTACACTATGTATACTACTCTTAAACATATGTTCAAATGAATTTATTTTTAAACATGTATTCTGATTTCAGTATAAGTTGGCTAGGAAGGCAGTATACAAGGGAGTCAAAAAATTTTTTTGCTCAAAAAGTAATTATTGAATAATCACCTTACCATCTTTACAGTCAATTGGTTCGCTAAGATCTTAACTGTTAACTATGCAGAAATATCCATTGTTTTAATTTATGGTGGTCTAGTATAATAGTAACCACTAAGAACTTTGAAAAAGGTACCCTCATTTCTCAAGGCAACAAACTCAAGACTTAAAAACAAAAGCAAAAACAAAAAAATCTATTCATTAAGGATCATCACAAGATTGCCTCCATGGAAAGCTGCAGTTGCAGAATAAAACTGATTGGCACAAAAATAACTTCGTCAATACAAAGACAAATAGCAGGCAAACAAAACTGTTGACAAAGGCCTTACAGGTTAAAGGCATCAGTAATGAATAACCAACTGCTAAGGAAACAAACATGACCACAAGGATAAGGCCAGAGAGAATGCTGGGAAATATGCTATTACCCTAAGCTGGAAAAACTGAGTAAGTACAATTTAGGCAGTTATATGAAATTTTAGTCATATGATCATCAAGAGGTGCTTCTGGGCCTAAAGCATTCACGAAGTTCACTGACCTGAACAGTCTGCTCATTTGTTTTTGAATGGATATCGAACCGCCGAAGTGTCAGCCCATCTGTCCATTTCTTCTTATGAAGGTTAAGCAACATCTTCTCCTCGAGCTCATTCTTCCTGTAGTTAATAGCTATTGAGTAGTAATGCCTGTTCAAACCATGGATCAATGCCTGAGAGGAGTAATTATCAAAGGTCAACAGGTTATAAAAACAGACAATATAATTGCATGGACTAATTGTTCAGCACTAACTTGAATGGATGGTTTATTAAGATGCCCAAGGTTAGATGTGGTCTGACGTGGCTCTTGCCCAAGCATCATGGTTTGTGGATTGATGAGACGGAAGGCATCAATCACCACCTTTCCTTTCACACTTTGAATTGGATCCACCACTACTGCTACTGCTCGTTGATTTAAAGCTTCAAAGCTCTACATAATATAGAAATGTTAGCAATTCATTCTATTCTGATTAAATAGTACTTGTAAGACCACATGATATCACTGAATAGAATACAATGTTACATATGAAAGTAGAGGGACAAATCAAAACGGTCAAGACATACAAATAGTAATGAAGATAATGATAGTCCTTCATAGCAAAATCAAAAGTGTGTGTGTGTATATATATATATATATAATCTTCAATTTCTTCCTAAAGACCTGCTAGAGCAGGAATCATTTTACTATCGTCAAAAGAAGCTGGTCGGAAAAATTTCCGTACGAAAACTACCTGCCAACCAACCTGAAACTAAAGATCTAATTGTTTCAGAAAGGCATACATGCAAATCAATTGCATTCAAATCTTACTTAGGCTGATGTATCAATAATCATTGAATCTCAAATAGCAGAAAGATCTACTTAATAAAGAACATTCTTAATACACTGACCATAGTCTTACTTTTGAGAAACAATGAATCTTAAAAGTAACTAGATACAAACAGAAAATAGAATTTAGGGCCAAAAAGGCAAAGAAAGAAAATAAATTGTAACCTGCTGTGTGTTAATATCAACACCAGAGAGCCAACAACCAAATCCTGGATGTGAATGATACCACCCTACAACCATCTCTGGTCTGCAATATCAACAGGAATCATAAAAAGATTAGGCACTGAAAAAAAATAGCAATAAAGCTAATAAAGTCATAACATGAAACAGCAAAAATACAGCAAACTGAAAAACCACAAAATAGCCTCATAGGACCAAACAAATTCTCGAAACCTTTGATCAAATTACTAAAATAGACATTTGTACCAACCACAATGCATAAAACAGAATCTTCAATTTAGATATCAGAGGTGACATAACTGTGGAGCTGAGTACAGACATGAATGCTATCTATAGCATAATAATCATTCAACCAGAAATGGCAAACTAGTATTTCCATTTAACAAAAAATAAGATGAAGGGATGAATAACTTATTGCCGCAACAAGGACCATCCAAAAATGTATTGCTTGAAACAATATTTCTGAATTATTAGGGCATATCTATGGGGATCACCAAGTCCAGCTACATATGCATCTGTGATTATCTGATTTCCTAAAGATAAAATGTTATTAGGAGGAGCAAAATAAATAAAAACGATAACAATTGCATCCATCATCAGAGAAGAGAAGGTCATATAAGTATTGATTAACTCCACTGATAACATAAATGTAAAAATCAAAATAAAAAGGAGAAATACCTTCCAGTTTGTTTGAGCATATCGAGCATATTGGTCTGAAAAACGTGATCAACAGCTTCAACACTAACACCAGTACCACTTTGCGGCATCGCAAAGACGTCAACAACACGAACAGTATACTCATCCACAAACTCTCCCAGCATCAAACCCATGACCTCCATGGGTACCCCAGCTCTTCCTGAAAACAAACAAATCCTAATTAAGGTTTTATAAATTCGCAGTTCCCGTAAACCACAAAACCCTAATTACAATTTTTTATCAATTAAACTAATCAAAGTTCTACAAAACAATACAACTCAAAACCTAGTTAGGGTTTTTAAAATCTAAGCAAGTATCAGAAAGCAAAAACTCACCGTGTTTGAGCATTTTGAGGAGGGCGAGGGAGGATATGTAAACCTGCTCAGAGGAATCGAGAGTGGGTGAGTCGGGGGGTGGGTGGCCCAATGCCCCACCAGCACCGGCGAACATCCTCTGAAGCCTTTCCATGCCAGAAATATAGCAATGAACACGCTTGAGCTTTCTCTTTAGCTACTAGTTCGAATTTCTTTCCAAATAGCAGGAGATGGATCGGATAGTCGGATTCACAGATGTTACTGGTTTATTTTTAAACAAAACAGATTTTACGATTTTTTTTTAATAATAAAAATAAGGGAAATAGGCTGATATGACCCCCTTTTGATACTTTTAATCTAAGATGGACACCAAATTACATATTCCAAATTTACCCCCACTTCAACAGTGTGTCCATTTATCCGGATTGGGAATTCCATTAACTTTCGCGATCTGCATCTTCTGCTTGGCAGTGGCGATGTTGACGTTGAGTCTGAAAATGGGGGTGTGATGCGATCAGACTCCTCCTCGGGGGCGAGCTTCGATTTCTTTCCTTTGTCAGCCCAGTTCAGCGCCGCCGCAAGGTCCAGCAGCGCCAGTCCGTCGCCTCACACCAGTCCGCAGCTCCTCCGCAAGCCTGTCTCTGCCACGCCGCGAGCAGCCCAGTCACCAGCAGTGCCTCTCGGCGTCCAGTCTGCGCGCCCAGATCCGCGCCTCCAGCCTCCAGTCCGCGCCACCAGTCTGAGCCTCCAGCCCACGCCTCCGCATTCAAACTCGATGAGTCAGATATTTACAATTCTATTCAAATTTCTTCAGTAGGAAATAAACTCCCTTGTTATATTAGGATCCATTAAATACGAATGTTCTTGTTGATTGTAATTTTAGAAGTTATGATTTTTCCATGATCTAGACATTTGTATCTGATTTTTTTCGAATTTGTTTCTGGCCGCGTTTAGATTTGTAGCTTGGAATCTGGGAATTAATCGTGTTAAAGTTACCTGTAAGTGCAAGCATCGATCTGATTCTTGCTCGTGACTAAAGGGAAACAGGAAAAGTCTTCTCGTATATCTTTTACGTGATCATAGATACATCAAAGTTATCTGACTAGTAGTGGATTTGGAAACTGATATCTGAGAACTTTTTGTTCAATTTTAGGAACCTTTTTTTTTATAGAAGTCCTATAATTAAATTATGATGCTCAGAATTTGTGGTGTACTGGAGCTCGTATAACAAATTTGATCAGTTGGACAGTCGTCCAACTGAGCTCCGGCGAGTGAAATAAGCTCGCTGGTTTTTAGTTGGACGTACGTCCAACTCTGTTGAAAAAATGTCCAACTCTGTTGAAATAAGCTCGCTGGTTTTTAGTTGGACGTATGTAGTTTTTAGTTGGACATGCGTCCAACTGAGCTCCGGCGAGTGGGGTCATCGGCCAATCAAAATTCGATCAGTTGGACATACGTCCAACTCAGTTGGACATGTGTCCAACTAAGCTCCGGTGAGTGGGGTCGTCGGCCAATCAAAATTCTGCTAGTTGGACAGTCGTCCAATTCTGAGCAGTCTAGTTGGACATGTGTCCAACTGAACTCCGACGAGTGGGGTCGCCGGCCGAACAGTCGTCCAACTGAGCTCCGGCGAGTGGACATATGTGTCCTCTAAAATATACTCCTCTGGTTTTCAGTTGGACATATGTCCAACTCTGTTGAGGTGAGTTGGACAGTCGTCCAACTGAGGGGTTATTAAGGGCATTTTTGTCATAATATGTAAAAAAATCAGGTGGAGGGGGTCATATCAAATTTTTAATAAATAGGGGGTCATGACAGCATATAACCCAAAAAATAACAATCAAAACTTATAAGAACAGAAATAAAATCTTTTATATTTAAATTACATATTTTAATAATTAAAAAATAAATTTTATATCATTTTTTTAAACATCCATTCAATTAAACTATATTTAAATTAAATTACGATAATTTAGACTTATTCAAGTTACACGTTCAATATTATTAAGGTACTAATTTTGTTATTATAAGTTTTTGAGGTGTTATTTTTAATAATTTTTTTTTTTTTTTTTTGTAAATATGGATTAAATAAGTTTTATGCTCAAAATGTATATGATGAGTTACAAAAATGTGTAAAATATTTACTTAATTATAATTATGCTCATAATAAATGAGTAACGATAAAAATATATCAAATTGATAACTAATGTTAAATTATTTAATAGATTAATTATATTTTATGTTCAAAATGTACGAGGTAAGTTGCAAAAATGTCCAAAACTTCTACTTAGTTCCAATTATGCCTATAATGTTATGAGTAACGATAAAAATATCCCCAATTGATAACTATATTAAATTATTTAGCATAATTATTTTTGTTGGAGAATGAATGATATATTTTTTCTATTTATTAGTATCTGTAATACTTATAATTCCTTTGATAATTTTTTTAAATGCATAATAATTATATGATTACTCCTTAATAACAATAAATTTATATAATTGTCAAATATAATTTATATAATATATTATAATCTATGTCCACAACGTATGGAGTGAGTTACAAAAATGTTCAAAATATTAACTTGGTTGTAATTATACTCACAAAATTATAGGTAAAGATAAAAACATATCTAATTAATAATAGACTTTAAATTATTTAGCATAAAAACATATCTAATTGAAGAATGAATAATATATTTTGTCTATTTGTGATTATCTTGATTATAATTAAACTTGTAATACTTTTGATATTTTTGTAAATGCATAAAAATCATACGATTAATCCATAATATCAATGAATTTATATAATTTTAGATATAATTTATGTTAAATTTATATAACATTAAATTCATAATTCATATGATTATTTCTACCTGTGATAGTAATAAGCATTTTTTTGTGAGTTTAACTTTTTCTAAATTATGTAATATAAACTTTTGATATAAATTTGATTATGGATTATAATATATGAATTTGTAACATAGATTGTATTTAAAAATTATAAGAATTTATTGTTATTATAAAGTAATTGTATAATATTATGCATTTATAAAAATATCAAATAGATTATAAGTATGTAGATACTCTTATATAGACAAAATATATTATTTATTTATCAATAAAAATAATTATGTTAAATAATTTAAAATTAATTATTAATTGATATATTTTTATTGTTATTTGTGAATATAATTACAACTCTATATATATTTTGGACATTTAATAACAACATGAAGAAGAACATTTAATTAGAAATAATTTATTTAACCTTTACTACATGTACACTTCTTTCAATCCGGTAACAATTTAGACATACATATAACTTAACTTATGGGTCATTCTTCAAACTTACTTTTTTCAGTAAGGTATTGGACATTTGGATTTAACTGATTTAACAATCATTAAATTTATTTTAAAATAAATATGTTTATATAAAAAATAATTTTTTTAATCACAATTTTATGCGTATTATAATTTATATGGGATAAAATAATTAGCTCTTGTTTGTAAAGGGTCCCATAATTATTTATTCATTTCACATCTCAAACTTTACTTTCAATTAATAACTAATATATTACTTATACATACTACAACTTGATGCATATATAACCTACAAATTATAATTTTGCTTAACTTATAAATGGTGGCGAAAAAAGTTTAGAAAAACTACAAAATTAATATCCTTAAAACTTATAGTAACAAAAATAACGTATTTTAATATTAATTTATCATTCTTTTAAGGTATGAGTGTTATTTTTATTATTATAAGTTTTATTAGTATTATTTTAGGTAATTTCCTAAAAACATTTATTGCATCATAATCGTCTTTCATATACATCTCAGAAAAAATATATATGTTGTTTTTCTTACGATATATGTTTTGTTATTGAAAATATATGTTTTGTTATGAGAATATATGTTTCTTTTAGGAAAAATATAAGTTATTTTACATTATAAAAAAATAACAGAAGATTAAATATGAATTCATATGAATAAATAGATCATATATGTGCCAAAGAGTCCATTAGTTTCGTGGTATAAGTGGTGTGTTATATCCTCTAACTTTAAATGATAATTTGTGGTTATTTTATTATACTAGACTTAAGCACGTGCTAATGCACGTAATGTTATTTTTTTTAAATAAATTGTTTCATTAATTTTATTTTATATTAATAATTTTAATTTTTTTTATGGTAGAAAATGAGTTTGATTCTTAATAATTTGTTGTAGTCAATTGTTTAGAGTTATTAAGAGATATTAAAATATTATGAAATGTCTTCTTAAACAAATGATGTCCTTATGATATTTTAAAAAAGTAAGTGTATTTTAAACTTTTACAATATATAAATCAAATTTGTTCAAAATTTCCTAAAATGTTAGTCCAATTTTAACGTGTTAGTCCAAATTTTTGTCCCATTTTAATTTTTGTTTGAATTTTGTTGTTATGAACTTTAAAAAATAAATATTAGTCTAATAATAAATAAAATATTTATTTATTAAATTAAAACAACCATAAATTTATAATTAAAAAAATACACATAATATTCGAATAGTCACAAATTTCAGAGAAAAATTCAGTTTTTTTCTATCTTAATCTTCTTATTAGATATATTTTCTACTTCAATATCATAATCATTAATATGAAAAATATTTATTTATTTTTTATTGATTAGCTCAATATTTTTATAACAATTGAATTTTGTCATTTTTTTATTGTTTTCTATATAATTTTCCTATGAAAGTGAATTTTTTTATCATTGTGATACCAAATTTTTGAAATTTTTGCTGCTTTATTTTTTTTGAAAAATATTTTACAATTATTTATTTGAATAACTAATTTTATATATACATTTTTAAGTTTCTTTTACTTACTTGTTTCATTGACTTGATGAATTCTAAAATATTACATCTAATGACATTTTTTGTTGCTTCAAACAATGTTACTAATATAGTATTGAAATCATCTCTAACCACAAATTTTAATATATAATGTTTAAATATTACGAACAAAAAATTTTACTTTAAAAAACTTGCTATATTTTTATATAATAAATAGATTTTTTTTTATATCTCTTATGTTCTTTATAAATTATATTTAATTTGATTTAATTTATATGATTTGAACGTATATCTATTTTTAAATTATGGATTTTTAGAGTTATATTTTGGGCACTCTACATGATCCTCTTTTTTTATAATTAATTTTGAACACTTCTACATGTTTCATACCATGGTTCATTTATATTTTAAATTCTAATAATTGTCCTGCCAAAAATGTAATATGAGCTATATAATATCATAATGAAATTAATTTAGTAATATTTTTTGATAAATTAAATAATTATTGTTAATTAATTTTGTTTTTACCTAGGTTGAGTTGCTTGTACCCTCAAGTACATTATTTATACTTATTTTAATTGTTTGTTTAATTTTAACTAAATTTATACTTAAGTCAACAAATTATTAAATTCATGTAATTTATTTTATAATTTATATCACAAAAATTCACAATTATTATTAATTCGTGTAACTTATTCATATTTAATTTATTTTTTAACTTTTTATTACGTGCGATTCTTTAACTTTTGTAAAGAAAAATTAATTTTATAATCGTAGGAAAAAAAAAACCTAAAAAAAAAATAAAAAAAAAATATAGAATTAATAAATAATGGTTTTGGTGGAAATTTTTTAGTACAAATGGAAAACAAAATAAAAAAGAGAGAGTAAATGACATTGATAAAATTAAGCAAAAATTCAATGTCAGGCTAGTAAATTCATTTAATTCAATACTATTATTTATGTCATAATAATTCATAATCATTAAAATTTATTAATTTATTTTGTTATAACAGTATAAAAAACCATATAAATCTATTAAAAAAAAAAACTCTCTTTCAAACATAACAATTATCAATAATATTATAATAAATAATGATTTTTTATAAAATTTAATGTCATAATTAATTAATAATATCTAATAAATTTATTTAATTTAATATTATTATTAATGTTATAATAATTCACAATAATTATTATTTTATGTAACTTATCAATATTTATTTATTTTTTTTTACTTTTTATTACTTGCGTTTAACTCTTTGAATTCTACAAATAAAAATAATGTTATAACTATCGAAAATATTATATAAATTTAAAACAAAATTAAAAAATATATATAAATTAATAAATAATGGTTTTGTTGGACATTTATTAATATAAATAAGGAAAAAAGAGTAAATGATATTGATAAAAATATGCAAAAATTAAGTGTCATAATAAGTTATTAATATATAGTAAATTCATATAATTCAATATTATTATTTATATCAATAATTGATAATTATTATTAATTAATATAAGTTATATTATGTGTTTAACTGTTTGACTTCTAAAAAAAATGTTACAATCGTGGAAAACACCACATAAATTTAAAATAAAATTAATAAATAGTGGCTTTGTTGGATATCTATTAATTCAAATAGAAAAAAATAATAATAAATAAATAAAATTGATAAAAATAAACAATAAATCAATATCATAATAAATTAGTAATGTCTTATAAATTTATTTAATAAGCAAAAAATTTAATATTATAACAAATTAGTAACGTCTAGTAAATTTATTTAATTTAATATTATTATTTATGCTATAATAATTCATAATCATTGTAACTTATAAACATTTTTTTGTATTGTTATAATGATAGAAAATACCACATAAATTTTAAACAAATATAATTTTATTAAAAAAACAACAATTATCAATAATAATTTAATAAATAAACAACAATTATTAAATAATGGTAAAGTATCGGTTGAAGTGGACATGCTAGGTATGAATTTGTAAAATAAGAAATGGTTGAATGATTAGCTTTTACGAGTAATTAAGAAAATTCAAATTTTATAAAGAATGTTGGGAAAAAAAAAAAAAAAAAGAGTATTATGAATGGGTTTTATTAATGAATTTGAATGATTTAAGTTTGTATGGACAATAGAAAAAATTAAATTATATTGTGTTAATAATAATAATAAGCATAAGAATAAGAATTATAATTTTTTTTATTTACGAAATAAAAGCATTATATATATGAAATTTATTATTTAAATAATTATAATTAATATTATTTTTTATATATTATTATGACTTTTATTATGATTGGATATAAAAAAAAATATTAAATTAATATATAATATAATAGTATATTAAATTATATTATATTAAAAATGTTGGACAAATAAAGATGAAATTTTTAACAGTAATAATAATAATAATAATAATCTAGTATATTTTTGAAATGAAGATATATACTATCTATAATTTTATTACCATAGTTGATATTAAGAATTTCATTATTGATTATAAATAAACAAATAATTAAGAAAATTTGAATTATATGGAAAATATTGAAAGATGAGGTTTCAATAATGTTAATAATGAGTAGTGATAATAATAATAATATAGTAATAGTGATAATAAATGTAAGAATAAGAATTGTATTATTTGAATGATTTAGATTTTTTTTTTTTTGTTACTTTGAATGATTTAGATTTAATAATAATAATAAGTAGTGTAAAAATAAGAATAAAGATTATATTAATTGAATGATTACCAAAGAGCTCACGAGTTTCGTGGCATAAGTAGTGTGTTATATCCTCTTACTTGATAATTTGTGGTTATCTTATTACATAGATAAACAGAAGATAAAGTTTTACTAAATAAAGGCCAATTGCAACGTCGGTGAATTATACCGAGTTAGGAAAGACATATACTAAATGTTAAAAATGCTTGGAACTTTTCAAGTTTTGAAAAATTCTAAATAGGTTGCCAAATTAATTAAGTTTTGCATGCTATACTACTCAGCCCCTGCCATATAAAACATATAAACAAGTATTTGTGTTTTAATTTGAAAATCATAGCGTTGTAATTGTTTGACTCAAATAAAACAGATGGCTACGTTATGATTTCAACTTTTCAGCCAGTGCACGTCTTTTATTTATACGAAATACAAGCAATTAAATATTAGGTTTTAGAATCCTACAAGTATATGTTTAAGCAAATCAGTGTGGATTGAGAATTTACAAATGGCGATTAATAGCTTACCAAGTACCAACTAGTCCAAAGGGTATGTGTACGTGGACTATGGACTTTTTTTTTTTTTTTTTATTGGAGTACAACATATTATAAGTACTGATTCTGTTTCCGTAAAAAATCATACAATCTAATTCCTAAAATTATATGTAATAATTATTTTAATTTATAAGTGCCCTCAAATTATTTGATATTACTTTTTATTTTAAATTTTTTTTAAAATATTTTCTTCTAATATTTATACATATAAAAATTATAAGACTTAATTTACCTTATAAAAAAAATATTTAGTCAAAAAAAAAAAAAAAAAAAAATATATATATATATATATATATATATATATATATATATATAAATCACAAATTTGATTAAAAAATATTCTTCTTGAAAATTTATAAATCATCCCACATATTTTGATAATAATTTCTTAAAATTATAAAAATAAAAATAAAAAATCGTTACCAAACATATATAATTAAAAAATCACTTAAAAAAAATTATAAATTAAAATTACTATCAATCAAGACCTAAGATTTTATGAGAAAATATTATATTATATTATATATATGTTTTTTGAAAATATTATATTACATATTACATGTTGCTAAATTTACTCAGATGCTTATATATATTAGTTTTCTTCGTAAAAACATTGAGAAAAAGTGGACAACTTTTAGAGTTTTTGTATGGCAATTGAAAATGTGTATACATAATTGTACTTTCACCTGTTACTTTGACCGAATGATGGCGTTTCTATCTTTTAAAAGTGATGATCCTATATTTTCTTTTACTATGGAGTCTAGAATTATTCATAACTCTCCCAAAATACATCACAGCAATTTTATTAATTATTTTTTATCAAATAATAAATAGTTATATCTTTTAATACAATAATTTTATTAATTTTATATTTTATTGAGTTAAAATATTATATTATTATTTAGTCCAAAATAATAAATAATTTTTCAAAATAGCTAACTTTTTCTAGTCAAATTAGGCCCATTTGTCTCAACTTACCTACAAACATTCCAAATCATTAACATATTTGTTAATTTAATGTATAATTTATATATAATTATGAGTTTGATTGTAAAATTAAATTTTATTATACATTATAAAATAGTATAATTTTATTAAAATTTTGTACGATTAGAATGTGTGAATCTAAATCGTATTGAACAATTAATTAGTCTGTCTGAATTTTTAATTATAAAATTACATGTTTTAAATTTTTTTTTAATTTCAAATTAAAAATAATATTTATTATTTTTTAAAATGTAATAAAAATATAAAATTAAATTAAATATTAATTTAAATAAATTTTATAATAAAAAATATTTTATAAATTATTTTAATAAAATACATATAATAAATTTAATTCAATTATATTATATATTTTTTATTAAATATTATAAAAATTTATTATAATATAATTTAATTTAATAAAATTATACTTAATTTATTTGTTGCACTAATCATACCGTGAACTTTCAAATCTAGACTGTGTTTGCGTCATCTTAGGTGTCATGCGTCATAGCAATATGGTTGAGTTTGTTAATTTTTCACTCAAAAGTATACTAGGAGCCATTTCAGGCCTCTCTTTATCATTAAGATCAAGATGAATGTAATTGTCCAATAAAATTATATTTATATTAATTATATCATAATATATAATAAAATTATATAAAAAATTAAATTATTTTTTATTTTTTAAAATAATTTTATCATGTATTACGTACAATATAATTAATAAATTATTAGTATAAAAATAAGTACAAATTTATATAATTTTAAGTCCAAAGCTATGTTTTCGTAATTTTATTAAGTTTTTTTATTTATTTATTTAATAACTTTGATAAGTAAGTTTATCTATTTGTGATTGATATTTGCATTGTTTCATTGAATTTTTCATTCTTGAGTTGTTTTGGGCGTCTTTCAAACATTTCAGGCCTCATAGTCTTATATGTTTAATTTCTATTATTTTTATTTTATATTATTTTTATGTTTCTTTCTATTTTGTTTATTATTGCTAGAATTACCGTTTAATATCATGAAAATACTTAGCAAGCACCATACGCCCTAAATATGCCTTGCAAAGACATGTTAGCTCTTTTTCCAATAATTATGACAATATAATTAACACGACCAATGAAACTAGGGATGGAAACTCAGAAGATAAGGTTATTTTAGTTTATCTTTTTAATTATAGGAATAAAATTAGTGATTATAAAATACTACACAATTTCTTATACTCTTATATTTTAACGGTTAAGATTTAAAGAGATGATTTTTCCTCTTCAATTTTTATAAATAATTTGAGCCGAGAACGTGTCTAATGATTGGAGAAAAAGTTTTATTACACAAGAAAATACTACACATAAAGAGTAAAGCCTATTTTTGAACAAATTCATGGTGATTAACTGATTATAACATCCATTTTTTTCTTGTGCAATTTACTTTTTTGTCACCGAGGAGAAAGATTTATTTCATAGGAGTTCTCTCACCCGGTAATATATGTTATCTTAATTTTGTTTATGCTTTCTTTAATATTATTATATTATCACAGTTTTTTTGTATGTTTGTCCACCTAGGATTTTGATCTAGGGTGGACTTTCTTCGCCTAGAATCTTAGATCATAATCTAAGTTGACCTTTTGTCTTGTTATTGTTTCAAGTTTGGTTTGTTCAGCTTTTACATCAAAAGTCACAGAAGATCCATTGTTTCGTCGATATGAAAAAATATATGAAAGAGCTAATGAAGAAATCTCAAGTGCTCAAAAAGATCTATAGTAATATGGTGATTCAATATTTTATCTTTTATCAATATATATGACCATTTTTTTTCAAGTATATCAGCTTCTTCATGATTTTAAAATCATGGTGATTTTGTAAAATCCAACGTATCACTTGCGATTAAGTTAATAAAGTTGTTGATAAAATATTTAAAATTATTAGACAATCCTAAATGAACTATTAATGAAAGAAGCACAAAAATATTAACAACTTGTGAGTCAAGGGTCTAATTCAGAGTGTATGAGTTATACAATGTTATCACCAACATATTCTATCAAATAAGGAATCATTTTTCATTTATTTTAATCAATACATACCTTGTAATACACCTTACACATATTTTATATTCAAATAAAATAAAGAACAATATATGGAGTTTTTACAACATATATATCCCTGTGGGATTTATTCCATGCACACAACAATAAAGAATGAAATGGTAGATCCATATATTTACATATCCCTTAGGGATTTATTCCATGCACACAACAATAAAGAATGAAATGGTGGATCCATATATTTATTTCCCCATCTACACAATTCAATCATAAAATCAAATTTACTATCAATGAGAATTAATTTGAAGTCGTCCATGGGGTGATCTTGTATCACGAAGACGCTTCTCTTCTGAAAGAATTTTCGCAAATCTGCAAATTTCAACCCCAAAATATTATTCTTCTCTATTATTTATTTGATGACTAATGATAATTCTTATACCTAAAAAATAAAATTTGATTTAATTAATATACAATTATTAAATACCTTGTAAGAGCCTCCTCATTAGTCTCATGATTAGCAACTTCATAGAGGCCATTTTGCAAATTAACTCTAGAAACTGGCTTCTTCAATAGCCCTTCACCCACTTTCACTAGTTCATCTAAATTCTTCTTTGTGGCTACATCAACCGAAGCTACGTCTCCACTCAAGTTGTCAGCCTGATATTCAATTTATTTTTGTTTTTTCATGTTATTATTTATTAAATTAAAAATAATAATTATTATAAATATTACTTTTTTTTTTTTTAACCCCTCAAGCTCGTGTACATTTTTTTTTCTTCTTGTAACGTAAAAAAATATATGTTTATCATATATTAAAAAATGCAGTGTATATATAAGTTTTTTTTTTTTTTTTAAATCAAATGAGTTTAAGTAATTGAGTTGTATAAAAATCGGAAGGATTATTATATTAGTTTTGTTGAAATTCATTTCATAATTACCTGAATTCGGAGATAATTTTTCTCACACTTAAGGGCTTTAAAAACCACAGAAAGGTGGAGATCAACCATATCAGAGCTAGCTTGAGAAAATATATTAATAATTGGGGTAGAACCTCCACTAGTTAACCAATCAAGCAAGCCCCATTTAGCAGCCTTATGTGCATTGTATTTCATTCCTGATTTTGAAGAGCCAGTCCCAAGTGATATCACTAAGAATTTTGTATAATCCAAAGGTGATACTGGAGAAAAGTCTTGGCATCCAAGTATTTGCTTGGTCACTTCACCTATTGCCACCAGAGTCTGCAAAATAAAATAAAAACTATATTCAATTTAATACTTTTTAATTAAATGTAAAATGAGAATGAGAATATGAATTGAATTAGATAGAAATAATAATATTATTATTATGTTTGTTTGAGCATATTCAATTCAAAAGTGAGGATAAATTTAGAAACATAATTTATAAAATTATATACAGATCGAGAAAATAAAACATTTCAATATGTTTCTAAAAATTGTGAGAGGAATAAGTTTTCCTGATGAAATACTTTCCATTCTATTTCAGATTATAATAATATCAAAAATTCTTACCCATTATCATTTTTGTTATTGTGAATGAAACGTGACCAAATTTCTTAGTTATTGTCTAAGAAAAAAATTATTGATATGCATGAGAATAATTGTAGATTTTAAATTACAGGATTATTTGCAGCAACACCGCCATCTACGAGGTTGAAATCTGTAACAACTTTTGAATTGGGATCTTTCGTTTCAAAGTAATGAGCTGGAAGATAAGTTGGTGCTGCAGAGGTTGCGATGCATATATCTGAGAGTAAAGCATCTAAAGATGGTTCTTTTTTCACCTGTGTTCATCACAAATTAATTAAACATCATTAATTCATTTCAATAACATTCATTAAACAATAATTTAATACTAGAAAGATAGAATGTGTTGAGGATACATCCTAAAAGGTTAATTGCAATATTCTTTGTGAGACTTATTTACTTCACGCGGAATTTTTTTTCTTTTTTTGTGTTAAACAAGCTAATTTACACATACTTTTGTAATTATGTTGTGTCATACGTACGTCAATATTATATAAAAAATAATCAATTAATATATTCTCTAATTTTCAAAATAATGACATATTATGCGTGCCTGCAACATTTTCTCTTGTTTTATCAACATTAGCAAAAGTGAAAATTAGTTAGTACAAGAAAAAGAACCTCAAAGCTGGAGAAGATTGTGGGCTGGAGGTACTTGATGTCAAATGTTGGAATGACAACATTAGTCAAAGTCTGGTTCAATTTTGTGTTTCCTAGTTTTTCCTTAACTAGGTTGTGCAGATATTTTCCATCGTATTTTGGTCCTTTTAAAGCCTTTATTATCTTGGTAGTATAAGGAAATATTGGACAACTGTCATTAAGAATAAAGGAATTAAAAGATGAAATTACCAATAATTAAAATTTATATTAATTGATATGCGACATTAATTAATTATATTTTAGATGTATATAATATATAATACCTGTTTTGTAGGAAGATTTTAGGGCAATGGGTGAGATAGAAGTCCTTAATATCTTTAGCAGCAAATACAGGGCGATTCTTTTCATTTGGAGCAGCAAGCATAGCAGTTACTAGTCCACCTGTGCTTGTCCCTGCTATTACGTCAAAATAGTCTGCAATTCTTACATCTTCTCCATCCAACTTCTGCAACAATATATAATGGACAATATATTTCATTAATTCTTAGGGCAAACTTATAAAATAGACTCAAGTTATATAAATATTTACGATATAATTTGAGTTATTTATATTTTATGGTATGTTTTGGTGCATTGTTCACGTTTTTTTCTTCAAATTTTCGCATGCGTATACATATAACATTAAAGTTTTGGTTACATATTTAGGTAAAATTTCTATACATGACTGTATAAATTCATTTTTTTGTTTACACGTGTGTCATACTTGATTATTACAATTTTACTAAATCTTTGTTCCAAAATTAACACAACTTAAACTGCATTGTGAAATAGTGTAAAACTATAGCTTATTTTTGGGTAATTATTTAAAGTGTTAATATACATTCTTTACACATACACACACATGCACATATATAATCGTTATGATAACAAGTTGATTATTTGAGGTATGAAAATAACATATCTTTAAAGTAAATTAGTTTAAGTAAAGTTAACCCAAAAAATTATATTTACAATAATTATATATATGTACAATATGGAGCCATTTTGGGCGCTTATTTTACCGATTCTTTTTGTGTACATACATATAGTATAGGACCCCAACTAACAAATGATTTTATTATAACAAGGTTTGAACCGAGTAACTTCTGTAATAAAAAAAAAATTTATCAAAAATAAAACTCTTAAAACTTATAACAATAAAATTAGCAGGCTAATAACATTGAATGGGTCTAAATTGCCGCAATTTAGTTAATTTAAACGACATTCAATTAGATGGACGTTAAAAAAAATGATGTAAAAGTAATTTTTTAATTGTAAAAATATATGATTTAAACACAAGGATATTAGAAGTTGTTGAGAAACAAATTCTCCTAAAAGCTTAAAGAGTTAGAAGAAGGGCCAATTATATTTTTATATATATATTCATTGCTTCTCCACAAGTATTGGCTCTATGTACCATAGAAGCCAAACACTTGCAACTTAATAATTAGGGTTGCTAGGCTTTGGGAAACTAACTCTTCTAAAAGCTTAAGCTTTTAGAAAGAGGGCCAACAATACTTTTATACATTCATCAAAAGATGCTATTTTTGTTGTTTTAAAAAAAAAAAAAAAAATTACCTGTAGCTCAGCCTCTAGGAAATTAAGTATAGTTCCAGGGATTACCCCTCTTATTCCACCCCCATCAATACTGAGAATGGTAATGAGGTTTCCGTAAGTTGGAGGCTGTATACTAAGGACGGATTTTCCTTCCATATATATCTCAGAAATTTTGATAATGAAAAATTGCAGTTAAGTAAGAGGCTATTGGAAATTTTGATAATTAAAAGTTCCTTTGTGTTATTTTTTCATATGATTCTTAGTATCGTATTTATAAGCTTCTCTTACTATAAACTTTCTTTGGTTATGCATCTGCATGTTTGGATAAAGCTCAATAGAAAAAAATTGTATATATTTGACTTTGAATTTTGATTCTAATTTGACCAACTTGTACATTTCAGCACATTGTTCCTTGTGATTACAAACATTCCCTCTTGTTTTGTAACCTTGTCCCTCTCTAAAACACATGGATATGAGTATATATGTGTGATCAAAGACAATTAGGTGAGATATATAGAAGAAGAATTGTAGTTGAGACTAAAAGTAGGTGAATAATGTGCAATAGGGCTTGTTAGGCTAGAAGATTGCATTCTTGGCAGCCCTAGCTAGGTATTCCACTATTTAGAAGCTAAACTAAGTTAATCAGCAATCATCAAACGTTAAATCTACATACAATAATTGATTGAGACATGCATGACAGGAGCATAGTCTAACTCCTTTTTGATCAAAACAATACACAAAAACCTAAAAGAATTCATACTTTGAATTTGATGAATAAGTTTGATTCGCAAAAGGCGGCATCCATCTTCATATAATTTTCGCAAATGAATAAGTTGACAAGCGCAATATAAGAAGACTTAAATCATTGGTCAATTAGGGCAACAACGTAACTTAATTTTATTTTTTCCAAAGTACAATATTTCTCTTGTTTGTTCTTGGAAGGACTTAAAATTCAAACATACCATTTTATTAATATAATACATGATACTTATATCTTTACTTTGTGGTCTAGCAGTAAAACTTATCTCTTTCCGTTTTAAGTCATAGATTCGAACTACACAAAAGTATTATTTGATCTAAAAAAAAAACTAAGTAAATTGAGTAATGCTCATGTGCATATATATATATATCTTATCTATTATTTTATTGTTAATCTTATTATTATTATAAAATATGATTTTAGTGGCAAGGCAAAAATCACTTTGCTCTTTTTACTTGTGCTAATATATATATGATAATATTGTTCTTATATATATGAATTTAATTTTTTTTAAAGTATCATTAGGAATTTCTAACGGTATAGGATTAAAATCCTTACACAATTAAGTTATGTTTTAATAGTTTTTTAAAATTCAAAATTTGAGTTATATGTATAGCATTAGAATCGTATATGTACGTAAATATGAAATTAACACCAAAATGTTTGCATTATTATTACTTGTTTGTCCAAATAGTCATATTGCTTTGTCAATAATTATCCTTTTATTTCCGTTTCTTAGAAGACAATCGAGTTATAAGCAAAACAATATTTTGCTTAATTATCTCTTATTCTCGATCGATACTATAAATAAATAATAAAAAATACAAATATTATATCTCATGCTGAAAATAATAAAAACATTAGATCAGTAATCATTCAGAGAAACAACATTAAGACTCAAAGATATGTATTCTAGTTCTGATCTATCTAATTCTGCTATTCATTATTGCAAAAAGCAGACCAAATAGGAGTAACAGCAGTGAGAAAACTAATTTTGGCATTTCATCAAACACATGGTGCTCAAATTTTAGAACCCAAGAAATTTACTTGTTTGAGTTTAATGGAAGACCATTTGAGAATAAATTAGCTGCCATGGCTATTCCATGTTCAAAAAGTAGTATAAAAAAACAACCATTTTAACCATTTATGCCACATATCCAAGACAATAAAAAATAAAAAAATAAAGTAAAGCATCTATATTAATTGTTATCTGATCACATAATTCAACCCACAAATGATCAACTACTTTGAAATTTACACATTATAATTAGTAAATAAGAAAAAGCTGAAGAATGAGAAGGTATTGATATATTGACCACAAGAACAAAAAGATAAAGAAACAGTGATATCAAGAGATACTTATAATAAGAGATTATTTGAATAAAACTATTGATATATTAAATGAGCAGCCTAGCCAATTTCAGATAAAAATGAGCTGAAGATGAATTAAAGTTTGAGCGAGCTGGGCTTTTGATAGATCTTTATTCAAGTTTGTGTTTCTCAATTTAGTTACATGTATTATTTTATTTTATCTTTTTAATTATTGAAATAGACTAGTGGCTATAAAATACTTCACAATCTTTATACTATCTTAACCACCGTTTAGATAAGCGAATGTAAAAAAATTGTACCATTGATCTTGTCTAATAATCAGTTGAAAAAGTTTTCTTACATTTAGCAAATTCTTGGTGGTTAATTAACATCTATTTCTTCTTCAATTCTCTATTTTGTCAAGCTTTTCTATTGAGAAGAGAACTTCGAGCTCTCTCAGGTAGATTATCTTTTAGTCATGCTTTTATTAAATTAATAATCATAGTTTTCTTGTGTTCTAGATCTCTATCTGGGGTAGATTTTTTTTACCTAAGAATCCTAATCTTTATCTAGAGTGATCTTTTGTCATGTATTTTTTCAGTATCATATGTTTGTTAATTTTTTAGATTTAGATATATATATGTTAATCATTGTAATAGTTTTATCAGCCCACTGTGTAATACTAATACTGTATATCTAGATTGAGTTGTATACTCAGGTGTATGTTATCTAATATGGTGTGCGTGTATAGGATAAATGTATCTGAAAGTTAGTTAGGAAATCACGTGGGTTGTTCTGTCCATTAACAATTAACCACACAGCACTATAAGTGTGATGTAATTTCACTGATGTAATTCAATGAAATAATCTTCAGATTTTCTTAATTCGTTTCTTCTTCTTTCTTCTATTTCCTCACCAGTATGATTAGTTTCTAGTTCTTTCAATATAGGGTCATTATTTTACATGTACTTTTATTTCTAGTTCTTTCTAGTTCTTTCAATATAGGGTCACCAGTATGATTAGTTTCTAGTTCTTTCTAGTTCTGTGAGAATATATGAAAGAGTCGATTCAAAAAGCTTAAAAAATGTTCGATGATTCAATATTTTTACATGTACTTTTATTTTGATAAATATGAATGAAAATCTTTTCTTTTATTTGAAAAAACAACCGTGATTTTTTCAAGGTTATTTTTAAAATCCAACATAATACACTTTCGTTGTTTTGATATTTATTTGAATTGGGTAGCAATTTTAGAAGTTGCCAACTTTATCACTTGTGATTCGGAATGATTATTATTAAGTTTTGGCTTTCTTCTAAAAAAAAAATTTAAAAAAATTATTTAAATCTTCACAAAACATCAACATTTCCTTAGACAAAGGAACAATAATCATTGCCCTTGTGTTCATAATATATTGGGAACTTGAAGAAAAAAAAATAACATCCTTATAATTTAAAAAAATTACTACTAAAAATAACACCCCAATAACATTGAACGAACTTAAATTATCGCAATTCAATTTGAACGGCGTCCAATTAGACGGGTGATTAAAGAAAAGTGATGTAATAATCATTTTTTTTAATTATGAAAATATATGATTTGAACACAATAGTGCTATTTTTGTTATCACAAGTTTTGAAGGAAACTAATTTTTGTTATTTTTCTTAAAATTTATAACAAAAAAAATAATACTTTAATAATATTGAGCGAAATTTAATTAGATAGAGCTCACATTAGACGAGTCTAAATAGTTGTCTCAACTTGACATCATCTAATTAAACAATAATCAATGTAAAATGATAAGGTAATTTTTTTTTTTAATATTAAAAACATATAAGTTTGACATATGTAAATTTTGTTATTTTTATAGTTTGAAACAATACCTATAATAATTAGATCATCTTAAATGAATTGGACACAAAGCAACACTTATATTAACTTAGTGTAAGTCTAATTAACTAACGTGTGTACTAGCATGTTGTACCAAATAAGAATTCTTTTTTACATCTACTTTTATCAATAAATACCAATACCTTACACATGTTGCACATACAAATTATGAAATAAAGAAAAATAATACAGTTTTTACGATCTGTCACTTTGGATTTATTCCATGCACACAACATTAATAAAAAAAGAAATGGTGGGTACATATATTTACATTTATTTCCCCATCTATATATAGTGAAATCATAAAACGAAATTTAATTTCAATCAGAAGTTGAAGAAATAACAGGTCGTCCATGGGGTGATCCTGTGCCACGAAGACGCTTCACTTCTTAAAGGCTTCACTTCTTAAAGAGTTTTGGCAAATCTGCAAATTTTAACCCCAAAATATCATTCTTCTCTATTTTTTTTATGAGTAATGATAATACTTCTACCAAAAATAACAAATCTGATTTAATTAATATCCAATTATTATGGCATTAAACATTTCTAATTTCTAATTTTTTAGTTTTCAAATTGAATTTTCAACTCCAATTTTTTTTTTTAAAATAAAAATCACAACTAATTTACGATTTCAATTTTGAAAAATAGAATTTAAAAATGGAATATTATTTCTTCGATGATCATTCCTTAATTTTCAATTTTTCAACTTTTAAAGAGCCAAAATTTAATCAAAAACTTATTTTTGTTCAATTTTCATCAATTTTTGGATTTTTTTTTATTATTCTAAGTATAGTTGAGTTATTAATTTATAGTTTTAAGAAATTGAGAGATATACAAAATTAATGTTGACCATTATTCTAACAACTGAAGTTTTTAAAATAGTTGATTTTTCAACAATTTATAACATGATATCAGAGTTAGTGATCTTATATTTAAGGCATAGTAATTCAATTGTTGGATTACAAATGTTTAATCTATGTGATATATAAACTCTATTTTATTGAAGAATGCTAAATGTATTAAAATAATGCAGAAATATAAAGTCTCTTTTTAGCAATTGTACTAAAATAGAATTATAAAAGCTCCTTAAAGATGCTTTTAATTAAAGTTAATTTTCACCGACTTTTAACATAAATAAATATAAATAACTTGTAAGAGCCTCTTCATTAGTCTCATGATTAACAGCTACATAGAGGCCAGTTTGCAAATTAACTCTAGAAAGTCGATTCTTCAGTAGCTTTTCACCTTTTTTCACAAGTTCATCTAAATTCTTCTTTGTGGCTATATCAACCGAAGCTACGTCTTCACTCAAGTCGTCAACCTGATAATTAATTTTTTTCATTTTATTATTTTTTAAGTTAAAAAGTAAATATTTAAATAATTGTATTGATTTCATTATTAATAAATTACCTGAATTCGGAGATTTTTTCCTCAGACTAGAGGGCTTTAAAAACCACAGAAAGGTGGAGATCAACCATATCTGAGGTAGCTTGAGAAAATATATTAATAATTGGAGTAGAACCTCCACTAGTTAACCAATCAAGCAAGCCCCATTTAGCAGCCTTATGTGCATTATATTTCATTTCTGATTTTGAAGAGCCAGTCCCTAGTGATATCACTAAGAATCTTGTAAAAAACAAAAGTGATTCTGGAGAAAAGTCTTGGCTTAATTCCAACCATTTGTTTGGTCACTTCACCTATTGCCACCAGAGTCTGCAAAATTAAACAAAGACTATATTCAATTTAATACTTATTAATTAAATTAAAAATGACAATAGTAATAAAAATTGGATTTAATAAAAACAATAGATATATTATTATGTGTTATAAATTGGCGCTAGCAGAAGCGTAGTTCGGGTCCAATTTAGTTGCACAAATAATTAATTATGGATAACGGCAAAATAATAAGCAATAAGAAAAATAAATGGCACACAATGATTTAAGTGGTTCAACCTTTCAATGTGAAAAGTTTACTCCACTGACGACGGCACACCGAAGAAAATCCACTATCAGATCCAAATGGAGAATACAAACACCAATATTCAAAAGCCACACAAAATACCAAATCTCTAAATACACCCAAAAATACTCTCTATCAAAAGTAGTAATTAAATAGCAAAAATAAATGACAGAATTTTGCTAATATTACCGAAAGTAAATCTGATGGAGAGTTGATGAACTCACTTGAAAAAGAGCTCTACGAACAGCAGCGAAAAAAGGGATACTGATGAATCTAATTAATCACAATAGTTTTAAATTGTGATTAAATTAACTTGCTTTTTGGCTGATGGTGTGTTTCTTCTCTTTTAATTTCAAATGGCAATTGGATTCCCAAAAACTAAAAAAAATCACTTTCGGCAGAGCATAAACTAATATATATAGATATGATGTATTAGGGTTTTGTGCGAGCAATATTAAGATAAAATTGCAATTACAAAAATGCCCTTTATTTAACTCATGGTTTGAAGCCATATAAATAACAAATCTCCACCTTGGCTCAAAAAGGAACCAAGTTTTTCAAATTTAGGATTCTCAAAATACCAAGTGGCCGTCGTCCAAAAGAGCCCGAAGGCTGATCACTTACTACAAACACCAACCAAGCCCAAGCAATGCTTGAACTTGTTAAGTGGAATTGGCTTGGTTAACATATCAGTTGGATTCTCTGCAGTAGCTATCTTATTAATAATAATAGTACCCTGAGACACAATGTCACGAACGAAGTGATATCTGACATCAATATGTTTAGTCCTCTCATGAAACATCGTATTCTTGGTCAAGTGTATCGCACTCTGACTATCACAAAATACAACAGAAGTATCCTGCTGTAAACCCAAATCATAGACCAAACCTCTAAGCCAGATGGCTTCTTTCACTGCTTCTGCTGCTGCCATATACTCTGCCTCTGCAGTGGACAAAGCAACTGTAGACTGTAAAGTAGCCTTCCAACTAATGGCACAATGAGAAAGAGTGAAAACATAACCTGTCAGAGATCTTCTCTTATCCAAATCTCCAGCTACATAACCAATAACACTACAACCAGTATTAGAACTCCCATCATATACCAAACCAAAACTAGAAGTGCCTCTCAAATACCGAAGTATCCATTTTACTGCTTGCTAATGACCCTTTCCAGGGTTATCCATATATCTACTAACAACACTAACTGCATGTGAAATATCTAGACGAGTACAAACCATAGCGTACATCAAACTACCAACGACACTAGCATATGGAACCTGAGACATGTACTTCTCTTCTTCTTCTGACTGTGGTGACAAATCTAAAGAAAGCCTAAAATGCTCAGCTAGTGGCGTACTCACAGGTTTAGACTCTTTCATACCAAAACGTTCAAGAACTTTTTCAATGTAACTTTTCTGAGACAAATAAAGCTTGCCCGCTTGTCTATTCCTGTAAATTTCCATGCCCAAAATTTTCTTTGCTGCACCCAAATCTTTCATCTCAAACTCACCACTAAGTTGAGACTTTAATTTCTGAATCTCAAACTTATTCTTAGAAGCAATAAGTATGTCATCAACATATAATAACAAATAGACAATTGAACCATCAGAGAACCTTTTATGATAAACACAACTATCATAATCACTCATAGAGTCACTACTACAAAATTGGCTTTATAGGACGGCCACTGACCGTCCTATAAGACTTATAGGGCGGTCAGTGGCCGTCCTATAAAGTCCCGTCCTAAAAGAATCGAAAAAAATAGGACGTTCGCGGAGCGTCATAAAAAAAACTTTTATAGGACGGCCACTGACCGTCCTATAAAATTTTTTTAAGACGGCCACTGACCGTCTTATAAATTGTTTATAGGACGGCCACAAAATTTAAAAGCCGTCCTATATAGTTTTTTTAGGACGGTCAAAAACCGCCCTATATAAATTTTTTTTTTTTTAATTTTTTTTTTGGCCGGACTAAAATTTATATAACCTGTACAAATTATAGTCATTCCAAGAACACAATTCAAATTCAGAATACAATATTTCATTCCAAAAATATCCATAATTTACATTACAAATATGTGGTTCAAAGCTGCCAAACTAGCTTTAATTTACATGTACAGATTATCATAATGTTCAGGAACATATATACAATCTAAAATTCAAAAACTTGCTAGCTTCAATTTACATAGATAGATTACAGTAACATACACACACATATATATATATATAACATATACAAATAGTCTAAGGATTAAAGCAAGCTACGTACATACAAATTATTAATTAGCTAATTGTTTGAAAGATAATTGTAGACGTACATACACCATTCTTGCCTTAATGTCAGCAGCTCTGTTGGTGTATACTGATTCTTACTTGAGAACTACAATACAATATATGTATAATATGTTAAAGCTAAATAATGGATAAATAATATTACGTACGTATTAACTTGAATATACATACGTAAATAATAAGTTTAAAGCTTACCTGTACAATATCATTTGTTTCAGCATTTCCAATAAATTTGGTAATATATGTATCTATGAATTTCATAACATAGTATCCACATTCATACGATTATGGTTGTTTTGGACACTAAGTACAATTAAGAAAGCTATAGTTAGTAATTATATAATTAATTTAATTACAAGCATATATAAAATTACATGTTGCCATATAACTAAAACAATTACCTTAACGGGAATCCAATTTGGTTTAATATTTGAATTTCCACGTTGACGATGCCATGTTTGTAAAGCCCTGTTAATTATAATATAAAGTTTCATTGCATAATACCCACATTTATAGAATTTAAGTTTTTATAATAAACAAATAAGATGAGATCGATTATATAAAAAATATTATCTAATATATAATATAAATATATGTGTGTTACCTTAACCAAATTTTTGTATATTCTTCATCAGGAGGTGATCCTTTAGAAGAATTGTAAGCCTTTATAGAATTGAACCATTGAAGTTCACAAGTGAACGGATTAACAACAGTTAATGTCCAATGACTCCTACATATATGTTAGTATTTCATGTTATGATACTGTATTAGCTAATGTGTTTAACGCATTGAATGTAATACTTACGATCTCCAATATGGAGCCATAAGACACATTGAACCTGTCATTGCATCGAACTTGTTCACCAGCAAGTTGACTTTGTATTCTTCATCATGATATGTGCATAAAAACTCGGGATCTACAAAAATAAAATGTCTCTCTAATGAGACATTTTGTCCTCTCCATTTATCAAATAATAACCTATTATTGAACGATGATATGCTAATTAGTGAAATGAAATACTCAAAATAAAGTATAGTTATAATTTTAAATATACCTGATGAAAATTTGTATATGAGGAACGCCAAGCCAACTACAGTCACAAATGTGGAGTATATCTTCCAGAGTTAATAAAATTGTTGTTGTTTCAACCCCCAAAATCATTGGATTGCATGGAATCATACGATGGGAGTTATCACCTTCCATTTCCATATTATCCAACGCCCATCTTTGTAAAATTTCAATTCCATTGTGATCTCCAACATCGCTACTCAAACTTGACAAAGAAATAACCTCCTTTCCTTTGGATGTATTTATACCTCTCTCTGACACATCCTTACTAATTTGTCTTTGCTTTTCAGGTAAGGGCTACAAAATATAGTTATTAGTTAATTAATAATAACATATTATATTTCTTTTAAAGAACATATATACAAACAATAAAATGGGTGTTGAAAATATATTACCTGTCCTCTTCAGATAACAAGATCTTTTGGCCATCTTACATGTTGATTAATTGCATCACCCACGTAATAAAGTTCATCTTGGACTGGATATGGAAGAAGTGCCATTGGTTGTGATGTAGTTAATACAAAAACTTTGAAGTTTTCTTCTCCTATTTCCACTGTATGAACCATATCAGTTGGGTTGCAACGAGGAAAACAAGTGCCTTTGGCACAAACATTTGATGGGTCATCAATAGCCAAAAAGCACAACACTCCCTACATGTATGGTCAAAGAAAATTAGTAGAAAACATAAATGTAAATAAATGAGAATATATTATAACTTTTCTAATTAATAAATTGACAATATCTAACTTACCTTTTCTATACCAGATGGTGGGTGTGTACTACCATGTGATGAGTTAGAGTTGGCATTTGAATGTGTAGGTGGAACATCCTTTGCAAACCTATCTGAACGTCCTGCTTCCATTTGAACGTCCATGTCCATTTGAACGTTCATGTCCATCTGAACGTCCGTATCCACCTGTGGATCCATATTTCCACTTTCTCTACTTCTTCTAAGTGAGTTATCGTTCATATGTTGTAATTTATCCATTACATTTCTCATTATCTGTTCTGACATTGCTTCAAAATTATTAGAATCTTCCTTATTTTGTTGCTGATTAATACGACTTTTTCTCCCAAAATAAGATGTAAGATTCTCTCTCTTTCCTAGCCCACGAACTCGACCTGAATGTTCTTCACCTAATGCCATCTCAAGTATATCATTCCTTCGACTTTTTTTAATTTCAAGTTCTCCGGTCTGTACTTTCTGCATCAATGTTTCCTATAAAATTCACAGGCAAAATATATTTTTTGTCATAATATTAGAATAGGATATAATATTTAAAGCTAATATTTTATTTCATAGTACAGTATTCTTACAATTTTTTCCAAAACTTCTTTTGTTTCATCGTTAAGTACTTGTCGTTCATCACTTGATACGTGAGTGTCTAGCCAAGTCTCATGACGCTCCACGATAGCTCCAGGTCCTTTTTGCTTCTTCTGTTAAATAAATTTGAATATTATTTCAACAATCAAATAATATATTTCAATTGACAATAAAAACCTTACCAATTTCTGTTTTGAACCACGATACCCAGTCTTACTCCCAAAATATGTGTGTTTATTTAACTTTACTTTTTCTTGCATTTCTTTCCGAAGTTTTAGCGCTTTTGCAGAAAATTTTTGATTAACAAATATCTCCAATTTTGCTTTAGATATGAAGCTGTACTTATGTGGTGGAGTATATAGTTGTTCAGGATCATCCAAATAAGGAAATACGAAAGTCCTGGATAAATATGACTTGAATTTCCTGAACTTCTCACCCGCATCAATCATATAAAAATGATATGTCATACGGTCATCAATCTCAAATGATTCCTACAGTAAAAAATATAAGTATCATAACTTTTTCCTAATTGTACACATAGAAAATCATAGATTATTAACAAAATAACAGTAACAGTAGTACGTACCAATAACGATTCCCAAATTTCTTCTTTACGAGACTCGGGCACTAATCGCCAATCAGTTATGGTGATATCAATGGTCGATCGTACCAAACTACTAATAGCACTAGCCCACTTTGAACTTGTATCACCACATGGAAGCCCATCTTCGTCAACCTCAACTACTATCCTCTCTCTTCTCGTTAATATGTTTGACAAAGTTGTCATTCCTCGACCTTTCTTCCTTTCTGTACTCTTTCCATGGGTACCACCTTCATTTCTTGAGTTAGAAGAATGCTCCATCAATCTGCATAAAAATTAAGTAATAATATGTGAGTTTACACCTAAGCATGACTTGTTAGAATGCATGAACAAGTTACTAAAAAATAAAAGTACGCAAATAAAATATATGAAGATTATCACGTATTTACTACCATGTGATTAGTTATAATAAGATGTAGGTAAGATACTCAATAAAAGAATTTAATTAAATTATATGAAACTTACCATGTATTTATTTATTATTAATCCATATGCCTTCGCAATTAGTACGCAAATAAGAAAATGATTCTTCATCCTCTGTGTCATCATCATAAACTTCATTGGGTATCTTGTTATTATCACAAACCATTGAAGCCCGTTGAAACTCCTCAATCTCTTCATCTATCTCATCATTCTCATCATCATTCTCATCATAATAGCCTTTATTAGGAGGAGTAAGAACAATTGACCACTGTGGGTCTTCAGGGTCTCTTACATAAAATACTTGCTTGGCTTGACTTGCAAAAATGAAACTATCTTCTTTATACCCAATTCTTTGTAAGTTTACCAAAGTAAAATCATTATCTTTGTCATAGCGAATACCAACCTTATTCACATTCTCAACCCAGTCACACTTGAATACACACTTATTAAACTTGTAGTAATCCAACTCCCATATCTCTTGGATTACTCCATAATATGTCATTTCACTAGATATTGGTCTTTTATCCTTTGCAGTAGCAAATTGCATGACTTGTGCTACTAAGAACACACCACTATTTTGATTGGTTCGGTTATCATCTATTTCCTTTGTATGAAATCTATATCCATTGATGATATAACCATTATATTTAAGCACATGAAACTTAGGACATTTTGAAATCCATCTAAGTGTGATAGAAATGTTATGATTTGGATCTCTGAGCTCTTGACAAATCTGATTAAATGAATATACTTAGTTATTAACATATACAAAAAAAAAATTCCTTGAATAATAATGTTATTTTCATATACTCACTTCATCACGTAGCCAGTACATAAAAGTACGATTATGTTCGTCAATTAACCATTTCTCTGTGCGTCTTGAATGTTTGTACTTGTCTTTAATATGTTCCAAGTGCTTCCTATAAAGTTAAAAAAAAATTATTACTAAATTGATATTTAATCACAAATAAAACTAAGTAATAAAGTATAGAAAATTACTCAAGATATGGTTGAACTTCATCTGTGTTTGATAGAACATGACGATGGGCTTGCTCCCATAATTTACGATCTACTAGTTCTTGTTTTGCAGCTCCTATGGATTGACCAACACCTTTTCTTTCTTTTGGAATTGTGTTTTTGGTAACAGGCAAACTTATAGAATTCATTGCTTCTTCAGCTATATAACATTCAGCTATACATCCTTCAGGTCGGTTCTTATTCCTCACATATCCTTTTAATTCCTTCATTAATCGTTCAAATGGGTACATCCATCTCAAAAAGACTGGTCCACATAACTTCACTTCTCTTACTAGATAAATTGTGAGATGTATCATTACATCAAAAAATGAAGGAGGGAAGAATTTCTCTAACTTGCATAGAGTGACAACAAGTTCTGATTGAATTGCATCCAACTTTTGAACATCAACTTTTTTTTTACATATATCATTGAAGAAATAGCAAAACTTAATAATTGTACTCCTCACCTCTTTGGGCAACACCCCTCGCAATGCTACAGGCAACAATTGTTGCATCAAGACATGACAATCATGTGACTTCATCCCATATAACTTTTTGTCAGTCAAAGAAACCAAACTACTTATGTTGGATGAGTATCCATCTGGGACTTTAAGATTTGCTAATGTATTACAAAATGATTTTTTCTCTTTCGTCGATAAAGTGTAGCATGTGGGGGGTAAGTAAGTCTTATTCGTGCCCACCTTTGGACTAATCTCAGTTCTTACACCCATTTTAATGAGATCCATACGTTGACGAACACCATCTTTGGTTTTTCCAGGAATATTTAGCAATGTACCGACAATGCTATCACACACATTCTTTTCTATATGCATCACATCTAACAGATGTCTAACATTCAAGAACTTCCAATATTCTAAGTCAAAGAATATTGATTTTTTTCTCCATGGAGTGCTTGTATCAACCTTATAATTTACTTTCCCACGTGCAAAAGTCATCATCTCAACTCTTGCTAATATTTCACTTCCAGTTAACGGAGTTGGTTGTGTTCCCTTCTCTTCATGTCCGTTAAAAGACTTAACTTGCTTTCTATAAGGATGATACCTAGGTAACCATTTTCTATGACCCATGTAAGACATCTTTCTTGAATGTTTTAACCTTAATTCCTGATACCCCTCACTACATACCGGGCAAGCGTAATAACCTTTAACAGCTTGACCAGAAAGATTCCCATAAGCAGGAAAGTCATTAATCGTCCACAAAAAGATAGCTTTCAACTTAAATTTCTCAAGTTTGAAACTATCATACACATCAATTCCATCCGTCCACAACAACTTCAAGTCCTCAATCAATGGCTCTAAGTAAATATCAATATCATTTCCAGGTTGCTTGGGTCCAGATATCAATAAAGTTAGCATCATGTATTTTCTTTTCATACATAACCAAGGAGGAAGATTATATATGACAAGTATAACGGGCCAACAACTATACCGACTACTTAAAGACCGGTGAAGATTGATCTCATCAGATGAAAGTGCAAGTCTAAGGTTTCTAGATTCAGCGCTGAACTCAGGCCAAGTATAGTCAACATGCTTCCACTCGGGTGAGTCAGATGGATGTCGCAACATTCCATCATTTTCCCTTTCCTTCGCATGCCATGTTAGATTTTGAGATGTTGCTGAATCTTGAAACATTTTTTTAAAACGTGAAATAGGTGGAAAGTACCACAATACCTTTGCAGGAACATTAACTTTTTCCTTCCCTGATATTGGATTAACTTTCCATCTTGACTTTTGACAATGCGGACATGATATGGAATCATTGTATTCATTTCAATATAGAATACAATCATTAGGACAAGCATGAATTTTTTCATAATTCATGCCCATTTCACGAAGGATCTTCTTTACTTCATTCGTTGATGATGGCAAAACATTATCTTCCGGTAACATCTCACTCAAAAGAGTTAGCAACTCATTGAAACTTGTATCTGAATGACCATGCTTACCCTTCCATCTATAAAGTGAGACTGATCCTGACAATTTTGTGAACTTATTGCATCCTTGGTATAATGGCTTTATAGCATCTTCCATAATATCTTGCATGTCACTCATATTATTTTCATCAAAATTATCGTTTTCAAAGTTGTTAGCACTATTTGTGAAATCATTTTCACGTGGATTGAGATCGCTGAATTCCTCAGGAGGATAAACTTTTGAAATTTTCTTCTTAGTCTCTCCATGACGATGCCAATTTGTATATCCACTATCAATTCCATTATGATAGATATGATTTCTAACTTCAACCACACTAAAAATTTTTAAATTTGCACACTTCAAACATGGACAACGAATTCGATCTTTTTCGATTGAATTATCAGAAGCAAATCTCAAAAAAATTTTCACACCCTCTATAAATTTGATATTTGTTCTCTCCATAGACATCCAACTCTTATCCATCCTATACATCATTGTAAAGTAATAAATTGACAATAGCTAATTTAAAAATAATTTACTTAACGAATATTAAATAAAAGTATATAAATAAATAAGTAATATTGGTTATTAAATTTCTTAAAAAATATTTATAATATGTATATCATTTTATAAAGATTTTATAAGACATCCTATATATAATTGTAAATAAATCTTGTGTCAATAATTAATTTAAAAATAAATAACTTGTTTAATATTAATTAAAAGTATATTGCTATTTTAAATATTAGTTATTAAATTTTAAAAAAAAATTATATATGTATCATTTTATAAATATTAATTTATAAGACATCCTATATATAATTGTAAATAAAAATATCGTGTTAATTATTAATTTAAAAATAATTAACTTGTTTATTAATAAATAAAACTATATTGCAAATCAAAGTTGGTTATTAAATTTTCTAAGATAAAATTGTAATATGTATCATTTTATAAATATTTTATATGATGATTTATAAGTGTCTTAAATATTTTTTATTAAACCATCCTGAAAGATTTTTATAGGACGGTCACTAGTAGCCCTATAAGAATTTTATAGGACGGTCACTAGCAGCCCTATAAGAATTTTATAGGACAGTCACTAGCAGCCCTATAAGAATTTTATAGGACGGTCAGAAGAATTTTATAGGACGATCACTATGAACATATAAGAATTCTTATAGCCGTCCTATAAGAATTGAATTTCAGAAACAGCAACAAAAATATTTAACCAATAAATATATATATATGTCCTATATGTAATATTTACAAGAAAATAAAAAATGTACTGCACACATTTTAGTTTTATTAACATGTATAATATGTAATACAATTATACTAATTAATTAACATGGTATAACACAAAATTTCAGAGAAAAAAAAAAGACATAGAATAGATAAATAAATAAATAAAGGAAGGTGAGGAAGAACCTGTTGGAGGAGGAGACACGGGGTGGTTCAGGGGAGGAGATGGCGACTGGCTGGCCGTGCGCGACGGACTGGGTTGAGTGGAGGAGGCGGCGCTCGGTGGTTTCGCGTGATACGGCGTACGTTCGTACGTGTTATGGCGTACGTTTGCGCACGGGTTACGGCGTTTTACGGGTCGCGGGGTTACGTTTGTCTACGGTTTGGCGGTGGCTTTCGGCGGTGGCAACGGTGGTGAAGAAACCAGATCTAGCCGTCCCTGTGAAGAGTAAACAGCTCTTGAATGTTTAATTTGGTAAAGGTAAAGTAGGAAATGGGGATCGAGCTGGTAAATATACAAAGTTAAAAAAAAAATAGTGTAATTTTCTTTTAGGACGACTAATAGCAGTCCTATATGTGGGAATATAAAATCGCAATTTTTTTATCGAGCTGGATAAGTAAAAAAAAAAAAAAATTGAACTTTCTTTTAGGAGCCGTCCTATATGTGGTATATAAGGCGGCTAATAGCCGCCCTAAAAGAAAGTGGCAAATTTTTTTTTAAGACGGCTATAAGCCGTCCTATAAAGTAATGCCCATTTTTTTCCGTAATAGCCGTCCTATATTTCTTAAACGACGGCCATATACATGTGACCGTCCTATTTGTTTCTCACTCTAAATTTGAGGCCGTCCTATATTGCTTATATTGTAGTAGTGAGTAACCATGATCAATCATAAAAGAATCAAATCGCTTATACCACTACCTAGGAGATTGCTTCAAACCATATAATGATTTTTTCAATAAACAAACATGATCTTCCTTACGTGAAATAACAAACCCCTCTGGTTGATGCATGTAAATTTGTTCTTCAAGCTCACCATGTAAGAAAGCTGTCTTAACATCAAGTTGTTCTAATTCCAAGTCAAACAGTGCAACCATAGCAAGCAACACACGTATGGAGCTATGTTTCACAACGAGTGAAAATACTTCATTGAAGTCGATACCTTTTTTCTGAGAATAGCCCTTTGCAACAACATGTGCCTTGAACCTAGCTACTTCAACCTCAGGTATACCTTCCTTTTTCTTAAAGACCCATTTGTTTCCAACAATCTTCTGGCCCTTAGGTGGTTTTACCAATTCCCAAGTATGATTCTTATGAAGTGACTCAATTTCTTCATTCATAGCAACTAACTACTAAGCAGACTCATCACAAGTGACAGCTTCACGATAACTAGTAGGTTCATCCACAGACAATGCATAAGAAACTAAATTTGCATCTGCTTACCTCTGAGGGCGTCGAATCTCACTTGTTCCTTTACCCTTAGCGATACTGTATGGTTGCTCTTGTTGCTGTTCTGCTACATCAGGAGCAGAATCATCTACCTCATCCGCAAATGGCTGATCTGAAGTGCTCTCTTGCACTTGACTAGGAGCTCCACTCTCAAGCTCCACCTGCTCACTAACACCGGGGTCTTTACCTGCAACAACAGACTCTTTTTTCTTTTCCAACATGGAAAACTCATCAAATTTAACATCTCTGCTAATTAAAAATTTAGGTGACTTGGGTTCAACACACCATAGTCTATAACCCTTCACCCCAGAAGGATATCCCAAAAATATGCATTTTAATGCCCTAAGCTCAAGCTTACCATCATTAACATGAACATAAGAAGGACAACCAAAAACTTTTAAATCAGAATAATTAGCAGGAGTACCAGAATATACCTCAAACGGAGTCTTCAACTCAATTGCAGTTGATGGAGACCTATTCACCAAATAGCAGGCATGGTTACAAGCTTCTGCCCAAAAGGATTTATCCAAACTAGCTTGAAAGAGCATACAACGAGCTCTTTCCAAAAGAGTCCTATTCATACGTTCTGCAACTCCATTCTATTATGGTGTATTACGCACAGTGTGGTGTCTCACTATGCCATTCCTTTCACAGAACTCATTAAACTGACTCTCACAAAACTCCAAGCCATTGTCGGTTCTCAAACGCTTGATCTTCTTGCTAGTTTGATTTTCAATACAAGCTTTAAACTTGACAAATCTCGAAAACACATCATTCTTATTTTTCAAAAAATATACCCAAACATGATGAGAGAAGTCATCAATAAAAGTCAACATATACCGGGTACAACCCTTGGAAGCAACACGAGAAGGACCCCAAAAATTTGAATGAATATAATCAACAGTACCTTTCGTTTTATGGATGGCTGTACTGAACTTAACTCTGCGATGCTTTTCATAGACACAATGCTCACAGAAATCAAGCTTCTCAGTTTTCTGACCACTAAGTAAACCCCGCTTGTTCAAAATGGACATTCCTGCCTCACTCATATGCCCTAACCGCATATGCCATAAGCGAGTCGTATCTGAATCTTGATCTGACGAGGATGAAACTGAAACACTGCCAATGACAGTGCTACCCTGAAGCACATAGAGACCATGAGACAATTGCCCTTTAATAACCACCAGAGCACCCTTAATAACTTTCAAAACTCCACATTCAGCTATGTACCTATAGCCCTGTGAGTCAAGAGTACCCAAAGATATCAGGTTCTTTTTCAAATCTGGAACATGGCGAACATCTTTCAAAGTCCTGACAATACCGTCATGCATCTTAATCCGGATAGTACCAATACCAACAACCTTACAGGAAACATTATTTCCCATCAAGACAACACCCCCATCAATGGACTGATAAGAAACAAACCAATCCCTATTGGGGCACATATGGTAAGTGCAACCCGAATCAAGAATCCAAACATCTCTTGAAGAACTAATAAATACTGACAGAATATTATCACCTTCGGATCCAGAACTATCTGCAACACCAGCAACATCATTAGTACCAGAAGATGATGTGGTAATTTTTCCTTTACCTTTGAGTTTCGGACAGTTAACTTTCCAGTGCCCTTCCCGACGACAATAATTACATTTATCTTTTCTCTTTCTAAATTTTGATCTAGACTTGCCTCTATTATTGCTTGAGCCTTTATCTTGCGTTCTACCTCTGACAAACAAACCACTGCTACTATCGTTATTACCTGTAGACACCTTTTTCTTCAACTCTCTGGAATTCAAAGCCGCTTTGACATCTTCCAAAGAAATAGTGTCTCTCCCATATAGCATGGTATCAACAAAATGTTCAAACGAATGAGGTAAAGAACATAACAAAACTAAGGCCTGATCCTCATCATCAATCTTAACACCAACATTTTTCAGATCACGAATAATTTTAGTAAATTCATCAGGGTGATCGTGCAAAGGCGTACCTTCTGACATTCTGAAAGTATACAAGCGCTGCTTCAAATATAACCGACTTGTCAAAGACTTGGTCATATACACACCCTCCAATTTAAGCCACAATCCAGCAGGAGATCTCTCATCACCAACCTCGCGTAGTACCTCATCAGACAAGGATAGCTGAATTGAACTGAGAGCATTTTCCATCAATGCGCCTTTTTCTTCCTCAGTCAATTTTTCTGATAATTTATCCTTGCCTTCAAGTGTCTTAACGAGCCCCTCTTTAACCAATATGGCTCGCATCTTCATTCGCCAAAGACTAAAATCATTCCTACCATTGAATTTTTCAATTTCGTATTTTGCCGTCATGACAGAAAACCCAAAATTAAATTAATAGAAGCACAACCCAAAAATATGAAACCAACCAAATAACCAAAAGCTCAAAATAAATCCAAAAGAGCAAACTTGATCAGTTCCAATAATTATCAGAATAACTCAAAGCTCTGATACCAATTTGTTATAAATTGGCGCTAGTGGAAGCGTAGTTCGGGTCCAATTAAGTTACACAAATAATTAATTATGGATAACGGCAAAATAATAAGCAATAAGAGAAATAAATGACACAATGATTTAAGTGGTTCAACCTTTCAATGTGAAAAGTCTACTCCACTGACGACGGCACACCGAGGAAAATCTACTATCAGATCCAAATGGAGAATACAAATACCAATATTCAAAAGCCACACAAAATACCAAATCTCTAAATACACCCAAAAATACTCTCTATCAAAAGTAGTAATTAAATAGCAAAAATAAATGACAGAATTTTGCTAATATTACCGAAAGCAAATCTGATGGAGAGTTGATGAACTCACTTGAAAAAGAGCTGTACGAATAGCAGCGAAAAAAGGGATACTGATGAATCTAATTAATCACAATAGTTTTAAATTGTGATTAAATTAACTTGCTTTTCTGCGTTGCTTTTTGGCTGATGGTGTGTTTCTTCTCTTTTAATTTCAAATGACAATTGGATTCCCAAAAACTAAAAAAACATCACTTTCGGCAGAGCATAAACTAATATATATAGATATGATGTACTAGGGTTTTGTGGGAGCAATATTAAGATAAAATTGCAATTACAAAAATGCCCTTTATTTAACTCATGTTTTAAAGCCATATAAATAACATTATGTTTGTTTGATCGGTGAAATCAAAGTAATAATAAAATTAGAAATAAAATTTATAAAATTATATCCATAAAAAGTAAGCATTTCATCATATTCATATTTTATATTGGAGAAGTGAATTTTCTTGCTATTGGAGAAATGCTTTCCACTCAATCTAGATTACAGTATTAGCATAAATTCTTACCCATTATTATTTTTGTTACTGTCAACTAAACATGACCTAATTTTTTAGTTCTTGTCGAACAAAAAAATTATTACATGCATGAGAATAATTGTAAAGTTTAAATTACAGGATTGTTTGCAGCAACACCGCCATCTATGAGGTTGAAATCTTTAAGAACTTTTGAATCAAGATCTTTTGTTTGAAAGTAATAAGATGGAAGATAAGTTGGTGCTGCAGAGGTTGCCATGAATATATTGAGAGTAAAGCATCTATAGATGGTCGTTTTTTTCACCTGTGTTCATCACAAATTAATTAAAATCATTAATTAATTTCAATAATATTCATTAAACAATAATTTAATAATAGAAAGATTAAGTATTGCAAGGTTACATACCAAAAAGTTAATTGCAATATTAATTCTACGTGAGACTTATTTACTTTAACATGAATGTTAAGCATGCAAATTTGCGCATAGTGTATTATGTTGTGCCAAATGTACGTCAATATCATATAAAAACTGAATCAATTAATATATTCTCTAATTTTCAAAATAATGACATATTATGTGTGCCTGCAACATTTTCTCTTATTTTAATTACTCTATCAACATTAGCAAAAGTGAAAATTAGTTAGTACAAGAAAAAGAAGCTCAAAGCTGGAGAAGATTGTGGGCTGGAGGTACTTGATATCAAATGTTGGAATGACAACATTAGTCAAAGTCTGGTTCAATTTTGTATTTCCTAGTTTTTCCTTAACTAGGTTGTGCAGATATTTTCCATCGTATTTTGGTCCTTGTAAAGCCTTTATAAACTTGGTTATTGTATGAGGAAATATTGGACAACTGTGAATAAAAATAAATTATCATAATTAATTAAAAATTTGCATTAATTGAGGCATTAACTAATTAAATTGACATATATAATTATACTTATTTTGTCGGAAGATTTTAGGACAATGGGTTAGATACAAGTCCTTAATATCTTTAGCAGCAAATACAGCAAGCATAGCAGTTACTAGTCCTCCTGTGCTTGTCCCTGCTATTAGGTCAAAATAGTCTGCAATTCTTGCATATTTTCCATCCAACGTCTACAACAATATATATATATATATGAAGGACACATATTCCATTAATTTCTTAAGTGTTAACACACATTCTTTATATATACGTACACATATACACAGTAATGGATCTAACTAGCTCTCAAATCCAAAAGTTTGCACACAAAAAAACTACAAATTAAACATAAATTCACTTATTTTAGTGATTAGAGCTAAAAAAATTTGACATTGAAATTCTTTGAAGAAATAAGTATAAAAAGTGAGATTTTTTTTATAATTTTATTGGGTTTTAATTAAAAAATTGAGTTTATACAAAAAATTTGAATTTAAAAGATTTTAGAAATTTACTAAATTTTCTTCGTACATACATTTTTTACTAAATTTTTATTGTACATACTATATAGGACCTGGAATTGACAAATGATTTTATCATAACAAGGTTCTAATCAAATAACTTTTATTGAAAAAAAAAAGGCCTGTAGCTCAGCCTCTAGGAAATTAAGGATAATTCCGGGGATAATTCCGGGGATAACCCCTCTTATTCCACCCCCATCAATACTGAGAATGGTAATGAGGTTTCCACAAGCTGGAGGCTGTATATGAAGAAAGGTGTTTCTTTCCATATATGTTTGAGAAATTTTGATAATTAAATTTCAGTTTAACAAGAGGTTATGCAAATCAATTGAGAGATCAGATTCAATTAAGTTTGCTAGACAATAACTAATTTGAAGACAAATATTAATTTTTGCAACTGCAAACTTTATATGGATTCAATAAACACCTTTGAACACAGAGATATATAAAAGTTCCTTTGCGATTTTTTGTTATTTTTTTCATATGAAGTTTTAAGTGTATTTATAAGCATTTCTCACGACTTTGTTTGATTATGCATGCATGTTAGGACACAGTTGAATAGAAAAAAAAAACAATTGCATATAGCTGGCTTGGAATTGATTCTAATTTGCCCCAACTTGTACATTTCACCACACTGTTCATCTTGGGTTAAGGGATTTTAATAAATATTCTTGATATAAAAACGAAAAAGAAGAAGAAGAAGTTACTTTCACAATTTTCATTTCCATGCATACATAAACACACACCCATTTAACTTCATTTTTCACAGGACTTTATTAAAAAAATTCACATTCTTACCGAACTCTATATTAAAATATCTGCTTAATTTATCTTTCTTTTGTGAAATAGACTAAAATTGGACCCTAAATGGGGTGATTCTCATTTGTCTTACAACCTTGTCCCCTACTCTCTACAACACACGGACATGAGTGCATATTTATGTGTGTGATCAAAGACAATTAGGTGAGATATATAGAAGAAGAATTTTAGGTGAGACTAAAGTAGTGAATAATTTATGATAATGTGGAAAAGGATTAGCTTGGTTTGTTAGGCTAAAACATTGCATGGTGATATTGGCAGCCCTAATTATTCCACTATTTAGAACATAAACTATGTTAATTGTCAATCATCAAATGTTAAATTTTTTGGCAACATACATTGATAGAGATATGCACGATTTCTTTTTTAAAAGAAGACACAAACTAAAAGAATTCATACTTTGAACGTCATGAATAAGTGAGTTTGATTCGCAAAAGATGGCATCCATCTTCATATTCTAAGTTTCGTAAATTAACAAGTTGACGATCTTAATATAAGAAGACTCAAGTAATTGGTCAATTAGGACAACGATATGTATAACTTTATAACTTTTTTATTAGTACATGCAATGTTCTTGTTTGTACTTGCAAGAACTTGAAATTCCAAATCATTCAATTTTGTTAATACTACATAGTTATTTGTATCTTCAATAAGTAAATGGAGTAACCGTGTGCGTGTGTGTGTGTATATATATATATATAGGTAACATATTTTGGCTCTAATAAAGAGGAGTGAGTGCCGTAACATATTTTTTCAGGTAAGAAATGAGTGTTGAGATTAATTTTGAAATAGGAAAGTAAATAAAATGTTAATATAGTAAAGATCATTCCTAATATGGTATAAATTATTGTATTTAATTACTATCCTTTTATGTCGTTTTATTTCTATTATAAATTCATATAATCTGTACAATGCAAAATAATTCAGTGAAATATTCAGAACCAAATATTACATTCTTCTTTTCTATATGGTATTAGAGCCGATTAAGATTCTGTAAATCGAAAAAAAAAAAAAAGCCACCAAAATCAGCCACTCAAACTCACCAAATGCCACCCAAAATCCACCACCAAACACCAAACAGATTGTCCACCCAAAACCCCAAAACCAACCCTTCAACCTCCATAAACAGATCCCAAACAAAAAATCAACAGAATCAAGTGGAACGACATTAGATTAAAATGTCAATGAGAACCAAATAATTGAAGAAATAAGTGATGAACATCCCATTGACGAACTGAGTACTTCTCAGCCTGAAATTGAGTCATTGGATAGTATGGCTCCATCTCCTATCGATATATCACACCAATCGTTTACTGAAGTTGTTCTTGAGCCAAACAGAAGACAGTTACCACAACGTAACACAAGAGGTATTCCTAAACCCACATATGAACCCGAACTTTCTAGTAAAGTAAAATATCCCATGAGTCACTATGTGTCTAACTATCGTTTATCAAAATCAAACATGTCATTTGTGAATCAATTATCTGTTGTATCTATTCCTAACAGTGTGTAGGAAGCTTTAGCTGACCCAAAGTGGAAAGTTGCTATGAATGAAGAGCTAAGATCCTTACAAATGAACAAGACTTGAGAACTTGTTGATCGCCAACCAACAAAGAAAGTTGTTGGATGTCGATGGATTTTTACAGTTAAGTACCGAGCAGATGGTACAATTAAATGTTATAAAGCAAGATTGGTGGCAAAATGATACACTTAAACATATGAGATTGACTATACAGAGACTTTTGCACTTGTAGCAAAAATGAACACAGTTTGAGTCATATTATCCCTAGCTGCAAATCTGGATTGGCCATTAAATCAGTTCAACATAAAGAATGCTTTTCTACATGGAGATTTATCTAAAAAAGTCTACATGGATCTCCCATCAGGAAGTATTATGTCAGAAATTCATAATGAAAAAGTGTGCAGATTAAAGAAATCACTGTATGGATTAAAGCAATCTCCAAGAGTATGGTTTGGCAGGTTTACAAAGTCTATGAAAGAATTTGGCTATCAGCAGAGCAATTCAGACCATACTTTATTCCTAAAGAAACAGCATGGTAAGATCACTATTCTTATTGTATATGTAGATGATATGATCGTAACAGGAAATAATCTTGAAGAAAGAAAAGCTCTTCAAAGTTATTTGTCTAAAGAATTTGAAATGAAAGACCTTGGGTTCTTAAAGTATTTTCTTGGGATCGAGGTTTCTCGATCAAAGGATGGAATCTTTTTATCTCAAAGAAAATATGCCTTGGATCTACTACAAGAGACTGGTATGTCAGCATGTCAACCAGTTGATACACCAGTAGAAGAAGATCTAAAATTGTGTGTTGAATCCAACCAGGTACCAGTTAACAAAGAAAGATACCAAAGACTTGTTGGGAGGTTGATGTACTTATCTCATACTAGACCAGATTTGGCTTATGCTTTAAATATTGTCAACCAATTTATGCATAATCTTGGAGAACAACATATGAATGCAGTTACTCGTATTTTGAGATATTTAAAGTTTGCTCCTAGAAAAGGAGTATTATTCACCAAAAACACAAACTATCAAAGTATAGAAGCATATACTGATGCTGATTGGGCTGGTGATAAGGGTGACAGGCGATCTACTTCTAGCTACTTCACCTTTGTAGGAGGTAATCTTGTGACATGGAGAAGCAAGAAACAAAATGTTGTAGCTCGTTCAAGTGCAGAAGCTGAATTTAGAGGTTTAGCAAATGTACTTTGTGAGACACTATGGCTAAGACTTCTCTTACAAGATTTGAGTTTGCCTTCTGAACAACCTGTCCAAATATTTTGTGACAATAAAGCAGCATGTGATATTGCACATAATCCAGTTTAACATGACCGTACAAAGCACGTCGAGGTAGACAGATTTTTATCAAGGAAAAGTTGGATGAAAAAATTGTGAAATGACCAAAGATTCGTTCAGAAGATCAGTTAGCTGACATTCTCACCAAAGCAATCTCAAATCGAGTGTTCTTAAAGTTTTTAGACAAGTTGGGCATGTGGGACATGTATGCACCAACTTGAGGGGGAGTGTTGAGATTAATTTTGAAATAGAAAAGTAAATAAAATGTTAAAATGGTAGAAATTATTGTATTTAATTACTATCCTTTTATGTCGTTTTATTTTTATTATAAATTCATGTAATTTGTACAATGCAAAACAATTTAGTGAAATATTCAGAACCAAATATTACATTCTTCTTTTCTACAATGAGCTGTGTTTGACTCTCTTGACAACCTTAGTTCTGTTAACATATGAATGCATTCACTCACCAACAGATCATCTTCTAAAAAGTGTTGGCTGTTTGGGGGTACTTCTAAGATTGAAACAAGGAAAATAGAGAAGATAATAGTAACGGATGGCATGCTTCATGATTCATGAAGATATATACCAATAGAGTACATGACATATGTAGACGCTAGAATTAATACATGACACCAAGTAGTTCAATAGAGAATAGTTGGAACACCAAAATAATGTATAGAAAAGTTATCTTGAGTTTCCTACAATGGAACTCAATCCTTTAATTACAACTCTAAAATACTCTTGAAAGTAAGGGTGTAAATGAGGGCAAAAGCCCGAAACTTTGGGCCAGACTTTTCTAATCAAATGAAAGCCTGAAGCCCAATCAATTTAAGCGTTTAATCAGAACAAATTGAAACTTTCGGAGAAAACTGAGAGTGAATTACCTATATAGCAAAAATACGTTAAAAAGTGTCAATTTTACCTAAATAGCAAATTTAGGTAGTGAAACGGTGAGTTTCACTTAGATAGTAAATATATTTTATTGTATGTACACCTTATATTTTTATATGTACAACTTATATTTTTGTATGTACACTTTATATTTTTGTATGTACACCTTACATTTTTGTATGTACAACTTATATTTTTGTATGTATACCCTTATATTTTTGTATGTACACCTTATATTTTTATATGTGGATAAAAGCAAAGGAAAAGCCGTATATTTTTGTATGTACACCTTATATTTTTGTATGTATACTTTACATTTTTGTATGTACAACTTACATTTTTGTATGTACACCTTATATTTTTGTATGTATACCTTATATTTTTGTATGTACACCTTACATTTTTGTATGTACAATTTATATTTTTATATGTATACCTTATATTTTTATATGTACACCTTACATTTTTGTATGTACAACCTCAATAACATCACAGCTCAACCTCAACTCCATCGTGTCGTGAGAAGAACCCACGAGAACCTCCTAGAGTACTATTTTTAGTATTACCCTCTTGGCTTATTTTCAGTATAGTTTTCGATTACCAATTTTAATTTACATATTGTCTCTTTACTCTTGCTTGATTATTCTGATATCGGAGCTTACGCAGACATGGCAGATGTTCATATGGGAGAGATGAACAGAAAAACTGAGAAACAAGACGAACAAAAAAACAGACTAAAATACAGTCGTTTTGCTATTTTGGACAAAAAATCAGTTTTTATCATTTATGTATCATTTCAGAGAATTAATTCGAAAACTGAAGACTCAGAGTGAAGAGGAGAAAAATCAAAATAAAAAATAATTAAGCCCTAATTTGGTGTCTAAAATTCAAGGAATTCTAGTAGGTTCCAAAAGTCCTTACTAACAAAGTTCCGACAATAATTTTTGTTCGAATGGGTTAGGGCCTAATGGGCTGTTTGTGAAAGAGGATAGTAGGAAGAGAAAGAGGCTTCCAGAGAATAGAGTAAGAGGTGAAATTGAAGTAGGATTAGGTTTTCTATTTTTTTATTGTTTAAAATGCATTTAAGTTATTGTTAAGTAAATAAATTCATAAGCATATAATAATAACAAATTAACGGTGGCACATTGGTTAGGAGTTACTTTGCACTTCATTCTGACATGAGTCTATTCTTTTCAGCCAAAAAAACAATGGAAGATGATTTCTTGCAATACAAAAATCTCAAGGAAAAAAGAAAAAAAAAGGAAGCTCTTTTAGAGTGTGACCTGTAGCCAAACAATCAGCAGATTCACTCGAAGAAAGAACAGAACAGAACGTTCACGAGTCTAACCTAGCAAACGTTATCTATCATAGCCGGGCTCCAAAAAAGAGACCTATCCAGTGATTACTAACTAAACAAATATATCTAATGTGTGTGAACACCTCAGCTTATATGAGATCAACTGCACCACTCTGCCCTCGTCCTATGTACCATGGACAACAAGCAAAAATAGCAGCGTAAAATTTTCCTTTTTTTCCCCTTTGTTTTCCTTTCTCACTGCTTCAAATATAGGATCTTGAATTATGCTACACAATAGAAATTCAAGCGGCAGGGTCACTGAATATGCGACCCATTAGGCCATTACCTGCTACAGAGTCAGATTTTCCTGTTTGTTGGATAACAAAATGGTCCACAATCTTGACAGTATGGACAGGATCCTGCTGAGGAACAGCTGCACTCCATTTGCTAGGATACTTCCTAAGGTGGCCTAGTTGCCGTGGTTGTTTTAGCTATCCATCCCAGTCCAGATCCAGCTTCCATTCTTTCGGAACCTGAAAGTTGTAAGGATCAAGCATAAAATGTTGGATAGGAAGACGACACCAACTGTTCAATAATGTGGGTAAATAACAAAATATAAGATGTTAACATGCGTGAGAGAGAGAGAGAGTCCATATCAATAAAAGAAAGACAAACGTTGCAATGGTTGATTATTCTACATGAATTATCACCACAATGTGAATCTCTCAATTTCTTACCTTGTCAACTGCAAGTGTGTAAACTTCAAGATCCCCGTCGCTTTTTATGTGGAATCGAGTGAATGACTTGTAATTCGCTATCCAGAGTGATGAAAAAGCTTCATCCAAGTGGATGGATGTGGAACCAGTTGATACATATGTACAAGTAACTTCCAAACACCAATGAAACCACTGGCGTAGAGAAGACCCAGAAATAAAGAAAGACAGAAGCATAATATATGGCAGCACCAACTCGAGAAAGAGACTCCATCCCATTTTTGAAAACACTGCTTCATGTGACAGCCATTACCTGAAACATAGATCCTTGTGTATCAATTTTGTAAGGTTTATTTGTATTGGCGATTTTCGTGGACAAAATGTTTGATTGTAATCTAGCGTAAGTGTTCACCGTTTAATCAGATGATACATGATGATGGAATCACCAAGCTTGCAATGCCCATATGACAGGTAAAATATTTTATCATGCATACATCTTCACACAATTGAGCACTACACTTAGTATGGATTGTAACGAAAAATATATTGTGCACATGTTGGTCGATCGATCAAGTAATCGATCGATCGAGTGTGGATCAACTTCAATCTAGGTGCTCTCGGTTTGAACTAGATCGATCGAGTAATTAGTTGATCGATCGAGTCATGCGTTGATCGATCGATCGAATGAGGTATTCGATCGATCGAGGCATGTGCGATCGATCGAGTATAGAGTGACTTTGATCTAGCTGCTCTCGGGTTTGAAATTGCATGGTTAGATCGATCGAGATTTGGTTAGATCGATCGAGCATGTTTTTTAGTTCTTCTACAACTCTTTTTAATTTGACCCATATGTTACTTTTACCAATTTGACTCATTTAATGTTGAATGCAAAATCCTTATATGAGTAGAATTGTTGTGATAGTTGGAATCCTTGTATGAGTAGAATTCTTGTGAAAGTAAAATCCTGATATGAATAGAATCCTTGTATGAGTAGAATTCCTGTGAGAACTAAATCCTGATATGAGTAGAGTTGTCTCTATTACTAATCCTCTTTCAAATCAAATTGGACTCTATATAAGCAATGCTTGTTTGTGCAAAATATTAACCCACACCGAAATAATATTTTCTACATCTGAATTGTGTTTTCAAAGAAATTTTTTTTTCTCTTCATCTTTAAGCTTATGCACTTTCTTATTTTAATTGTTCAAACATACTGTGTGGTTATGTTTGAATAATTCACGTGCCTAATTATCTTTCATGATATTTAGAATTGCATGATAGTTCTAGAGTTTACTAGCTGATTTGTTTTTACATCATATGCTGTTGAATCTGCTAGTTAGGGTTTTTCATTGTTTGAATCCGCTCTAAGACACTCTTTGCACTTGTGCTATTTGTGCTAACGTTTCAGGTGACGTGCTCGGTATTTCGTGTGACTCGAAATTACCGAAGTTGACGGGTTCGATTGATCTTGTGGGACTCAAGTAGATAGGAACGTTGGTCCGGATCCAGACACCTAGCTTGTGGAGGCTATGAAAGGAGCGGCGGCTCGTAAGTAAATTACAGAAATGGGGATCTATCTGTGAAGGGTAGTTCTAGGACCTATGGTTATAATTGAACATTGATTTTTATACTGGATAGTTAGGTTGTCCGGTGGACCGGTGGTTTTCCTCTTAGGTCATTAGAGTGGCCTAGGTTGTTTCCACCTAAAAATATCGCGTGTTATTTTTTATTCCGCATTTTATTTTTACAAGCGATTGCATGTCTGGCCGTTGTGATTAGGTTACATAATTAATATTTGTTAAAATTGAAAATAACGTATTCACCCCTCTACGTATATTTGATCCGTAACTAAAAAACTTTCAAATTTAAACAAAACTAGAAAGTGAAGCATTGAGAATCCTGCATACCTCTGGAACATCAAATGCAGACATAAGGTATTTGATACATGCTGGGTAAAGGCCAAAAGTCCATTGTTCTATGCAAGCCCGAAGACCAGTTGGGTCAGGAAAATGATCACTCTCTGCAGATCGGTACTACTGGTATAAAGTGTGATAGCCTGCAATAGGAAATTTCATCCTCGTGAGTCATGGATTGCAAGTAAATAACAAAATCCATAAATGGAAAATACAAACTAAGATTACCTCACATAATTTACTACTAACAACCCAAATCTTTAAAAAAAAAAAAACACTAAATTAATCATAACCAATTCTATAGTCCGAATCCTGATCCAACTTACACCCATTATTTTCCATTGTTGAGTCAGCATAGGAAGGAAACACTACCAGTTCGAGAAAAAACAATCCAAAAAAAAAAAATGAAAAATGCATATATTATGCATTTTGAAGTGGCAAGTTAACTACATTATGAAAGCAAAAGATAAGATCCCAAAAACATATATGAATCATCATCTAAGTGCGGGCTGTCATATGAATTTATTTCACTATTATCCCTATGCTTTTGAGTTACTTGTAGGCAGATGTGAGCAACTGGTTTTATAGACAACTCATAGAAGCCAGAATGCTCAAAGTTAAATCAGAAGTTGGGTTAAAGGCTGTACGGTCCTGTAATTCAATGTGCACTTTTGTCATCTCCAATACACTATATTTAAAACGATCAATTAAAGTCCAATTTTGCAAAAACTGGTTTTTTCTCGGGGGTAAAAAGGTGTTTCACAATTAAAATTAAAATAAATATAAAATTAAAAAAAGTCCTCTACCTAAACGTAAACCCTAGCCCCCCAAACTGCCACTGCCACTGCCACCAACTTCAAAAGAAAAACCCATTGCCGGACGTACACAATAGCCACCACTAACCATCTCTCAATGTCGCACTGCTGCTGGCAACAAATGTTTGATCTGCACTTTGTTAGCCACCATGAACCAGCCCACATTCTTCCATAGCCAGCACATCTCACATTAGCTGACGCTTACCATTTTCCGCCACAAAACGCCACCAAACATTCAAGTAGACTTGAAATTTTACCCAAAATATCCTCGGCAAAGTAATTATGTTAAATAATTTATCATCAATTCAACATATTTTATTGTTACTTATAATTTTGTAGACACAATTACAACTAACCAAACGTTTTGAATATTTTTGCAACTTATTTAATACATTTTTGATATAAAACATAGTTAATAAAAAAAAATTAGTATGATCTCTTCATTTTTTTTTTTTTATATAAGTGCAAAAATAGAATATTTGTCTATATGAGGCTAAAAATAATGTAAAATGTCACTTAAGGATCATGTGTAATTTTTTATTAGAAGAAACCATAACAAATTTTGACAAAGTAATTTTATAACAAATTTTTATTAGAAAGTCACTTGAGGTTCATGTGTAATTTTGACAAATTTTTATAGTTGATATAGTTTATTATAATCCAAATATTAAAAATAAGAAAGAAAAAAAATGGTGATAATTATATAAAAGTCAATATTTTGGAATCCAAAACTCCATTAAAAAGAGAAAGAGAAATGGAAAGAAAATGAGTAAAAGAAAAAAGTGAAAGTAAATTTTGGGGTCTAATGTTCCACTAACATAATTTATCCCTAATTAATTTTTTTTACTACTAATATATTTAAAATTAAATATAAAAATTAGTAATATATTAATATTAAATCTAAATATATTGGTAAAAAATTTAAAATGTACTTTCAACATGCACAAAATCATAAGTGAATAAACAATGATAGAACATGATTTTATTTGCATCAAATCACCAATTTACACAATTATTTATGATTTTGACTATATATATTCCTAACGTATGTGTAAAAAAATTCCACAGTAGTATCAAAGCTTTTATATCTTTGGCTATCTAAAATCATGTTAAATTGGTTTGGATATTTTTTTGTATACTGTTAGTATGTTAAATATGATATAAGTTCCTTAAATAAATTTTATACGTAAAATTATATTTTTAATCAAATAAAAATTAAGTAACATGACATAAATCCGCCCATGTTTACACTGCATACATACATAGAAATCAAACAAGATACAAACACACAGGTATATATAAATTATATATAATACTCTCAAACATTTATTTCCAACAATTACTAGACCACACCGTATAAATATATATACTTGATGTTTATGTTTTTCTTTTTTTGAAATCAGTTGGTAATTTTATCAGTACTGAGCTGTTCTTTTTATTTAAGCTGCCATAACAGTAGTTGAATTAATATATATATATATATAATTTAGTCATAACGAGGCCATGGAACAGCAAAGAACTTCATGAAGCCAGAATTGCAGTTGTTGGAATTACTAGCAAAGTAATATGGCCCCCATTGATTAATCACTACTTCAAATCCCTTTCCACTTCCTTGGTTTGGCTTTCCCAATAGCTTTGCATATCTAAAGTCGCATGTTATGTAACTCCATAGATTAGGCAGCAAATAAACCTTGTGATCACTTCTTGGATTATACTTGAATACTGAAATCAAATTAATTTGTTCAAATAATTAACACATATATATAACACTCAAATTAAATATTAAACCATATATATATCCTCCGATGCATAAATTAATGACCAAATTATTCAACTAGTTTTATTTTTAACATTTTTTAGTAAAAAAAACATATGTTCATTTACGTTATAAAAAAAATGAACCTATTTTTTTTTTTCTTGAGTGGATTAAAAATGAAACTTTGTGCGTAAAGGAAAGTTATGACATACAATTAAATCATTAACATATTATTGTGAATTTTATAACGATATTAATTTTAATTTTTAAAATATTTTTTAATTAAGAATGTTTGACAAAAAATTATAATTTTAATTTTCACATTTTGAGAAATCTTATAAAATATAAGGTCAATTGTAATTTATAAAAATAAAATTTAATCAAATTTTTAATATCTAATTTTTTTTCACCAATTTTTTTTTCCTTAAAAGCAAATCAATTGTTATAGCTTTCATATAATACAAAGAAAGAAAATGATTAAAAATATATAATTTATAAATAGTAACAAAAATTTCTTAATTATTTAAGTTTTTTAAAAGAAAAAAAAAAGCAAAATTAAAAGGCATTATCAAACAGTTTATAAATTATATTTTTTTTAAAAAAAAAATAATACTATATTGTTATCACACACATTAATGGTTTTTTAATTAGAAATCATAAAATTAATTTTTTAATCAAAAATCAAAATAATTATCAAAATATTTTTATTAAAAAAAGACTACACAACTTACAAGATACCAAAATTTTGATATATCTTACACAAAAGTACTTAGAACCTTTTTTGTCTGCACAAAAGTATTCAAACTTTTATATGTTTATACATAAGTATATTTTTGTAATTAATTTTTATTATACCAGTTAATTAATTTTTTTTACGTCAAAAATTAATACGTAGTAAAATTTAATCATAATAAGATACTTATATGTTAGTAGAATAAAATTTTAGATACCTTTACATGGAAAGAAAAAAAAATTTATGCAGGTATTTTTATATAAAATGGAATAAAGTTTAGATATCAAAAGCTGTTTAGTCTTTAAAAAAAAAAAAAAAAAATAGTAAAGTGAAGGTAGTGACTAGTACTATAAGATCTTTATAACATACAAATTTAACGACCTCAATGACTAAACTTAACCTTGTATATATAAGATCTTTTATGACTAGTGGTGAGAAAAGTCAGATTAATTACACTGTTCATTGTCATTCGCCAAACAAAAATTCATATCCTGTAAGCATTCGGAATCTTTTGAAAGTTTTGTTTTGGTTTTCTTCTAATAAAAGAAATATATTTTTTTAATTGTTTGGGAAAATTATGTCCTTAAATGTAGAGTCTATCATCAGAGAGTTGAAATGAATTAAGGTGAAGTAAAAAAATTTGGGAATTTACCAAAACTAACACCCTTAAAACTTATAACAACAAAACTAGCACCCCCAATAATATTGAACGTTCAATTTAAACGTTAAATATTGAACGAGTCTAAATTGTGGTCGTTCAATTCTAATTGAATGGGTGTTAAAAAAAAATGACATATTAATCATTTTTTTTAATTATAAAAATATAAGTTTGAATACAAAAGGATGCTATTTTTGTTATTATAAGTGCAAGGGATGCTAATTTTGTTATTTTTCAAAAAAAAATTTAAGGTTGAGGATTGAAATAAATCACAACTTGGTAGTTTATTATTGGTTTAATTAATTATGCAGTCCAAATTTTTATTGTGCTAGGCGAGTATACTTGATAAGTAATAGATAATTCTCCTTGTTCAACATATGATTTTTTGACATACAAATTTAGATACATATCAAACTTTAAAAAAAAAAAAATTAGCTTAAGTTGCTTTAGTTTCTATAGAAGAAAAAAAAAGTTGATATATATGATAGCAAGTACCGCTTTGGGATGGATAGGGATGGTAATTTGTTAGTAACATGGTGATACAATACAAACACAAGGTATATATACATATAATTCATTTATAAATGTGTATAATATAAATTAACCCTTCAACATATATTTATTATTAGATTAAAGAATTTTTTTTTTTTTCCCTTTTATGACATGTAACTCAAAAGTCAAAACGATTAAATGTGCTACAATCGAAAATTTAAAGAATATATAATAAAAAAATTCATTTCAACCCGTTAATGATTCATATAGTAAAGTCTTAATTTAATTTATAAATTTAGACTAAATTGTTTGATCGAAAGGAGAAGAAATTATAAGAATTGTTTTTATTATCAAATATGATAATAAATATAAAAATAATATGATACTATACGAACAAATTTAATAAATATATTTTTAAAAATAATATATTATAGTTAATAATTTTTTAATTAACTAACAGATAAATATGATATAACGACGATATAAATATAATAAATCAAATACAAATATGATCACATGGTAAATAAATTTTGACATCACGGCATCTTATTGGTGAAACTCGTGACAACTCCAAATAGACAGCCAATGAGAAAATATTATGTGAGACGATTCTATTCATTATTTTTAGAATATATATTCTTCTAATTATTTTAATTATTTTTCTATTATTTATTAAATATTTATATTTAAAAAAAATATTGAGAAATTATAAAAAATAATACCCTTAAACCTTATAATAACAAAAATAGCACACTCCAATAATATTAAACGATGTCTAATTATATAACGTTCAATATTAAACGGTGTCTAAATTGTCACAATTTAACTTGAACGACATCTAATTTGAAGGTATTTAAAAAAAATTATGTAACAATCACTTTTTTAATTATAAAAATATATAACTTGAACACAAGTTGTGTTATTTTTGTTATTATAAGTTTTGAGGGTACTATTTCGTTATTTTTTCAAAAATACTTGCACTAATCTTGACGCTAAGTATGTCAAGAAATCATCAATATAAACACAACAAAATCTAAGATATTTTTTTTAATATCTTATCTATATATCTTTGGAATATTTCATGTACTTGTTTTAATCAAAATGACACAAATATTTATTAGAATTGTCCTTGAGCAACTGAATGCCATTAATTTTTGAGATTCTTCACATATCCTAAGTTTCACTTTTACAATCAAAACTAAAAAATATTTCTTTTCATTTTATGAGCGATAATAATTCTTATTTTTTTTGGAATAAAATTACCATCATTAATGATTTTTTCATTCAAAGCTTTAAAGTTTATTATCATTCTTTTTTTTCTCTCCCTTATTTTCTTAGCTTCTTTCTCTACTAAGAAAGTTAGACTAGAATATGATAAATTATTGAAAATAACTACTTTTTTTTTTATATAAAAGGTTGTGGCTAACAGTTTTCAGTGAGTGCACCGGGACATCCCAACTAGGTTGGCACCTCCTTAGCACCTTCGATCTTCATTAAACCACTCGATCACTAATATTATTAAATATTAATAAAATGAAGCATACAAATAAAAATTCTCAACAAAACCTGTAATTAGGTTTGTTGTTAGCATCTGAATAAATGTAAGAGCTAGCGAAATGTGGGGCATTCCACCACCAAGTCGCTGTACATAAACTAGGAGCCCTAGAAGCTAAGCTATCAGCTGCAGCATTTCCCTCCCTATAAATATGTGAGTAGTGAAACTCCATATGTGTAATTTTATCTAAACAATCAGTCCAAGCAGAATGCCATCTCCAAGGAACCGAAGAAGACCGAGTTTGAAAGAGAGCAACAACATATTGTGAGTCTGATTCTAACCAGAGACGCCTCCACCGAAATGTGTATGCATACTTCACTGCATAAATGGCTGCCGCTAGTTCTGCTTCAAAAGCGTATGATACTCTAAGCGGAATACAAAAAACAACCCTTAACAAATGATCTGGAAGTTCGAAAAATACCTGCACAACCAGATAATCCTGGTGCTCCAAAAGCTGCACCATCTGTATTGACCTTTATCCATCCTGAGGGTGGAGCCTTCCAATTAACCTCTATAATTCTTGAAGCCCGTCTTGGGATGCCTGTTATTCGAAGTCGCTTAAGTACCTGTAGATCATCCACAGTATTTCGCATGTAACCACTTTTTGAGAGACTCGCCTCGCGGATAAAACGCCATATTGTGGCAAAAGCCGAACTCAGCGTCGTCTTTTTATTGTTAAATCGATACTCATTTCTAGTAGTCCAAATCACCCAAATGACTGAAACAATTCCTGCTTTCCATAAATTGGCGAGTTGTGATCCAAATTCCATTGCCATTGCGATCTTCCATAGGTTTAGGATCGAAGAGTCTGTACATGGTCGTTTTCCAAAGAAGAAGCATATGAAGTCCCAAAGCGCACCTGCAAAATGACAACTTAAAAAAAGATGTGACAGAGTTTCCTCCTTTGATCCACATAACGAACAACGGGAAGGGAATGATTGTCCTCTCCTTTTTAATTGACAATCTGTTGGGAGTTTATTCTGAATAACACGCCAAAGCAAAATAGATCGTGATGGGGGAATATAATTAGCCCAGATGGCCTTTCCCCAGCTCATGCGTTCCCCAACCACACGTAGTGAATCATAAGCTTCACTGGTTGTAACATCTCCCTTAAAAGATTGTGTCCAAACTCTGATGTCCGAACCAATGCCAATAACTGTTGACTGAATTTCTGAGGCAATATCTGGATAAGAGTCTTTGAAGGTTTGCGGCAAATTCCAACAATCTTCTCGAATATAATCGCCCACTAGTGAATGTATCGGAGGGTCCACTGGTGGATTATCTGTCCTGTCAATTAGTGGAGTACCTAACTAATTGTCTGTCCAAAACTTAACTGTAGAATTCCTTCCAATTATCCACCTGGACTCCTCCAAGAGGGTTAAATAGTGAGGTCGCAAACCAGGCCAGACTGATGAGCAGATATAATAGTTTCGTGGAGAGCCATTTTTTGTTAGATATCTGCTACGTAAGTAAAGCAGAGTGTTAGAGTTACCTGTGATTACCCTCCATGCGAACTTTTTTAACATGGCCTCATTTAGGAGATGAATATCCCGCAAACCAAGACCTTCTTCATCTATTTGGACGGCAACAGTCTTTCCAAGCCACTTGTATCTGTTTGATTGTATCAGTTTTTTCCGACCAAAAGAAATTGCGAATGATTTTTTTTAGGTCTTGAAGGACTATTTTTGGCCATTTATAAATCTGAAATGAGTGGAGAAGTGTACCCTGAATGATCGAAGAAATCAAGCAACGCCGTCCTGCCAAAGACATAGTCAACCCATTCCAGGCCTCAATTTTAGCACGAATTTTATCTGCTAGGCTTTGAAACCAACACTTTTTCGGAGCCCCCTAGAAGAGATCGATGCCCAAGTACGACAAGGATGATCTTCCAGTACGTATGCCAGATAAATTCCGAAGTAATGAAATGTTGTTCAGTGTAACACCTTTACCAAAGTAGATAAAAGATTTTTCTAAATTTACCATTTGATCTGAAAGGCGACTATACAAGGAAAAAGCTTCAGTTAGCACTTGAATGTTCGTCTCACTTGCCCGACTAAAAATAAGAAGATCATCTGCATATAAAAAGTGTGTTGGCACACGAGTTCCTCTAGGTGAAGAGATTGGGAGTAAATGCCCCGTATCAACCAATTTTTAAAGTTGTCTGCTGAGGAAATCTTCAGCTATGTAAAATAATAATGGGGACAAAGGATCTCCTTGTCGGACGCCTCTAGAACAAGAAAAATAGCCCCTAGGTGAACCATTGACCCTAATTGAGATTCTCGCTGATGCAAATATATCTCGAATCCAGCCCAGAAAGATGTTGTCGAAACCAAAGCATTTCATCACTTTTAAAATAAAATCCCAACGCATAGTATCAAAAGCTTTGTGAATGTCAATTTTTAGAGCGATGTTACCTTGTCGACTGGAAAGCTGCATAGCGTTAAAACATTCAGAAGCACCCGCTAAGCAATCGCCAATGTTTCTGCCTGGAATGAATCCAAATTGATTTTGAGATAGAATACGAGCACATATATGTCCTAATCTGTCAGCAATAATCTTTGTGATTAACTTGAACATAAAATTGCCTAAAACAATAGGCCTATACTGATCAATAGAGCTTGCTTGTTGGTGCTTGGGTATAAGAATTAAGAAATTGGAGTTTAGTCCCGGGTGTATCCGACCTGTTTTAAAATAATCTTGTACGGCTCGTACAATATCTGTACTGATAATATCCCAGCATTGCTGAAAAAATTTACCAGTAAACCCATCTAGTCCTGGGGCACTCATTGGATCCAATTCAAAAATTATAGCTCGTATGTCTTCTGATGATGGTATGCGTCGTAAACTTTAATTATCCACAGAGGTGACCAGTGAGGGCACCACTGACTCTATGGGAGTAAGATCTGTCATTCCACCTGTCTGACTTGAGAAAAGATTTTCATAGTAGTTCAAAATATGAGTGGCTATTACCTCTGGATCATTAGTTATTTTTCCGTTAATTTTCAGGTGTGTCAAAGGTTTTTGTGCTTTTAAACGACGAAGTAGTGAATGACAAAAAATGGTGTTTCGATCGCCACCTTTCAGCCATTTTAATCTGATCTTTTCTCTTAGAAAGATATCTTGTTGGCGCAACAATCTATCTAAGTCAGCGTGAGCATCAGACTCCAGTTGCAACAGTTCTTCGGAGAAAGAATCCTCATTATAACGCTGTTGAATGTCAGCCAGTGTATCTGTTGCAGTTGCAATATTTTGATTTAAATTACCAAAGACAGTTTTGTTCCATGTCTTGAGAACCAATTTGAGAGCCTTAAGTTTGCCAATAACAATACCCATAGCGCTAGCTTGGATAGGCACCGACCAAGTGGCACGCACTAAATCCTTAAATTCAGGGTGTTCGAGCCACATACCATGAAACCTAAACGGTCTTGGACCGCCATTCCATGTCGTAGAAGCTGTGAGTAAAAGCGGATGGTGATCTGAGCAGTGTCTAGGCAGGGTACAATAGGAAACCGTAGACCAAGAGTCTAGAAAAGATTCTGAACACAACCCACGATCTAATCTTGATCGCATTTGAGATAGTCCCCATTTACACAAGTGTAAAAGGTCCCTTTAGTGTCAATTTCAACTAAGTTACAAGAAGAGATCATAGCACTAAAATCTTCGATAGAGGTATTGCTACGAGTCAGGCCAGTAGTTTCATGGGATCCAAGAATAGCATTAAAGTCCCCTATCAATAGCCAGGGGGCTTGAGTATCTGAAATCGCCCTTAGTGAGTCCCCTATCAATAACTACTTTTAATTTCAAAAGTTCTTGAATTTGTTTTTCAATTTTTTCTCAATCTCTTGGAGTATAAATCATAGATTTTACTCTAAAAGCTTTTAAATGATCTTTTAATCTTATGCTTGACATTTCATTGGATTTATTTATATTAAAATCTATTGTGTTTTCAGAACTTACTATTTTCAATAATTTCTTAATGCTTGTTAAGACTTTTTATTCTTGAATTTATAAATTTTAGCCAATCTCTATGTCTAAAGAAATATTTTCTATTTGTAATTTTTCTAATGTTATATTCTCACAACGTTTTCACTTTTTATGTTGTAACATAAAATTTGGTGATTATATTATTAAAGCTTTTCTTATTTTGGAAACAAATATTGTGTAAATTCTTGATACAAGTTTAAAAAGTTATTTTCTATTAACAAGTCTACATCTGTTTCTTGTTGATATATCATTGATATATGAAATATTTCTTCCCTAATTAATATATTTGTATCATTTAAAACCTTTTCTAACTTTATTGTAGTAATATTAGTTATTCTTATTATTAACTCATTTGGAGCTGATTTCCATAGTTCTTTTAGAAACACATACTTACTAGCTATACACATATTTACTCATGTGTCAATATATACATGTAAATGATAATTTTTATATCCTTTAAATTTTAATCATATTTTCATATATATACTATTTAGATTTGTTATAATTCATAATTTATTCATTAATCAGAATCTATATCATAGTCTAATATTTCTTTAAATTTTGAGTTTATTAATTCTTCTTCAATTTCTTCTAATAAATAAATGTTGCACGTATCATCTATGTCAGATTCCTCAAGTGGTTTTAATTTCACTCTATAAGCATCTTCAAGAATCTTGTTTTGTTGTTTAAATTCATTTTTTATGATTAAGTCTATTAAGACACTCATTTGCATAATGATCTTCTTTATTGCAGATCCAACATCTATATTTTTTGTCTGATGGGCAATAATTTCTTTTGTTAGGTTTTGTTTATATTTTCTCCTAAAATATATTTTCCTATAAGGTTCTTTATTATAATTTCTTTTATATTTATGAAAATTTTGTTTCTTAAATTTATATCTTTTATATTTTTTGTACCTTTTATATTGATTTTTACCTTTATAGTTGTGCTTATAAACTTTAGTATTACATCCATATTTTCTTGCCAATAAATAATTTCTAGTATTACAACAAAGCTTTGTATTTCTTTTGGCTCTTTTAAAATCTTATTTTCTAAACATTTTAAGATTACCAATGCTTTTAATTCTTTTATTCTTCCTCGTAATGTATAAAAATTGCTATTCTTTTTTTCTTTTTTTGCCAATTTTCTTCCAAAGTTTTATGCAAATTTTCTAGTAATTTTTTGATAAAATATTTATTGAAAGAGTTGTTGTTCTCTTCTAAGTATTTTATGATAAAACACTTCATATTCACAAATAAAATAATCTATGTCACATATTTTTATATTTGCTAAGTGTCATTTAGTTTCATTTATTTCTAATTTATTTACTTCATTGGTATGACTACTTTTATCTCCATATATAAATTCTTTATAAATTTCGTTTACCACTTTATCTAGATGTTCTCTACATGTTGCTGAATTGCCTTACATATGTAAATGTATTTCATCAAATAAATTATTAAACTTTATATTAACATTTTCTGTCATTTTATAATTTAATAATACTCTACAAATTGAGGGATTTGAAGAGGTTGTTTCAGATATTTGGATAAGTACACCCATTGCACTTGCTCATTCATCAAAAACTTTCTTTCTATCTCATATGCAATCGAGATCTAATAAGTCATTTCTTTCATTTTTCATATTGAGTTGGAATTCGTGTAGTACTTCAGTTCTTGTACCCCATAGTATAGATCGATTCATGTTAGGTGTTGCCCTTATCCCATAAGGTGGATCGGGTTCTATTGGCCTACCTTTTTTTTATCATCCCTATGTTAATTATAGGTTCCTTTATCTTTGGTTTATATTGATGGATCGACGTTTATTTTTAATTTTCTATATGAAGTCTCAGGTTCTGATCCAGAGACTCAATCATTATAGTCATATTATATTTTTCAATGTTTGGACATTTAATCCATCACTTTTTTAGTGGATCATTTGTTAATCCTAAAAATGGATCAAGTTAATCTTCTAGATTGTTATTGTTATTAAGTATTATTATTTTACTTAGTATATTATTAATATCTCTCTTTATTTCTTTAAAAATTTCTTTTTGAATGTTTAAATCATGTACTGTATATATTTCTTCTGCTAAGATAATCAAAATTTTCATTATAGTTATTTTGGTTATTTAATATGTTTGTAAGACTGACGTTATTTTGTAACTCTATTTCATGTAACTTATTTTTGATATTTTTATATTGAGAGAGGTGTATAGTAATTTATTGTTCTTTATCCATTCTGATCCTTCTATTACTCTATAGATTAAATTTGTATTTCTTTAATTTCTTGTTTCAATTTTTTTATTTTTCTATCTTGTTTGGTAATTAATGCTTGAGAGTTTGTAAAATCAATTATTAGTAAATTATTCTTTTTTATTAGTATCAAAGATTTTTCTTTAATGTCTAGGTTACATTCTTCAGTACCTCAAAATCTGTTAAAATTTTTAATTTTATTATTTATCATATATCTTGAAATATTGTATCTATTTTTATAAATTTATTTTGTCCATATATTGAACTATTATTACTGTTTATTAAGGAGTATGGGATAATTTCCTTCTTTTATTAAATCTCTTATTTCAAATTCATAGACCAAACTTAATACTTGATTTAAATTTTTGTCATTGATATTCATATTAATAATAAATTTTGAATATGTTGTGAATTTTAATTTTTGATATATACCTTAAAAAATAACAAAGAATTAAATATGAATTCATATAAATAAATAAATCATATATGTGCCAAAGAGCCCATTAGTTTCGTGGTATAAGTGGTGTGTTATATCCTCTTACTTTAAATGATAATTTGTGGTTATTTTATTATAAAGACTTAAGCATTTGCTATTACACGTAATGTTATTTTTTTAAATAAATTGTTTCATTAATTTTATTTTATATTAATAATTTGAATTTTTTTATGGTAGAAAATGAGTTTGATTCTTAATAGTTTGTTGTAGTCAATTGTTTAGAATAATTAAGGGATATTAAAATATTATAAAATGTCTTCTTGAACATATGATGTCCTTATGATATTTTAAAAAAGAAAGTATATTTTGGACTTTTACAATATATAAATCAAATTTGTTTAAAATTTCCTAAAATGTTAGTCCAATTTTAACGTTTTAGTCCAATTTTTTGTCCTATTTTAATTTTTGTTTAAATTTTGTTGTTATGAACTTTAAAAAATAAATATTAGTCTAATAATAAATAAAATATTTATTTATTAAATTAAAACAACCATAAATTTATAATTAAAAAAATACACATAATATTCGTCAGAGAAAAATTCAGTCTTTTTCTATCTTGATATTCTTATTAGAGATAGTTTCTACTTCAATATCATAATCATTAATATGAAGAATATTTATTTATTTTTTACTAATTGACTCAATATTTTCTATAACAATTGAATTTTGTCATTTCTTTATTGTTTTCTATATAATTTCACTAGGAAATTGAATTTTTTGATTGTTGTGATACCAAATTTTTGAAATTTTTGCTGCTTTATTATTTTTGAAAAATATTTTACAATTATTCATTTGAATAACTAATTTTATATATAAATTTTTAAGTTTCTTTTACTTACCTATTCCATTGACTTGATGAATTCTAAAATATTACATCCAATGACATTTTTTGTTGCTTCAAACAAGTTTACTAATATAGTATTGAAATCATCTCTAACCACAAATTTCAATATATAATATTTAAATGTTACGAACAAAGAATTTTACTTTAAAAAATTTGCTATATTTTTATATAATAAATATATTTTTTTATATCTCTTATGTTCTTTATAAATTATATGTAATTTGATTTGATTTATATGATTTGAACGTATATCTATTTTAAATTATGGATTTTTAGAGTTACATTTTAGGCACTCTACATGATCATCTTTTTTTATAATTAATTTTGAACACTTCGACATGTTTCGTACCATGGTTCATTTATATTTGAAATTCTAATAATTGTCCTGCCAAAAATGTAATATGAGCTATGTAATATCATAATGAAATTAATTTAGTAATATTTTTTGATAAGTTAAATAATTATTGTTAATTAATTTTGTTTTTACCTAGGTTGAGTTGCTTGTACTCTCAAATATATTCTTTATATTTATTTTAATTATTTGTTTAATTTTAACTAAATTTACACGTAAGTCAACGAAATGTTAAATTCATGTAATTTATTTTATAATTTATGTCACAAAAATTCACAATTATTATTAATTCGTGTAACTTATTAATATTTAATTTATTTTTTTAACTTTTTATTACGTGCAATTCTTTAACTTTTGTAAAGAAAAATTAATTTTATAACCATAAAAAACAAAAAATAAACCTAAAAACAAAAATATAAAAAAATATAGTATTAATAAATAATGGATTTGGTGGAAATTTTTTAGTACAAATGGAAAACAAAATAAAAAAGAGTGAGTAAATGACATTGATAAAACAAAGCAAAAATTCAATGTCAGGCTAGTAAATTCATTTAATTCAATACTATTATTTATGTTATAATAATTCATAATCATTAAAATTTATTAATTTATTTTGTTATAACAGTATAAAAAATTATATAAATCTATAAAAAAAAAAAAAACAACTCTCTTTAAAACATAACAATTATCAATAATATTATAATAAATAATGATTTTTTATAAAATTCAATGTCATAATTAATTAATAATATCTAATAAATTCATTTAATTTAATATTATTATTAATGTTATAATAATTCACAATAATATAATTATTATTTTATGTAACTTATCAATATTTAATTTTTTTTAAACTTTTTATTACTTGCATTTAACTCTTTGAATTCTACAAAGAAAAATAATGTTATAACTATTGAAAATATCATATAAATTTAAAACAAAATTTAAAAAATATATAAAATCAATAAATGATGGTTTTGTTGGACATTTATTAATATAAATAAAGAAAAAAGAGTAAATGATATTGATAAAAATATGCAAAAATTAAGTTTCATAATAAGTTATTAATATCTAATAAATTCATATAATTCAATATTATTATTTATATCAATAATTAATAATTATTATTAATTAATATAAGTTATATTATGTGTTTAACTGTTTGACTTCTAAAAAAAAAATGTTACAATCGTGGAAAACACCACATAAATTTAAAATAAAATTAAAAAAATATAAAATTAATAAATAGTGGCTTTGTTGAATATCTATTAATTCAAATAGAAAAAAATAATAATAAATAAATAGAATTGATAAAAATAAGCAATAAATCAATATCATAATAAATTAGTAAAGGCTTGTAAATTTATGTAATAAGCAAAAAATTTAATATCATAATAAATTAGTGACGTCTAGTAAATTTATTTAATTTAATGTTATTATTTATGCTATAATAACTCACAATCATTGTAACTTATAAATATTTTTTTTGTTTTGTTAAAATGATAGAAAATACCACATAAATCTTAAACAAATATAATTTTATTAAAAACACTATAATTATCAATAATATTTTAATAAATAAACAACAATTATTAAATAATGGTAAAGTATCGGTTGAAGTGGACATGCTAGGTATGAATTTGTATAATAAGAAATGGTTGAATGATTAGCTTTTACGAGTAATTAAGAAAATTCAAATTTTATAAAGAATGTTGGAAAAAAAAAAAAAAGAGAGAGTATTATGAATGGGTTTTATTAATGATTGTTATTAGTTATAATAGTAAGTGTAAGAGTAAGAATGAATTTGAATGATTTAAGTTTGTATGGACAATAGAAAAAATTAAATTATATTGTGTTAATAATAATAATAAGTATAAGAATAAGAATTATAATTTTTTTTATTTACAAAATAAAACCATTATATGTATGAAATTTATTATTTAACTAATTATATTAATATTAATTTTTATATATTATTATGATTTTTATTATGATTGAATATAAAAAAAATATTAAATTAATATATAATATAATAGTGTATTATATTATATTATATTAAAAATGTTGGACAAATAAATATGAGATTTTTAACAATAATCATAATCATATAATAATAATCTAGTATACATTTGAAATGAAGATGTATAATATCTATAATTTTATTACCATAGTTGATATAAAGGATTTCATTGTTGACTACAAATAAACAAATAATTAAGAAAATTTTGATTATACGGAAAATATTGAAAGATGAGGTTTCAATAATGTTAATAATGAGTAGCGATAACAATAGTAATAATAAGTGTAAGAATAAAAATTGTATTATGTGAATAATTTAGATTTAATAATAAGTGTAAGAATAAGAATAAAAATTATATTATTTGAATGATTACCAAAGAGCTCGTTAGTTTCGTGGTATAAGTAGTGTGCTATATCCTCTTACTTGATAATTTGTGGTTATCTTATTATATAGATAAACAGAAGATAAAGTTTTACTAAATAAAGGCCAATTGCAACGTCCGTGAATTATACTGAGTTAGGAAAGATATATACAAATGACGATTAATAGCTTATCTACTCGAGACAGAGATCGTTACCAAGTACCAACTAGTCCAAAGGGTATGTGTACGTGGACTATGGACTTTTTTTTTATTGGAGTACAACATATTATAAGTACTGATTCTGTTTCCGTAAAATATCATACAATCTAATTCCTAGAGATAAAAAAAATTATCAAAATAACTTTACAACGAAAATATTACTAAAATAATCTTATAAAAATATATTAATTTTCTCTAATAAAAATTATATTTAATAATTATTTTAATTTATAAGTGCTCTTAAATTATTTGATATTACTTTTTATTTTAAATTTTTTAAAAAATAATTGGGAAAATAACAAAACTAACACCCCCCAAAAATTATAATAACAAAACTAGCACCCCTGTGTTCAATTAAAATTAAACGACAATAATTTGGACTCGTTCAATATTGAACGTTCAATATTATCCGTTCAATTAGAATTGAATGACGATAATTAGACCTATTTAATATTGAACGTTCAATATTTTACGTTCAAATTGAATATTGAACGTTCAATATTAAACGTTCAATTCTAATTGAACACAAGGGGGTGCTAGTTTTGTTATTATAATTTTTAGGGGGTGCTATTTTTGGTAATTTCTCAAAATAATTTAAAAATATTTTCTTCTAATATTTATGCATATAAAAATTATAAGACTTAATTTACTTTATAGAAAAAAAAAATTAGTCAAAATGAAAAAAAAAAAAAAAAAAATCACAAATTTAATTCAAAAATATTCTTCTTGAAAATTTATAAATTACCTCATATTTTGATAATAATTTCTTAAAACTGTAAAAATAAAAATAAAAAATAGTTACCAAACATACATAATTAAAAAATTACTTAAAAAAAATTATAAATTAAAATTGCTATCAATCAAGACCTAAGATTTCATGAAAAAATATTATATTATATATTTTTTTGAAAATATTATATTACATATTACATGTTGCTAAATTTACTCCGATGCTTATATTAGTTTTCTTCATAAAAACATTGAGAAAAACTGGACAACTTTTAGAGTTTTTGTATGGCAATTGAAAATGTGTATACATAATTGTACTTTCACCTGTTACTTTGACCGAATGATGGCGTTTCTAGCTTTTAAAAGTGATGATCCTATATTTTCTTTTACTATGGTGTCTAGAATTATTCATAACTCTCCTAAAATACATCACAGCAATTTTATTAATTATTTTTTATCAAATGATAAATAATTATATCTTTTAATAAAATAATTTTATTAATTTTATATTTTATTGAGTTAAAATATTATATTATTATTTAGTCCAAAATAATAAATAATTTTTCAAAAAAGCGAATTTAATGTATAATTTATATAATTGCTACAAGCATTCCAAATCATTAACATATTTGTTAATTTAATGTATAATTTATATACAATTATGAGTTTAATCGTAAAATTAAACTTTATTATATATTATAAAATAGTATGATTTTATAAAAAAATTGTACGATTAGAAGGTGTGAATCTAAATCCTACTGAATAATTAATTAATCTGTCTGAATTTTCAATTATAAAATTACATGTTTCAAAATTTTCTTTAATCTCAAGTTAAAAATAATATTTATTATTTTTTAAAATATAATAAAAATATAAAATTAAATTAAATTAAATATTAATTTAAATAAATTTTATAATAAAAAATATTTTATAAATTATTTTAATAAAATACATATAATAAATTTAATTTAATTATATTATATATATTTTTATTAAATATTATAAAAATTTATTATAATATAATTTAATTTAATAAAATTATACTTAATTTATTTGTTGCACTAATCATACCGTGAACTTTCAAATCTAGACTGTGTTTGCGTCATCTTAGGTGTCATGCGTCTTAGCAATATGGTTGAGTTTGTTAATTTTTCACTATCAATTCGTGCGAGCTGGCCCAAACTAGCCCAGTTTAAATTGGTTCAATCCTAGCTCAATTTAAATTTAATTCGAGCTAGCAAATGTGAGCTCGAACCCAAACCAAACACAAACGAGCTGGCTCAAACTAGCCCAAACTAACCCGAATTGTTAATTATATATATATTTTAGTTAATATGACTTTTTTTATTAAAAAAATATGTTTAATAATTAAAACTCAAATAAAATTACATAAAACAATAAATATATATATATATATATATATAATAAAAAATTAATTATTAAAGCAAAAAGTCAATTACTAAATTAATTTGACAATGAGTAAATGCATTAAACCATAATCATGTAAAAGTTAGAAATCGTGCCCTCATAAAAATTCACATTTAGAATAAAGAGTTATCAAATCCAAATAAAATTTATTCTAATTATTAAACAAAATAAACAGAGATGAGTAGATTAAATGAATATACTTATTAAAAATTGAACAGTTAAAGTAAATTAAAATGTTACACGATAACATAACTTTTTTTATATACATAAGAACAAAATTTTGACTATTACATAATATCTAAGTCTCAAGATAAGGAACAAGTAAAAAAGAGAATAGCATAACACAAGTATCAATTTAAAAATAGAAACTTCATAATACTAATTTAAATTAAATATAAATATTATTTTTTTTGTTTAAAGAGTTAGTAGATTTAAATGCTAAATGCATTAACATCAAAGAATGTAGTATAATATTGTGACAAAATGAATAAATTATAACTATTTATTCATTATCAGCTTATTTTTCAAAAGAAAAGAGAAAAAAATAACTAATATATCATAAAAGAGAAGTACTAAAAGAAATGAAAGATTATTTTAATTTTAATATAGTATTTTTTATTTTTTTTATTTAAAATTTAATTTAATTTAATTTTAGTTCGGGCTAATGGGCTGGCCCTAATCCAGCCCTAACCCAGCCCAAATTTGTTCGTGTTATTCGAGCTGGGCCAAAACAAGCCCAAATTTAATTCGATTCGTGTTTTTCGATTCAGGTTCGATTCGGTCAATTAAACTATAGCACAAATTGTCATCCCTACTCAAAAGTATACTAGGCTTCGCTGAGCCATTTCAGGCTCTCTTTACCATTAAGATAAGATGAATGCAATCGTACAATAAATTTATATTTATATAATTATATCATAATATATAATAAATTATATAAAAAATTAAATTATTTTTTATTTTTAAAATAATTTTATTATGTATTATAATATAATTAATATATTATTAATATAAAAATAAGTACAAATTTATATAATTTTAACATTTTTACTTAAGTCCAAAGCTATGTTTTCATAATTTTATTAAGTTTTTTATTTTATTTTATTTAATAACTTTGTTAAGTAAGTTTATCTATTGGTGATTGATATTTGCATTGTTTCATTGAATTTTTCATTCTTGAGTTGTTTTGGGCGTCTTTCAAACATTTCAGGCCTCATAGTCTTATATGTTTAATTTCTATTATTTTTATTTTCTATTATTTTTATGTTTCTTTCTTTGTATATTAAGAAAGCACAAAAAAAATATAGGAAAATTATCAAAAATAACATCCCTAAAATTTATAGTAACAAAACTAACACCCCAATAATATTGAACGTGAAATATTGAATGGGTCTAAATTGTCGTCGTTCAATTCTAATTGAACGAGTGTTAAAAAAAATGACATATTAATCATTTTTTTAATTGTAAAAATATAAATTTGAACTAAATGAGTGCTAATTTTATTATTATAAATTTTAAGAGGTATTATTTTTGTTGTTTTCGTAAAAATATATAATTTTTGAGACTATATTTCTTGGTTTTAACTTCAAGAAACTTGACCGAGTCAACTAAAGACTTTATTTAAATCTTTGTTATGTAAGGCCACCATTGTTGGAAGATGAATGCTTTAGAAGGCTTTAAGATGTTTTGAAAATATAAAGAAACAAAGATGATTTGGAGGAATATGATACTTGTTATTGATTCTCAAATTTTGGCTTGATACAAAATGAGCAAGACCACCCCTATTTATACTAAAAGCTCATCCTAACCAATGGCTAAGATTTTGCCAACATTCTCTTAATCCAAAGGTTATAATTCACCTTCTAGATTTTTCTAATAAATTATTCAATTCTCTAGAATTCTCTACCATTCTCTACTACTTTCTCTTCTTAAAATATCTAGATATTTTCTAAGACAATTCTAGAGCATGTTTCTAGAATTTGGGCTCTTTGGGCTTTAACATTTTAATGGACTCCTAAATTAGTTTTTACAACATCTAACATAATTTTGGGCCAAATCAAGTTTATTTTCAACACCCCCCCTTAAACTTGATTTGTCATTCCAAGCAAGCTTCTCAACTTAATAAATTCTTCATGCTTAAGTGGCTTGGTGAAGATATCAGCAATTTGATCTTGAGACTTCACATATTCCACTTGTACATCCTTTCTTGTGATGCACTCTCTTATGTAATGGTAGCGAGTATCAATATGTTTGCTCCGATCATGAAACACTGGATTCTTTGCCAAAGCCATAGCAGACTTATTGTCAACAAAAATCTTAGTTGAGTTTTCTTGTGGCCATCCCAGCTCTTTCAACAAATTTCTTAGCCATATTCCATGACAAACACATGATGTAGCAGCTACGTACTCAGCTTCACAAGTTGATAGAGTGACTATTGGTTGCTTCTTTGACATCCAGGTGAAGGCAGTATCTCCCATGAAGAACACAAAGCCTGTAGTACTTTTTCGATCATCAACATCTCCAGCCCAATCGCTATCACTATAACCAACGAGCTTGTAATCATTTGTTGTTGAATAGAATAAGCCAAAGTTGATTGTACCTTTGAGATAACGAAGAATTCTTTTAGCAGCCTTGAAGTGATTAATGGTTGGATTCTCCATGTAGCGACTAATTAGCCCTGTAGCATAGAGAATATCAGGTCTTGTGCATGTCAAATACCGTAGACTGCCAATCAAACTTTTGAAGAGTGTTGTATCCACCTTTTTTGCTTCATCATATTTTGATAGCTTACTACCACACTCTATTGGTGTATTAATTGGCTTGCAATCATCCATTTTGAATTTTTTGAGGATCTCCTTTGTGTAGCTTTCTTGTGAGATGAAAATTCCATCTTCTTGTTGTTTTACTTGGATGCCAAGATAATAAGCCATAAGTCCAATGTCAGTCATCTCAAACTCTTTCGTCATTGCTTTCTTGAATTCTTCAAACATATTTGGATTATTTCCTGTGAAGATCAAGTCATCCACGTACAAGCATACGATCAAGACATCTCCTTCTTTGATCTTGACATAAAGTGCATGCTCATGTGGGCATTTGGTGAAATCATTCTGTTGCAAATACTTATCGATCCTGCTATTCCATGCCCTTGGTGCTTGCTTCAATCCATAGAGAGCCTTCTTTAGTTTAAAGACTTTGTCTTCTTGTCCTTTAACCACGTAGCCCATTGGTTGATCAATGTAGACTTCTTCCTCGAGAAATCCATTCAAGAAAGCAGATTTCACATCCATTTGATGGATCTTCCACCTATTTTGAGCTGCTAAAGAAATGATTAGTCTTATTGTTTCTAGGCGAGCAACTGGAGCAAATATCTCGTCATAGTCGATGCCAGCTCTTTGTCTATATCCTTTTGCAACTAGTCTGGCCTTGTATCTTTCAATATTTCCCATTGCATTTTTCTTTGTTTTGTAGACCCACTTGACACCAATAGCTTTATGCCCTTTTGGAAGTGAGACAAGCTCCCACGTATCATTCTTTGTGATTGATTTAATCTCTTCATCCATAGCATCTCTCCATTTCTTGTTTTGCACAGCTTCTTGAAAATTCACAGGTTCACAATCGGCAAATAGACAGAAAAGTGTGAGATCTTCTATCCTTTCAGTGTCCTCATAAATTTCTTCTACATTCCTTGCACGTGAGACGCTTCTTTCATTTAGAAATGATGGTGGTGAGTCTCCAATAACTGTTGTTGGTGAAGTAGGTGGAGTGGATGGCTCTTGTTGCACTTCTCTTGGTTTCTCCACTAACGATTGCTCATCTTCTTCAAATTGAGGAAAGAAGTTGAAATCATTTGTATGAGATCCAAAATCCCATTCTCCTTCTTCATCAAATGTCACATCTTGACTAATCACAATCCTTTTATTGCTTGGATTGTACAACTTGTAGCCCTTTGAGTTAGCATCATAGCCGATGAAAATGAAGCTTTCACTTTTATCATCTAGCTTCGTTCTTCTCTCATCTGGTACATGAACATGGGCTATACTTCCGAAAACTTTCAGATGGAAAATGCCGGGCTTTCTTCCGCTCCATGCCTCTTGAGGTGTCTTTCCCCAAACACTTCTTGTTGGAGATCGATTGGAGAGGTAGACTGCACATGCTACTGCTTCAGCCCAAAATTCCTTTGGCAATCTCTTACTTTTGAGCATGCTCCGTGCCATGTCGAGGATTGTCCTATTCTTCCTTTCTGCCACTCCATTTTGTTGGGGGGATCTTGGAACGGTTAAAGGGCGTCGAATTACATTTGCTTCACAAAATTCCAGGAACTCCTTGGAAGTGAATTCTCCACCTCGATCAGATCTCAAAGCCTTGATCTCTCGTCCACTTTCTTTTTCAACTGCAGCTTTAAACTTCTTGAAAACTTCAAAAACTTCTGACTTTTTCTTTAAGAAATACACCCACGTCTTTCTTGAGAAATCATCTATAAAGAGAAGAAAATAATTACTTTTACCGAGAGAGGTTGGCTTGATTGGTCTACAGACGTCAGTATGTATGAGCTCGAGCGGCTTTTGGGCTCTTGAGTTTGACTCCTTTGGAAAACTTTTTCTGAATTGTTTTCCAAGTAAACATCCTTCGCAAAGTTGATCAGGTTGATTGATGGAAGGTAGTCCTCTTACCATGTTTTTCTTGGATAGCAAGTCTAAGCCACCAAAGTTTAAGTGCCCATATCGAAGATGCCAAAGCCAAGATGCATCTTTGTAGCAAGTTTTAAGACATTTTGCTGCATCGTTTTGGATGTTAAGCAAGAACATCCTATTCCTTGACATTGGCACCTTGGTGATCAAATTACTTGTATTATCTCTTATTGAAATACTACCATCTTTCATGTGAATATCATAGCCTTTCTCTAAGAGTTGACCTAAACTCAAAATATTATTTTTCATATTGGGCACATAGTAGACATTTGAAATAAATTGTTGTCTACCATTCTTCAACCGAATAAGAATTTTACCTTTGCCTTTCACTGGAATTTTAGACTCATCTCCGAAGGAAACATTACCGCTTACTGATTCATTGAGCTCCACGAACATACTTCTTTTCCCACACATATGGTTGCTTGCACCAGTGTCAAGATACCAAGTGTTATCTTGTTTTTCATTATTGCCTTTATATGCTAGTAATAGAGTCTCATTTTCTTCTCTTTTATCTTCCACATAGTTGACCTTTTCTTCAAATTTTGTTTTGAGAGCTCTACATTCTGAAGCATAATGTCCAAGTTTCTGACAATTATAACACTGAACTTGAGATTTTTCATACCGTGGGTTTGAATTTCCTCTTCCACGTCCTCTTGTTGAGCTTTCTCCTTTTTCGTAGTTGTTGTTGGAAGTGTTGGTGTTGTAATGCCAACCTTGTCCACGACCATGACCTCTTCCTCTTCCTCGTCCTTGGCCTCGGCCTCTTCCATGACCACGGTTGTTTCTATCATAACCTTTAACTTCTTCTTTCTCCTTGAGTTGCATTTTGAAGAGTTGTTCAGTGATTTCTTGCTTCTTCTTATGCTTTTCTTCATAAGCTTGCAAGGACCCCATTAGTTGGTCGATAGTCATCTCCTCCAAATCTTTTGTTTCCTCTATTGTCACCACAATGTGCTCAAAGTTTTGATCTAATGAGCGGAGTATCTTCTCCATGATCCTTACATCTTCTAGTTTCTCACCGTTTCTTTTCATTTGATTAGAAACGGCCAAAACTCTAGAAAAGTAGTCGGACACAGATTCAGACTTTTTCATGTGTAAAGCTTCGAATTCACCTCTTAATGTTTGAAGACGTACCTTCTTCACTTGTTCAGCTCCCTTGCAAGACGTTTGCAGCTTCTCCCATGCTTCCTTAGCAAATGTTGCACTTGAGATCTTCTCAAAACCATCATCATCTAAAGCTTGATAGATGAGATAGAGAGCTTTCTTGTCTCTCTTTCTTGAGTCTTTTAAACTATCCTTTTGGGCTTGAGATAATGTAGCCTCATCTTGTGGCTCATTGTATCCTTTCTCTACAACATCCCAAACATCATGTGCACCTAATAGAGCCTTCATCTTAATACTCCAATTATCATAGTTGCTTTTGTTAAGCATAGGAACTTGGAATGATGCCATATTACTAGCCATATCTTTATATACAGTTAGAATTTTAAATTTCTAACTGCACAGATGAATTTAGAACACCAAAATACCTTAAGAGGGTCTTGAACTCGCCTCAAACTCGGCCAAACTCGGTAATTTGACGCAGCAAACTTCCAACGGAGCGTGAGGGAGCGTCCCAACTCCGATCAGGATGATTTTTTCACCGTCGTGCTCCTCTCGTCGAGAGCTTCGATTTGATATGCTATAGTGATATGTTTGGCACCAATTAACTAGCTCTGATACCACTTTGTTGGAAGATGAATGCTTTAGAAGGCTTTAAGATGTTTTGAAAATATAAAGAAACAAAGATGATTTGGAGGAATATGATACTTGTTATTGATTCTCAAATTTTGGCTTGATACAAAATGAGCAAGACCACCCCTATTTATACTAAAAGCTCATCCTAACCAATGGCTAAGATTTTGCCAACATTCTCTTAATCCAAAGGTTATAATTCACCTTCTAGATTTTTCTAATAAATTATTCAATTCTCTAGAATTCTCTACCATTTTCTACTACTTTCTCTTCTTAAAATATCTAGATATTTTCTAAGACAATTCTAGAGCATGTTTCTAGAATTTGGGCTCTTTGGGCTTTAACATTTTAATGGACTCCTAAATTAGTTTTTACAACATCTAACATAATTTTGGGCCAAATCAAGTTTATTTTCAACAACCATATCACTTGATTTCCAAACCCAAACATTTTTCTCTTTGTTAACTTAGCAATTTTAACATTTCTATTTTGTTTATTATTGCTAGAATTACCGTTTAATATCATGAAAATACTTAGCAAGCACCATACGCCCTAAATATGCCTTGCAAAGACATGTTAGCTCTTTTTCCAATAATTATGACAATATAATTAACACGACCAATGAAACTAGGAGATGGAAACTCAGACATGCGCAAGATAAGGTTATTTTAGTTTATCTTTTTAATTATGGGAATAAAATTAGTGATTATAAAACACTACACAATTTCTTATACTCTTATATCTTAACGGTTAAGATTTAAAGAGATAATTTTTCCTCTTCAATTTTTATAAATCGATAATTGAATGTAAAAAATTTGAGCCATGAACGTGTCTAATGATTGGAGAAAAAGTTTTATTACACAAGCAAATACTACACATAAAGAGTAAAGCCTATTTTTGAACAAATTCATGGTGATTAACTGATTATAACATCCATTTTTTTCTTGTGCAATTTACTTTTTTGTCACCGAGGAGATAGATTTATTTCATAGGAGTTCTCTCACCCGTATATATATGTTATCTTAATTTTGTTTATGCTTTCTTTAATATTATTATATTATCACAGTTTTTTTTGTGTTTGTCCACCTAGGATTTTGATCTAGGGTGGACTTTCTTCGCCTAGAATCTTAGATCATAATCTAAGTTGACCTTTTGTCTTGTTATTGTTTCAAGTTTGGTTTGTTCAGCTTTTACATCAAAAGTCATAGAAGATCCATTGTTTCGTCAATATGAAAAAATATATGAAAGAGCTAATGAAGAAAGCTCAAGTGCTCAAAAAGATCTATAGTAATATGGTGATTCAATATTTTATCTTTTATCAATATGACCATTTTTTTCAAGTATATCAGCTTCTTCATGATTTTAAAATCCTGGTTATTTTGTAAAATCCAACGTATCACTTGCTTATTAAGTTAATAAAGTTGTTGATAAAATATTTAAAATTATTAGACAATCCTAAATGAACTCCCAACACAAAAAATTAATGAAAGAAGCACAAAAATATTAACAACTTGTGAGTCAAGGGTCTAATTCAGAGTGTATGAGTTATACAATGTTATTTTAAAAAAAAAAAAAATTAACCAGCTGTATTCACCAACATATTCTATCAAATAAGGAATCATTTTTCATTTATTTTAATCAATACATACCTTGTAATACACCTTACACATATTTTATGTTCAAATAAAATAAAGAACAATATATGGAGTTTTTACAACATATATATCCCTGTGGGATTTATTCCATGCACACAACAATAAAGAATGAAATGGTAGATCCATATATTTATTTCCCCATCTACATAATTCAATCATAAAATCAAATTTACTATCAATGAGAATTAATTTGAAGTCGTCCATGGGGTGATCTTGTATCACGAAGACGCTTCTCTTCTGAAAGAATTTTCGCAAATCTGCAAATTTCAACCCCAAAATATTATTCTTCTCTATTATTTATTTATTTATTTTTATTTGATGACTAATGATAATTCTTATACCTAAAAAATAAAATAAAATTTGATTTAATTAATATCCAATTATTAAATACCTTGTAAGAGCCTCCTCATTAGTCTCATGATTAGCAACTTCATAGAGGCCATTTTGCAAATTAACTCTAGAAACTGGCTTCTTCAATAGCCCTTCACCCACTTTCACTAGTTCATCTAAATTCTTCTTTGTGGCTACATCAACCGAAGCTACGTCTCCACTCAAGTTGTCAGCCTGATATTCAATTTATTTTTGTTTTTTCATGTTATTATTTATTAAATTAAAAATAATAATTATTATAAATATTACTTTTTTTTTTTAACCCCTCAAGCTCGTGTACATTTTTTTTCTTCTTATAAGTTAAAAAATGCAGTGTATACATATGGTTTTTTTTTTTTTAAATCAAATGAGTTTAAGTAATTGAGTTGTATAAAAATAGGAGGGATTATTATATTAGTTTTGTTGAAATTCATTTAATAATTACCTGAATTCGGAGATAATTTTTCTCACACTTAAGGGCTTTAAAAACCACAGAAAGGTGGAGATCAACCATATCAGAGCTAGCTTGAGAAAATATTTTAATAATTGGGGTAGAACCTCCACTAGTTAACCAATCAAGCAAGCCCCATTTAGCAGCCTTATGTGCATTGTATTTCATTCCTGATTTTGACGTGCCAGTCCCAAGTGATATCACTAAGAATTTTGTATAATCCAAAGGTGATACGGGAGAAAAGTCTTGGCTTCCAAGTATTTGCTTGGTCACTTCACCTATTGCCACCAGAGTCTGCAAAATAAAACAAAAAATATATTCAATTTAATACTTTTTAATTAAATGTAAAATGAGAATGAGAATATGAATTGAATTAGATAAAAATAATATTATTATTATTATGTTTGTTTGAGCATATTCAAATCAAAAGTGAGGATAAATTTAGAAACATAATTTATAAAATTATATACAGATTGAGAAAATGAAACATTTCAATATGTTTCTAAAAAAATGTGAGAGGAATAAGTTTTCCTGTACTGATAAAATACTTTCCATTCTATTTCAGATTATAATAATACCCAAAATTCTTACCCATTATCATTTTTGTTATTGTGAATCAAACGTGACCTAATTTCTTAGTTATTGTCTAAGAAAACAATTATTGATATGCATGAGAATAATTGTAGATTTTAAATTACAGGATTGTTTGCAGCAACACCGCCATCTACGAGGTTGAAATCTGTAACAACTTTTGAATTGGGATCTTTTGTTTCAAAGTAATGAGCTGGAAGAATAGTTGGTGCTGCAGAGGTTGCGATGCATATATCTGAGAGTAAAGCATCTAAAGATGGTTCTTTTTTCACCTGTGTTCATCACAAATTAATTAAACATCATTAATTCATTTCAATAACATTCATTAAACAATAATTTAATACTAGAAAGATAGAATGTGTTGAGGATACATCCTAAAAGGTTAATTGCAATATTCTTTGTGAGACTTATTTACTTCAAGAGGAATTTTTTTTCTTTTTTTGTGTCAAACTTTAAGAGGAATGTTAAACAACCTTATTTACACATACTTTTGTAATTATGTTGTGTCATACATACGTCAATATTATATAAAAAATAATCAATTAATATATTCTCTAATTTTCAAAATAATGACATATTATGCGTGCCTGCAACATTTTCTCTTGTTTTATCAACATTAGCAAAAGTGAAAATTAGTTAGTACAAGAAAAAGAACCTCAAAGCTGGAGAAGATTGTGGGCTGGAGGTACTTGATGTCAAATGTTGGAATGACAACATTAGTCAAAGTCTGGTTCAATTTTGTGTTTCCTAGTTTTTCCTTAACTAGGTTGTGCAGATATTTTCCATCGTATTTTGGTCCTTTTAAAGCCTTTATTATCTTGGTAGTATAAGGAAATATTGGACAACTGTCATTAAGAATAAAGGAATTAAAAGATGAAATTACCAATAATTAATATATAATTAAAATTTATATTAATTGATATGCGACATTAATTAATTATATTTTAGATTTATATAATATATAATACCTGTTTTGTAGGAAGATTTTAGGGCAATGGGTTAGATAGAAGTCCTTAATATCTTTAGCAGCAAATACAGGGCGATTCTTTTCATTTGGAGCAGCAAGCATAGCAGTTACTAGTCCACCTGTGCTTGTCCCAGCTATTACGTCAAAATAGTCTGCAATTCTTACATCTTCTCCATCCAACTTCTGCAACAATATATATATATATATATATATATATATAATGGACAATATATTTCATTAATTCTTAGGGCAAACTTATAAAATAGACTCAAGTTATATAAATATTTACGATATAATTTGAGTTATTTATATTTTATGGTATGTTTTGGTGCATTGTTCACGTTTTTTTCTTCAAATTTTCACATGCGTATGCATATAACATTAAAGTTTTCGTTACATATGTAGGTAAAATTTCTATACATGACTGTATAAATTCATTTTTTTGTTTACACGTGTGTCACACTTGATTATTACAATTTTACTAAATCTTTGTTCCAAAATTAACACAACTTAAACTGCATTGTGAAATAGTGTAAAACTATAGCTTATTTTTGGGTAATTATTTAAAGTGTTAATATACATTCTTTACACATACACACACATGCACATATATAATCGTTATGATAACAAGTTGATTATTTGAGGTATGAAAATAACATTTCTTTAAAGTAAATTAGTTTAAGTAAAGTCAACCCAAAAAATTACATTTACAATAATTTTATATATGTAAAATATGGAGCCATTTTGGGCGCCTATTTTACCGATTCTTTTTGTGTACATACATATAGTATAGGACCCCAACTAACAAATGATTTTATTATAACAAGGTTAGAACCGAGTAACTTCTGTAATAAAAAAAAAAAATTATCAAAAATAACACTCTTAAAACTTATAACAATAAAATTAGCAGGCCAATAACATTGAATGGGTTTAAATTGCCGCAATTTAGTTAATTTAAACGACATTCAATTAGATGGACGTTCAAAGAAAAATAATGTAAAAGTAATTTTTTAATTGTAAAAATATATGATTTAAACACAAGGATATTAGAAGTTGTTGAGAAACAAATTCTCCTAAAAGCTTAAAGAGTTAGAAGAAGGGCCAATTATACTTTTATATATTCATTGCTTCCCCACAAGTATTGGCTCTATGCACCATAGAAGCCAAACACTTGCAACTTAATAATTAGGGTTGCTAAGCTTTGAATACAGGACCTCTAACTCTGACACTATGTTAAAAGTTGTTGGAAAACTAACTATTCTAAAGCTTAAGCTGTTAGAAAGAGGGCCTACAATACTTTTATACATTCATAAAAAGATGCTATTTTTGTTGTTTTAAAAAAAAAAAAAAATTACCTGTAGCTCAGCCTCTAGGAAATTAAGTATAGTTCCAGGGATTACCCCTCTTATTCCACCCCCATCAATACTGAGAATGGTAATGAGGTTTCCGTAAGTTGGAGGCTGTATACTAAGGACGGATTTTCCTTCCATATATATCTCAGAAATTTTGATAATGAAAAATTGCAGTTAAGTAAGAGGCTATTGGAAATTTTGATAATTAAAAGTTCCTTTGTGTTATTTTTTCATATGATTCTTAGTATCGTATTTATAAGCTTCTCTTACTATAAACTTTCTGTGGTTATGCATCTGCATGTTCGGATAAAGCTCAATAGAAAAAAATTGTATATATTTGACTTTGAATTTTGATTCTAATTTGACCAACTTGTACATCCTTGTGATTACAAACATTCCCTCTTGTTTTGTAACCTTGTCCCTCTCTAAAACACATGGATATGAGTATATATGTGTGATCAAAGACAATTAGGTGAGATATATAGAAGAAGAATTGTAGTTGAGACTAAAAGTAGGTGAATAATGTGCAATAGGGCTTGTTAGGCTAGAAGATTGCATTCTTGGCAGCCCTAGCTAGGTATTCCACTATTTAGAAGCTAAACTAAGTTAATCAGCAATCATCAAACGTTAAATCTACATACAATAATTGATTGAGACATGCATGATAGGAGCATAGTCTAACTCCTTTTTGATCAAAACAATACACAAACCTAAAAGAATTCATACTTTGAATTTGATGAATAAGTTTGATTCGCAAAAGGCGGCATCCATCTTCATATAATTTTCGCAAATGAATAAGTTGACAAGCGCAATATAAGAAGACCTAAATCATTGGTCAATTAGGGCAACGATGTAACTTAATTTTATTTTTTCCAAAGTACAATATTTCTCTTGTTTGTTTTTGGAAGAACTTAAAATTCAAACATACCATTTTATTAATATAATACATGATACTTATATCTTTACTTTGTGGTCTAGTAGTAAAATTTATCTCTTTCCGTTTTAAGTCATAGATTCGAACTACACAAAAGTATTATTTGATCTAAAAAAAACTAAGTAAATTGAGTAATGCTCATGTGCATATATATATCTTATCTATTATTTTATTGTTAATCTTATTATTATTATAAAATATGAATTATAGTGGCAAGGCAAAAATCACTTTGCTCTTATTACTTGTGCTAATATATATATGATAATATTGTTCTTATATATATGAATTTAATTTTTTTTAAATCATTAGGAATTTCTAATGGTATAGGATTAAAATCCTTACACAATTAAGTTATTTTTTAATAGTTTTTTAAAATTCAAAATTTGAGTTATATGTATAGCATTAGAATCGTATATGTACGTAAATATGAAATTAACACCAAAATGTTTGCATTATTATTACTTGTTTGTCCAAATAGTCATATTGCTTTGTCAATAATTATCCTTTTATTTCCGTTTCTTAGAAGACAATCGAGTTATAAGCAAAACAATATTTTGCTTAATTATCTCTTATTCTGGATCGATACTATAAATAAATAATAAAAAATACAAATATTATATCTCATGCTGAAAATAATAAAAACATTGGATCAGTAAACATTCCAGAGAAACAACATTAAGACTCAAAGATAAGTATTATAGTTCTGATCTATCTAATTCTGCTATTCATTATGGCAAAAAGCAGACCAAATAGGAGTAACAGCAGTGAGAAAACTAATTTTGGCATTTCATCAAACACATGGTGCTCAAATTTTAGAACCCAAGAAATTTACTAGTTTAAGTTTAATGGAAGACCAATTTGAGAATAAATTAGCTGCCATGGCTATTCCATGTTCAAAAAGTAGTATAAAAAAACAACCATTTTAACCATTTATGCCACATATCCAAGACAATGAAAAAAAAAAGTAAAGCATCTATATTAATTGTTATCTGATCACATAATTCAACCCACAAATGATCAACTATTTTGAAATTCACACATTATAATTAGTAAATAAGAAAAAGCTGAAGAATGAGAAGGTATTGATATATTGACCACAAGAACAAAAAGATAAAGAAACAGTGATCATATCAAGAGAAACTTATAATAAGAGATTATTTGAATAAAACTATTGATATATTAAATGAGCAGCCTAGCCAATTTCAGATAAAAATGAGCTGAAGAAGAATTAAAGTTAGAGCGAGCTGGGCTTTTGATAGATCTTTATTCAAGTTTGTGTTTCTCAATTTAGTTACATGTATTATTTTATTTTATCTTTTTAATTATTGAAATAGACTAGTGGCTATAAAATACTTCACAATATTTATACTATCTTAACCACCGTTTAGATAAGTGAATGTAAAAAAATTGTACCATTGATCTTGTCTAATGATCAGTTGAAAAAGTTTTCTTACATTTAGCAAATTCTTGGTGGTTAATTAACATCTATTTCTTCTTCAATTCTCTATTTTGTCAAGCTTTTCTATTGAGAAGAGAACTTCGAGCTCTCTCAGGTAGATTATCTTTTAGTTATGCTTTTATTAAATTAATAATCATAGTTTTCTTGTGTTCTACATCTCTATCTGGGGTAGATTTTTTTTTTTTTTTATCTAAGAATCCTAAATCTTTATCTAGAGTGATCTATTGTCATGTATTTTTTCAGTATCATATGTTTGTTAATTTTTTAGATTTAGATATATATATGTTAATCATTGTAATAGTTTTATCAGCCCACTGTGTAATACTGTATATCTAGGTTGAGTTGTATACTCAGGTGTATGTTAACTAATATGGTGTCCATGTATAGGATAAATGTATCTGGAAGTTGGTTAGGAGATCACGTGGGTTGTTCTGCCCATTAACAACCACACAGCACTATAAGTGTGATATACTTTCACTGATGTAATTCAATGAAATAATCTTCAGATTTTCTTAATTCCTTTCTTCTTTTTACTTCCATTTCCTCACCAGTATGATTAGTTTCTAGTTCTTTCAATATAGGGTCATTATTTCATCAACATGAAGAACTATATATATGAAAGAGTCAATCAAAAAAGCTTAAAAAATGTTCGATGATTCAATATTTTTACATGTACTTTTATTTTGATAAATATAAATGAAAATCTTATCTTTTATCTGAAGAAAAGATATTTATTTGAAATCCAATGTAATACACTTTTGTTGTTTATCAACAATGTCATTATTTTGATATTTATTTGAATTGCGTAGCAATTTTAGAAGTTGCCAATTTTATCACGTGTGATTCGGAATGATTATTATTAAGTTTTGGCTTTCTTCTAAAAAAAAATTAAAAAATATTATTTAAATCTTCACAAAACATCAACATTTCCTTAGACAAAGGAACAATAATCATTGCCCTTTGTGTTGATAATATATTGGGAACTTTGAAAAAAAAAATAACATCCTTATAATTTAAAAAAATTACTAAAAATAACACTCCAATAACATTGAACGAACTTAAATTATCGTAATTCAATTTGAACGGCGTCCAATTAGACGGGTGATTAAAGAAAAGTGATGTAATAATCATTTTTTTTTAATTATAAAAATATATGATTTGAACACAACAGTGCTATTTTTGTTATCACAAGTTTTGAAGGAAACCAATTTTTGTTATTTTTTATAAAATTTATAACAACAAAAATAATACTTTAATAATGTTGAGCAAAATTTAATTAGATAGAGTACACATTAAACGAGTTTAAATAGTTGTATCAACTTGATATCATCTAATTAAATAATAATCAATGTAAAATGATAAGCTAATTTTTTTTTTTTTAAATATTAAAAACATATAACTTTTGACATATATAAATTTTGTTATTTTTATAGTTTGAAACAATACCTATAATAATTAGATCATCTTAAATGAATTGGACATACACAAAGCAACACTTATATTAACTTAGTGTAAGTCTAATTAACTTACGTGTACTAGCATGTTGTACCAAATAAGAATTCTTTTTTACATCTACTTTTATCAATAAATACCAATACCTTACACATGTTGCACATACAAATTATGAAATAAAGAAAAATAATACAGTTTTTACGATCTGTCACTTTGGATTTATTCCATGCACACAACATTAATAAAAAAAGAAATGGTGGGTACATATATTTTACATTTATTTCCCCATCTATATATAGTGAAATCATAAAACGAACTTTAATTTCAATTAGAAATTGAAGAAATAACAGGTCGTCCTGTGCCACGAAGACGCTTCTCTTCTGAAAGAGTTTTAGCAAATCTGCAAATTTCAACCCCAAAATATCATTCTTCTCTATTATTTTTTTTTTTTTTATGAGTAATGATAATACTTCTACCAAAAATATAAAATCTGATTTAATTAATATCCAATTATTATGGCATTAAACATTTCTAATTTTTATTTTTTTAGTTTTCAAATTGAATTTTCAACTCCAAATTTTTTTTTAAAAAAAATAAAAATCACTTGACAGCTAATTTACAATTTCAATTTTAAAAAATAGAATTTAAAAATGGGATATTATTTCTTCGATGATCAATCCTTAATTTTCAATTTTTCAACTTTTAAAGTGCCAAAATTTAATAAGAAACTTATTTTTGTTCAATTTTCATCAATTTTTGGATTTTTTTTTTTCATTATTCTAAGTATAGTTGAGTTATTAATTTATAGTTTCAAGAAATTAATAGATATACAAAATTAATGTTAACCATTATCCTAACAACTTTTAAAATAGTTAATTTTTCAACAACTTATAACATGATATTCGAGTTAGTGATCCTAGTAACTCAATTGTTAGATTAGGAGTGTTTGGTCTGCATGCTATATAAACTCTACTTTGTTGGAGAGTGCTAGATGTGTTAAAATAATGCAGATATATAAAGTCTCTTTTGAGCAATTGCCCTAAAATAGAATTATAAAACCTCCTTAAAGATGCTCTTAATTAAAGTTAAACATAAATAAATATAAATACCTCGTAAGAGCCTCTTCATTAGTCTCATGATTAACAGCTTCATAGAGGCCAGTTTGCAAATTAACTCTAGAAAGTCGATTCTTCAATAGCTTTTCACCTTTTTTCACAAGTTCATCTAAATTCTTCTTTGTGGCTATATCAACCGAAGCGTCTTCACTCAAGTTGTCAACCTGATAATTAATTTTTTTCATTTTATTATTTTTTAAGTTAAAAAGTAAATATTTAAATAATTGTATTGATTTCATTATTAATAAATTACCTGAATTCGGAGATTTTTTCCTCAGACTTGAGGGCTTTAAAAACCACAGAAAGGTGGAGATCAACCATATCAGAGCTAGCTTGAGAAAATATATTAATAATTGGAGTAGAACCTCCACTAGTTAACCAATCAAGCAAGCCCCATTTAGCATTATATTTCATTTCTGATTTTGAAGAGCCAGTCCCTAGTGATATCACTAAGAATCTTGTAAAAAACGAAGGTGATTCTGGAGAAAAGTCTTGGCTTCCAACCATTTGTTTGGTCACTTCACCTATTGCTACCAGAGTCTGCAAAATTAAACAAAGAATATATTCAATTTAATACTTATTAATTAAATTAAAAATGACAATAGTAATAGAAATTGGATTTAATAAAAACTATAGATATATTATTATGTTTGTTTGATTGGTGAAATCAAAATAATAATAAAATTAGAAATAAAATTTATAAAATTATATCCATAAAAAGTAAGTATTTCAACATATTCATATTTTATATTGGAGAAGTGAATTTTCTTGCTATTGGAGAAATGCTTTCCACTCTATCCAGATTTCAGTATTACTATAAATTCTTACCCATTATTATTTTTGTTACTGTCAACTAAACATGACCTAATTTTTTAGTTCTTGTCGAACAAAAAAATTATTACATGCACGAGAATAATTGTAAATTTTAAATTACAGGATTGTTTGCAGTAACACCGCCATCTATGAGGTTGAAATCTTTAAGTACTTTTGAATCAAGATCTTTTGTTTGAAAGTAATAATTAAGCTGGAAGATAAGTTGGTGCTGCAGAGGTTGCCATGAATATATTGAGAGTAAAGCATCTATAGATGGTCGTTTTTTTCACCTGTGTTCATCACAAATTAATTAAAATCATTAATTAATTTCAATAATAATCATTAAACAATAATTTAATAATAGAAAGATTAAGTATTGCAAGGTTACATACCAAAAAGTTAATTGCAATATTAATTCTACGTGAGACTTATTTACTTTAACATGAATGTTAAGCATGCAAATTTGCGCATAGTGTATTATGTTGTGCCAAATGTACGTCAATATCATATAAAAACTGAATCAATTAATATATTCTCTAATTTTCAAAATAATGACATATTATGTGTGCCTGCAACATTTTCTCTTATTTTAATTACTCTATCAACATTAGCAAAAGTGAAAATTAGTTAGTACAAGAAAAAGAAGCTCAAAGCTGGAGAAGATTGTGGGCTGGAGGTACTTGATATCAAATGTTGGAATGACAACATTAGTCAAAGTCTGGTTCAATTTTGTATTTTCTAGTTTTTCCTTAACTAGGTTGTGCAGATATTTTCCATCGTATTTTGGTCCTTGTAAAGCCTTTATAAACTTGGTTATTGTATGAGGAAATATTGGACAACTGTGAATAAAAATAAATTATCATAATTAATTAAAAATTTGCATTAATTGAGGCATTAACTAATTAAATTGACATATATAATTATACTTATTTTGTGGGAAGATTTTAGGACAATGGGTTAGATACAAGTCCTTAATATCTTTAGCAGCAAATACAGCAAGCATAGCAGTTTCTAGTCCTCCTGTGCTTGTCCCTGCTATTAGGTCAAAATAGTCTGCAATTCTTGCATATTTTCCATCCAACTTCTACAACAATATATATATGGACACATATTCCATTAATTTCTTAAGTGTTAACACACATTCTTTATATATACATACACATATACACAGTAATGGATCTAACTAGCTCTCAAATCCAAAAGTTCGCACACAAAAAAACTACAAATTAAACATAAATTCACTTATTTTAGTGATTAGAGCTAAAAAAATTTGACATTGAAATTCTTTGAACAAATAAGTATAAAAAGTGAGATTTTTTTTATAATTTTATTGGGTTTTAATTAAAAAATCGAGTTTATATATAAAATTTGAATTTAAAAGATATTAGAAATTTACTAAATTTTCTTCGTACATACATTTTTTACTAAATTTTTATTGTACATACTATATAAGACCCGGAATTGACAAATGATTTTATCATAACAAGGTTCTAATCAAATAACTTTTATTAAAAAAAAAAAAAAAAAGACCTGTAGCTCAGCCTCTAGGAAATTAAGGATAATTCCGGGGATAACCCCTCTTATTCCACCCCCATCAATACTGAGAATGGTAATGAGGTTTCCACAAACTGGAGGCTGTATATGAAGAAAGGTGTTTCTTTCCATATATGTTTGAGAAATTTTGATAATTAAATTTCAGTTTAACAAGAGGTTATGCAAATCAATTGAGAGATCAGATTCAATTAAGTTTGCTAGACAATAACAAATTTGAAGACAAATATTAATTTTTGCAACTGCAAACTTTATATGGATTCAATAAACACCTTTGAACACAGAGATATATAAAAGTTCCTTTGCGATTTTTTGTTATTTTTTTCATATGAAGCTTTAAGTGTATTTATAAGCATTTCTCACAACTTTGTTTGATTATGCATGCATGTTAGGACACAGTTGAATAGAAAAAAAAAAAAAAAAAATGGCATATAGCTCACTTGGAATTGATTCTAATTTGCCCCAACTGTACATTTCACCACACTCTTCATCTTGGATTAAGGGATTTTAATAAATATTCTTGATATAAAAACGAAAAAGAAGAAGAAGTTTACTTTCACGATTTTCATTTCCATGCATACATGTTTACACACCCATTTAACTTCATTTTTCACAGGACTTCATTAAAAAAATTCACATTCTTACCGAACTCCATATTAAAATATCTGCTTAATTTATCTTTCTTTTGTGAAATAGACTAAAATTGGACCCTAAATGGGGTGATTCTCATTTGTCTTACAACCTTGTCCCCTACTCTCTACAACACACGGACATGAGTGCATATTTATGTGTGTGATCAAAGACAATTAGGTGAGATATATAGAAGAAGAATTTTAGGTGAGACTAAAGTAGGTGAATAATTTATGATAATGTGGAAAAGGATTAGCTTGGTTTGTTAGGCTAAAACATTGCATGGTGTTATTGGCAGCCCTAATTATTCCACTACTTAGAACATAAACTATGTTAATTGTCAATCATCAAATCTTAAATTTTTTGGCAACATACATTGATAGAGATATGCATGATTTCTTTTTTAAAAGAAGACATAAACTAAAAGAATTCATACTTTCAATGTCATGAATAAGTGAGTTTGATTCGCAAAAGATGGCATCCATCTTCATATTCTAAGTTTCGTAAATTAACAAGTTGACTATCGTAATATAAGAAGACTCAAGTTATTGGTCAATTAGGACAACGATATGTATAACTTTACAATTTTTTTTATTAGTACATGCAATGTTCTTGTTTGTACTTGCAAGAACTTGAAATTTCAAATCATTCAATTTTGTTAATACTACATAGTTATTTGTATCTTCAATAAGTAAATGGAGTAACCGTGTGCGTATATATATACATATATATCATAGGTAACATATTTTGGCTCTAATGAGTGCCCTAACGTATTTTTTTCATGTAAGAAATGAGCTGTGTTTGACTCACTTGACAACCCTAGTTCTGTTGACATATGAATGCATTCACTCACCAACAGATCATCTTCTAAAAAGTGTTGGCTGTTTGGGGGTACTTCTAAGATTGAAACAAGGAAAATAGAGAAGATAATAGTAACGGATGGCATGCTTCATGATTCATGAAGATATATACCAATAGAGTACATGACATATGTAGACACTAGAATTAATACATGACACCAAGTAGTTCAATAGAGAATAGTTGGAACACCAAAATAGTGTATAGAAAAGTTATCTTGAGTTTCCTGCAATGGAACTCAATCCTTTAATTACACCTCATAAATACTCTTGAAAGTAGGGGTGTAAATGAGGGCAAAAGCCCGAAACTTTGGGCCAGACTTTTCTAATCAAATGAAAGCCTGAAGCCCAATCAATTTACACGTTGAAATACTTACGTTGGTGTGTGAGTTAAAAAAAAAAAGTGTGTGTGAGTTCAAATGATAACAGAATTTCCTGAAATTCTTAAAGATACTTGTATTTATAAAATTTAAACTTAAAATTAAGTTCAAGCCAAACTTATATATAAATGTTCAGACCTAATCTTGCTTCAAGATGCATACATATATTTGTTTAAACACAAATTACTACAAAAAATATAGTTCCTACATAGATCGAATTTACGTCTAAAAAAGAAAAATCACATCCAGATTTCGAATTGATAGGTTCAACAATAATAAGAAAACAAATAAAAAGAGAAATTGACCACTATATTTAATTCAATGTGCACTTTTGTCATCTCCAATCCACTATATTTAAAACGATCAATTATAGTCCAATTTTGCAAAACCTGGTTTTTTCTCGGGGGTAAAAAGGTGTTTCACAATTAAAATTAAAATAAATAAATAAATATAAAATTAAAAAAAGTCCTCTACCTAAACGTAAACCCTAGCCCCCAAACTGCCACTGCCACCAACTTCAAAAGAAAAACCCATTGCCGGACGTACACAATAGCCACCACTAACCATCTCTCAATGTCGCACTGCTGCTGGCAACAAATGTTTGATCTGCACTTTGTTAGCCACCATGAACCAGCCAACATTCTACCACAGCCAACACATCTCACATTAGCTGACGTTTACCATTTTCCGCCACAAAACGCCATCAAACATTCAAGTAGACGTGAAATTTTACCCAAAATATCCTCGGCAAAAGTAATTATATTAAATAATTTAACGTCAGTTCAACATATTTTATTGTTATCTGTAATTTTGTAGACACAATTACAACTAACCAAACGTTTTGAATATTTTTTTTGACATAAAACATAGTTAATAAAAAAAAATTACATATGATCTCTTCATTTTTTTTTTTTTTTATATAAGTGTAAAAATAGAATATTTGTCTATATGAGGCTAAAAATAATGTAAAAGGTCACTTGAGGTTGATGTGTAATTTTTTATTAGAAAGAAACCACAACAAATTTTGACAAAGTAATTTTATAACAAATTTTTATTAGAAAGTCACTTGAGGTTCATGTGTAATTTTGACAAATTTTTATAGTTGATATAGTTTATTATAATCCAAATATTAAAAATAAGAAAGAAAAAAAATGGTGATAAATAAAAGTCAATATTTTGGAATCCAAAACTCCATTAAAAAGAGAAAGAGAAATGGAAAGAAAATGAGTAAAAGAAAAAAGTGAAAGTAAATTTTGGGGTCTAATGTTCCACTAACATAACTTATCCCTAATTAATTTTTTTTACTACTAATATATTTAAAATTAAATATAAAAATTAGTAATATATTAATATTAAATCTAAATATATTGGTAAAAAATTTAAAATGTACTTTCAACATGCACAAAATCAGTGAATAAACAATGATAGAACATGATTTTATTTGCATCAAATCACCAATTTACACAATTATTATAATTTTGACTATATATATTCCTAACGTAAGTGTAAAAAAATTCTACAGTAGTATCAAAGCTTTTATATCTTTGGCTATCTAAAATCATGTTAAATTAGTTTGGATATTTTTTGTATACTGTTAGTATGTTAAATATGATATAAGTTTCTTAAATAAAATTTTATATGTAAAATTATATTTTTAATCAAGTAAAAATTAAGTAACACGCCCATGTTTACACCTCATACATATATACATAGAAATCAAACAAGATACAAACACACAGGTATATATAAATTATATATAATACTCTCAAACATTTATTTCCAACAATTACTAGACCACACCGTATAAATATATATACTTGATGTTTATGTTTTTCTTTTTTTGAAATAAGTTGGTAATTTTATCAGTACTGAGCTGTTCTTTTTATTTAAGCTGCCATAACAGTAGTTGAATTCATATATATATATATATATATATATATATATATATATATATATATATAATTTAGTCATAACGAGGCCATGGAACAGCAAAGAACTTCATGAAGCCAGAATTGCAGTTGTTGGAATTACTAGCAAAGTAATATGGCCTCCATTGATTAATCACTACTTCAAATCCCTTTCCACTTCCTTGGTTTGGCTTTCCCAATAGCTTTGCATATCTAAAGTCGCATGTTATGTAACTCCATAGATTAGGCAGCAAATAAACCTTGTAATCACTTCTTGGATTATACTTGAATACTGAAATCAAATTAATTTGTTCAAATAATTAATACATATATATAACACTCAAATTAAGTATTAAACCATATATATATCCTCCGATGCATAAATTAATGACCTAATTATTCAACTAGTTTTATTTTTAACCTGTTTTAGTAAAAAAGACATATATTCATTTTCTTCTAACACTAAAAAAACATATATTTATTTACGTTATAAAAAAAATAAACATATATTTTTTTTCCTAAGTGGATTAAAAATGAAACTTTATGCGTAAAGGGGAGTTATGGCATACAATTAAATCATTAACATATTACTATGAATTTATAACGATATTAATTTTAATTTTTAAAATATTTTTTAATTAAGAATGTTTGACAAAAAATTATAATTTTAATTTTCACATTTTGAGAAATCTTATAAAATATAAGGTCAATTGTAATCTATAAAAATAAAATTTAATTAAATTTTTAATATCTAATTTTTTTTCACCAATTTTTTTTTTTTTTTTAAAGTAAATTAATTCTTATAGCTTTCATATAATACATAGAAAGAAAATGACTAAAAATATATAATTTAGTAACAAAATTTTCTTAATTATTTAAGTTTTTTAAAAGAAAAAAAAAACAAAATTAAAAGGCATTATCAAACAGTTTATAAATTATATATATATTTAAAAAAAAAAAAAACAATACTTTATTGTTATCACACACATTAATGGTTTTTTAATTAGAAATCATAAAATTAATTTTTTAATCAAAAATCAAAATAATTATCAAAATGGTCCTAAAATATTTTTATTAAGAAAAGACTACACAACTTTGAAGATACCAAAATTTTGATATATTTTACACAAAAGTACTTGGACCATTTTTCTCTGCACAAAAGTATTCAAACTTTTATATGTTTATACATAAGTATATTTTTGTAATTAATTTTTATTATACCAGCTAATTAATTTTTTTTAAGTCAAAAATTAACACGCAGCAAAATTTAATCATAACAAGATACTTATATGTTAATAGAATAAAAATTTAGATACCTTTACATGGAAAGAAAAAAAAAATTATGCAGGTATTTTTATATAAAATGGAATAAAGTTTAGATATCAAACGCTGTTTAGTCTTTTAAAAAAAAAAAAAATAGTAAAGTGAAGGTAGTGACTAGTACTAACCGAGTTTGTCATTAAAGTAGAAGGGGCTGTTGTCAATAGCCCAATCAGTGTAGTTATAGCCAGAACGCCAACCCTCTGACCCTCCAACGACGACTGTCCTTCCTTGACAAACGGCCAACAAAGAAGCCGTCATGAGGATTATGAACAAAGCTTTGGCACTGACATTACTACTCAAACCCATCTTAATTAATTCTCTGCCCAATTGATGATTAATCAGTGTGATTTAATGCTGGATGAGTGATGCCAAGGGATACAATCTCAATGAGTATTTATAGGGCTATAATTTCATTTTATTAGGCTACTACAGCACTATAGACTATAATATAGTCTTAAATATATATATATAGACTAAAAATTGATTTCTTAATTATTATTTGGTTTGTAAAATAAAATATTAATTAGGCCTTTAGATTTGTTTAATTGAATTCAATGTTTTCACAATGGAAGGTAGAATTCCACATCGTTGGTTTGTCTCCAACTTCATATATATTTCACCAACTTGTGTTGTATGTACTTGGAGTTTTTGCTAGTGTTTACATATAATTATAAGTGTCAAATTATTGTTTAACAAAAAAAAAAAATGTCAAATTATTAAAGAATAATTGACTTGGAGTTTTGGTAATTGTTAAAGTAAGAAATTAGTTAGGTTAGCATCCATAATACATATAGAGGAAGAATTATAGGAGTACGATTATGATTAACCGGGTATTAAAAGTCAAACAAAAACAACCAAATATCCACACATGACTTTTTTATATAGAGAAAATGTTCGTTAAAGTAGTGTAAAATAGGTCTCAACTCTTAATTGATCATTAGTTTTTCTGGAAAGAAAAAAAAAGTTTTTTTTTTTTTTTTTTTTTTTTTTTTGGAGAATAACAAAACTAGCACCCCTTGTGTTCAAATTTATATTTTCACAATTAAAAAAATTACTAATATGTCATTTTTCTTTGAATATCCATTCAATTAGAATTAAACGACGTTAATTTAGATTCGTTTAATATTGAACGTTCAATATTTTACGTTCATATTGAACATTGAACGTTCAATATTATTGGGGTGTTAGTTTTGTTACTATAAATTTTAGGGGTGTTAGTTTTGGTAATTTTTCAAATTTTTTTCATATAAAGAAAAAAAAAGTATAAAAAAAAAAATGTGGATATCTTCAATAAAATAATATTATTTAACAATTGTAATTAAAATATATATATATATATATTTTTTGGTAGAGTATAAAATGAGAACTACAAATTAAAACTAAATAAGAGAGTCAAAAAAAAAAATTCAAATCTTACAAGCAATTTTTCTAGAAACATAAGTAGAATCACAATTATAAACCCTTTAAATAAAACCATATAATTAGCTTTTATTAAAATAATGCTTTTGTTTTTCTTTGACCCCTTTATTAAAAATAATAAGATTAAAAAAGTGTTATTTATAACATACAAATTTAACGACCTCAATGACTAAACTTAACCTTTTAGATCTTTTATGACTAGTGGTGAGAAAAGTCAGATTAATTACACTGTTCATTGTCATTCGCCAAACAAAAAGTCATACCCTGTAAACATTCGGTTTTCTTTTGAAAGTTTTGTTTTGGTTTTCTTCTAATAAAAGAAATATTTTTTTTATTTGTTTGGGAAAATTATGTCCTTAAATGTAAAGTCTATCACCAGAGAGTTGAAATGAATTAAGGTGAAGTAAAAAAATTTGAGAATTTCCTACAAATAAAACCCCTAAAATTTATAGCAACAAAACTAGCACCCTAATAATATTGAATGTTCAATTTAAACGTGAAATATTGAACACTCAACATTGAACGGGTCTAAATTATGGTCATTCAATTCTAATTGAATAGGTGTTCACAAAAAAATGACCTATTAATCATTTTTTTTAATTGTAAAAATATAAATTTGAATAAAATGGGTGCTAATTTTGTTATTATAAGTGCAAGGGATGCTAGTTTTGTTATTTTTTTTAAAAAAATTTAAGTTCGAGGATCGAAATAAATCACAACTTGGTAGTTTATTATTGGTTTAATTAATTATGCGGTCCAAACTTTTTATTGTGCGAGGCGAGTATACTTGATAAATAATAGATAATTCTCCGTGTTCAACATATGATTTTTTGACATACAAATAGATACATATCAAACTTTTAAAAAAAAAAATCTTTTAGCTTAAGTTGCATTAGTTTCTATAGAAGAAAAAAAAAAGTTGATATATATGATAGCAAGTACCGCTTTGGGATGCCAAGGCCTTAGTAGCCAAACGGCATTGTAACCACCATAATAAGGTGGAGCTCTCGAGTTCGAGGCTTGAATGTAGCAAAAAAAAAAAAAGTACCGCTTTGGGATGGGATAGGGATGGTAATTTGTTAGTAACATAGTGATACAATACAAACACAAGCTATACATACATATAATTCATTTATAAATGTGTATATTATAAATTAACCCTTCAACATATATTTATTATTAGATTAAAGATTTTTTTTTTTTTCCTTTTATGACATGTAACTCAAAACGATTAAATGTGCTACAATCGAAAATTTAAAGAATATATAATAAAAAAATTCATTTCAACCCGTTAATGATTCATATAGTAAAGTTTTAATTTAATTTATAAATTTAGACTAAATTGTTTGATCGAGATGAAATTATAAGAATTGTTTTTATTATCGAATATGATAATAAATATAAAAATAATATGATACTATACGAACAAATTTAATAAATATTTTTTTAAAAATAATATATTATAGTTCATAATTTTTTAATTAACTAACAGATAAATATGATATAACGACGATATAAATATAATAAATCAAATACAAATATGATCACATGGTAAATAAATTTTGCATCACGGCATGTTATTAGTGAAACTCATTATTTTTAGAATTCTACTAATTATTTTAATTTTTTTCTATCATTTATTAAATACTTGTATTTAAAAAAAATATTGAGAAATTATAAAAAATAATACCCTTAAAATTTATAATAACAAAAATAGCACCTCCAATAATATTAAACGATGCCTAATTAGATGACGTTCAACATTAAATGGTGTCTAAATTGTCACAGTTTAATTTAAACGACATCTAATTTGAAGGTATTTAAAAAAAATGATGTAACATTCACTTTTTTAATTATAAAAATATATAACTTGAACACAAGTTGTGTTATTTTTGTTATTATAAGTTTTGAGGGTACTATTTTTTTTTTTTTTTTTCAAAAATACTTGCACTAATCTTGATACTAAGTATGTCAATATATCATCAATATAAACACAACAAAATCTAAGATATTTTTTTTAATATCTTATCTATATATCTTTGGAATATTTCAAGTGTTTTTTTTAATCAAAATGACACAACTGTCTATTAGAATTATCCTTGAGCAACTGAATGCCATTAATTTTTTAGATTCTTCACATATCCTAATTGCCAAAGTCTACTTTTACAATCAAAGCTAAAAAATATTTCTTTCCTTTTTATGAGTGATAATAATTCTTATTTTTTTAGAATAAAATTACCATCTTTAATGATTTTTTCATTCAAAGCCTTAAAGTTTATTATCATTCTTTTTTTTTTCTCTCTCTTATTTTCTTAGCTCATTTCTCTACTAAAAAAGTTAGACTAGAATATGATAAATTATTGAGAATAACTACTTTTAATTTCAAAAATTTTTGAATTTGTTTTTCAATTTTTTCTCGATCTCTTGGAGTATAAATAATAGGTTTTACTCTAATAACTTTTAAATGATCTTTTAATCTTATGCTTGCCATTTCATTGGATTTACTTATATTAAAAACTAATGAGTTTTCAGAACTTACTGTTTTCAATAATTTCTTAATGCTTGTTAAGGTTTTTTATTCTTGCATTTCATTTAGAAATAAATTTTAGCCAATTTTTATATCTAAGAAATATTTTCTATTTGTAATTTTTCTAATGTTATATTATCACCACGTTTTTACTTTTTATGTTGTAACATAAAATTTGTTGATTATATTCTTAAAGCTTTTCTTATTTTGGAAATAAATATTGTTTTTCCTTCTAATATTATTAAGCTAATTCTATCTAAATATTGTGTAAATTGTTGGTACAAGTTTAAAAAATTATTTTCTATTAACAAGTCTACATCTGTTTCTTGTTGATATACCATTATATATGAAATATTTCTTTTCTAATTAATATATTTGTATTATTTAAAACATTTTCTAACTTTATTGTAGTAGTATTAGTTATTCTTATTATTAACTCATTTGGAGCTGATTGCCATAGTTCTTTTATAAACACATACTTACTAGCTATACACATATATTTACTCATGTGTCAATATATGCATATAAATGATAATTTTTATATTCTTTAAATTTTAATCCTATTTTCATATATATACTATTTAAATTTGTTATAATTAATAATTTATTCATTAATCAGAATCTATATCATAGTTTGATATTTCTTTAAATTTTGAGTTTATTAATTCTTCTTCAGTTTCTTTTAATAGATAAATGTTGCACGTATCATCTATGTCACATTCCTCAATTGGTTCTAATTTCATTCTATAAGCATCTTCAAGAATCTTGTTTTGTTGTTTAAATTTATTTTTTATGATGAAGTCCATTAGGACACTCATTTGCATAATGATCTTCTTTATTGTAGATCCAATATCTATATTTTTTTCCTGATAAGCAATAATTTCTTTTGTTAGGTTTTGTTTATATTTTTTCCCTAAAATATATTTTCCTATAAGGTTCTTTATTATAATTTATTTTATATTTATGAAAATTTTGTTTCTTAAATTTATATCTTTTTTATTTTTTGTACCTTCTATATTGATTTTTACCTTTATAGTTGCGCTTATAAACTTTAGTATTACATCCATATTTTCTTGACAATAAATAATTTCTAGTATTACAACAAAATTTTGTATTTCTTTTGGCTCTTTTAAAATCTTATTTTCTAAACATTTTAAGATTATCAACGCTTTTAATTCCTTTATTCTTCCTCATAATGTATAAAAATTGCTATTTTTTCTCTTTTTTTTTGCCAATTTTCTTCCAAAGTTTTATGCAATTTTCTGGTAATTTTTTGATAAAATATTTATTGAAAGAGTTGTTGTTATCTTCTAAGTATTTTATGATAAAATATTTCATATTCACAAATAAAAGAATCTATGTCACATATTTTTATATTTGCTAAGTGTCATTTAGTTTCATTTATTTCTAATTTACTTACTTCATTGGTATGACTACCTTTATCTCCATATATAAATTCTTTATAAATTTTGTTTACTACTTTATCTAGATGTTCTCTACATGTTGCCGAATTGCATATGTAAATGTATTTCATCAAATAAATTATTAAACCATATATTAACATTTTTTGTCATTTTATAATTTAATAATACTCTACAAATTGAGGGATTTGAAGAGGTTGTTTCAGACGTTTGGATAAGTACACCCATTACACTTGCTCATTCATCCAAAACTTTCTTTCTTTCTATCTATCTCATATGCAATCGAGATCTAATAAGTCATTTCTTTGATTTTTCATATTGAGTTGGAATTCATGTGGTACTTCAGTTCTTGTACCCCATAGTATAGATCGATTCATGTTAGGTGTTGCCCTTGTCCTATAAGATAGATCGGGTTCTATTAACCTACCTCTTTCTTTATCATCCCTATGTGGATTATAGGTTCTTTTATCTTTGGTTTATATTGATAGATCGACGTCTATTTTTAATTTTCTATATGAAGTCTCAGGTTCTGATCCAGAGACTCAATCATTATAGTCATATTATATTTTTCAATGTTTGGACATTTAATCCATCACTTTTTTAGTGGATCATTTGTTAATCCTAAAAATGGATCAGGTTAATCTTCTAGATTGTTATTGTTATTAAGTATTATTATTTTACTTAATATATTATTAATATCTCTCTTTATTTCTTTAAAGATTTCTTTTTGAGTGTTTAAATCATGTACTATATATATTTCTTCTGGTAAGATAATTAAAACTTTCATTATAGTTATTTTGGTTATTTAATATGTTTGTAAGACTAACGTTATTTTGTAACTCTATTTCATGTAACTTATTTTTGATATTTTTATATTTAGAGAGATGTATAGTAATTTATTGTTCTTTAGTCATTCTGATCCTTCTATTGCTTTATGGACTAAATTTTTATTTCTTTAATTTCTTGTTTCAATTTTTTTATTTCTCTATCTTGTTTGGTAATTAATGCTTGAGAGTTTGTACAATCAGTTATTAATAAATTATTCTTTTTTATTAGTATCAAAAAATTTTCTTTGATGTCTAGGTTACATTCTTTAGTACCTCAAAATCTGTTAAAATTTTTAATTTTATTATTTATCATATATCTTGAAATATTGTATCTATTTTTATAAATTTATTTTGTCCATATATTGAACTATTATTACTGTTTGTTAATGAGTATCTTACTATATAATATACTAAAAATGGGATAATTTTCTTCTTTTATTAAATCTCCTATTTCAAATTAATAGACCAAACTTAATACTTGATTTAGATTTTTGTCATTGATATTCATATTAATAATAAATTTTGAATATGTTGTGAATTTTAATTTTTGATATATACCTTAAATTTTCATAGATCATTCATAGCAAAGCGTCTTTTCAATTTATTATTCTATTATCTAATAATGCAAGTTTTATAGGTGATAACTCTAATTTATTAGAGTATTATTAGCTCTTATTCATAAATAATTGTTTGTTCTTTTGAGAATGTTTGCACATTATATTCATTTATACAATATTTATGGACTTTGTGATTTAAGTAAATTCTTTGATAATAAATTCAAAATAATTATGAAATCTATCAGAAAGAATTATATTTTGATGTGCACTCATTAGATTTTCATTGCCCTTGCAGGAGACAAAGAAAACAACAAAGAAAATGCAAGAATCTGACTTTGCTACAGCATTGCTGCAGCAAAATCACACCAGGAAAACAGTGCCAAAACAGAGGCTGATCTGGAAATAAAAATTCAAGGGCTGATTTGGACTCTCAACAAAAGGACAATTTTGGGCTTTTATTAACTCACCTTTGTAGGGATAATATTAGAAATTAACACACTAAAAATTGTCTCCAATTAAATCTAAAGCTAAATACACAAATATAGGGCTGATTTAACACAGTTTTGTGCGGCAGAAAAGAGAGAACAGATCAGAATAATTCTGGGCAGCAAAACTGGACAGAAAAGAGAGAAAAATCATATAGAAATAGGTGACAGTAAGGGAGATATATATACAGTAGATTGCGGCAGCAACCACGGGATAGAAAAGAGGGAATTCGCACAGTAGAGAAGAGGAGAAAATCTGGGCAAATTTGGTGCAGCAAAAGGAGAAGCAAAACAGAGCATAAAAGGGGATTTGGAAAGAGACCAATTGAAGACTTGAATTGCAAGAAAAATCATTCAAGAAAGCAAGAGAGATTAGGGATTTGGAATCCAATTGATTGAGATTCAATAAAAGGGGGTTTTATTAATTTATTTCTTCTTCTATTCTTCTTTTATTGTTTTTCCAAATTTCTATAACTCTATGAATCTGATGTTGACCATGAATGTTTTGATGTTTAATTTTATAAATATGCTTGGCTAAATTTTCATTCAGTTAGGGTTGTGGATGTGCAAGTGTATGTAGACTTTATGCTTTAATTTTAAAAACTTATGCTTTACTTGACAAATGGTACTAGTTATTCTATGCTTAATTTATTGATTTATTCTTATTGATTTTGTGATCAACAATTGATAGGATACTAAACTGAAATTGAATCTGGAAAGGTTAATTTAAGTTGGATGAAGCTAGAATAGTGCGAAGAAATTAATATAGGAATATATAATTATCTCACATAACCTAATAGAATTTGTGCATGAAACGTTGTTCTTAGATTCAGTTGTGCATAGGAATATGTTTCATTTAGTCATAAAATATAAACATTACAGATTCGGAAGAATCTTTTGTGATTTTTTGCAATTCTAGTTACTGGTACACTTTGCTACAGCAACGCAGTTAGTCTACATTACTTGTCACATTCGCAATCCTAACTGATTTATCTACTTGCGATTCTTGATATCTTTCTCGTTGAACGTTGTTTCAATATTTTCACTCTTGTCCTCTCGTTCTATTTATTTTATTTATTTATTTATTTATTTATTTTAATAAACAAAAACACAAAATATTGATTTTAATAGTTAATTTTTATGATATTTTCTAATATTTCAATCTCCGTGAAAACGATTTTTTTTTATCATTAAATTACTTGTTTGTGACACGTGCACTTGCGTTAAATCATATACACCATTGTGAGCAACAATAGGTATATTATTCATTCTCTAAAATATACTTTTATTAATATTTGAATTCCTCTCAAATAGATGTACCCAATTTTTTCTTTATCTTTTTAAAAAAAAAATTGATAATTTTTTCATAATGATTTTTCTGTCAATTAATAGTATGTTATATCTTCTTTTAGTATCTCTAATTATAATACTCATTTTTTATTATTTGCTCCATAATAAACTATATTTTTTTTTGTAATATTTCTTCAAATACATCTTCTTTTTTAAGATTTAATTTTGAATTTTGAATTTTTTCAAAAAAAAATTTGCTAAATATCATTTTTTAAGAAAAACATCATAAAATTTATTGTGTTTCTATTTTCATTATTTTTTTAATTTTATATTATTTCTGTCATTTTTAGAGAATGAAAATTATAGTTTTTATAACTAATACTTTATGTGGGTTGTTTTAAGAAAAATAATGTATTTTGTAAGGTTTATAGAATTTTTGTTATGTTTCGTAAAGCTTACATAAAAATTATGTATTTTATAAACTATTAAAAGATACTATATTAATTTATATATACTAAAAATGAAGTTTATCGACTTTTGTTCAAAATATAATAGACCTCAAATTTTTCCTATTTTAAGCCTTTATTACATATTTATTTTTAAAAAATAAATATTAAAGGTGGGCTTTAAATTATAAATGTTCTTAAAGAAATATTAAAATTTTGCCCTTCCATTAGAGAACGGTTAATAATCGCTCATCATTGTGGACTTAATAAGTGAGTGTTTTTATTAAAAATTTAGAGAAGATGCTAGTTTCAATATTATTAACTTTAGCATAACCATTTTGATTTACAATTCATAATTTTTTACTGAATAATTAATTTTTAAATTATGATTTTCTCAATGAAAAATAAGAAAATTAAAAATGATGTATAATTTTTTGCGTAAACCATTCTTATTTATATATTTTTAAAAAATTTATAGAACTAATAATTCTTTTTTGTAATATATATAATTTGAATGTTTTAAATTTTACCCTTTAAAAAATGTTTCATGAAAATGAAATGTATTAAAAATCTAATTAAAAAAATATTTTTTTTTTAGAGATTTATGAATTATCCCATCTTTATAAGTGATACATGTAAAATTTAGCTGCTAATCAATCCAACAAGGAAAATTTTGAGGAGCCACGACTCTAACCCAGAGTGACTCACCTGAAAAAAATGTTCCAAGAAATTCTTTAAAGAATTTCTCCACTCTATGAGGAATCATTACTTCTAGGAACTTCACCCACGACATCTTCTAATTACTCTCACAATAACATGATTACCCACATATGGGTCATCGTAGGAGCTAACACACTGAATGGACATTTAGGTTTCGTCCAGCATGCAGTCACTTGGGACTGCCTACCCTTCCAGTTGACCAAGGGCTACTCAACCACTTGTTGCCATTCCCCCATAAGCAATGTGCCCAAGTGCCACCAACCCTGGAGATGATGTTAACCTAGGACTTGGTACTCATCCTACTCATACCCATCACCACCTATATTTGCCCTACCAATAGCCATCCAAATTTGAAGGACCACCTTCAGGCTAGACATTGGGTTCAATTAGGCCGTGATAGTCACATTGATGATGTCATAGACTCTGTTGTGGACATCCACAATAACGTCCACCAAGAAGGTGATGCACTAGAAACCCAACATCCACTAGATGGACTCGAGCTGCGAGTCAAACAAATAGAAATGAAAATGAATAGGGGAACACAATCAATGATTCAGAAGTTTCAACAACAACATCATTCACTCTAGGAGTGATGGTTGTGCAAATCAATGGAAAGTTCAAGATGCCAACCATTGCAAATTACAATGAGAATGGCGATCTCCTAGACCATCTTGAGGCCTTCAAGTCTAGAATGGACATACATGGTTACAATGATGCCATCAAATGCAAAGTTTTTCCTATGACTTTTGAAAATAAGGTTAGCCACTAGTATAGAACTTTGAAGCCAAGAACTATCAGTACCGTCATTAAGTTTAGCAGGCTATTCTTGAAACTTTTATGCCAAACGAAGATTTCCAAATATAATGCCCTGACGACCGTCAAGTAAAGAAGAGATAAGTAACTTAAAGATTTCTTCGACAGACTCAACTACGAAAAGATCCAGGCGAAGGATTGTTATGACAGCTTAACTGTAGGCACTCTGCACCATGGCCTCAGCCAGCGTGTACTCTAATATCGACAGCCTCTCCTAAGACATACAAGGACATTCCTTAGTTTATCAACTCCCACATTAACAATGAGGAGATGGCTAGCCCAATAAAAGTGTGAATCAAGAACTAGAAAGTAGTCAAAAGCGCAATGATAAAAATGAACCTAGGCGCCAAGATGAAAAGAGATCCACATTTAATTGTTTGGTGAACTAATTCATAGGTAAGTTTTTCTTTTTAAATGTTAGGCAGTTACATAGTCAAGTTTGGAAAGGAAAATTCTAGAGACATTTCAAAATTTACTTTATACACCCATCTTGTTTTAAAAAAGAATAATTCAATTTAAAATAAGTGAAATTACTAAACACCCTCAGATGTAATTGATCTTTTTTTTACTTTCTTCGCAAACACATGATGCACCAAAACAGCCGAACCCATCAGCCACTCCTCCAGAAAAACTCAACCTACCATATGTTAATCACCCAGAGAAAGTATGGCCAACAACTATTAAAGAACATATATTGTGGCTCTAATTAAGTCATTATTCAAAATTGGAGGAGTAGATGAGCTCATTGCTTATGTCATTTAAAGGATGAGCTCATTGCTTATGTCATTCAAAGAGTGAGCCCATTGCTTATGTCATTCAAAGGGTGAGCTCATCCCTTATGTCATCAAGCCCACAAAAAAAGAAATTGCAAAGAAGTAGAAGTGTCAAAAAGGACGGGCCGGCCCGGCCTGGCACGGCCCAGCCCGTCAAATTAGCATGCCGTGCCGGCCCTTGGCCCATTAATTAGCGTGCCGTGCCGGCCCTTGGCCCTTATATGGGCCGTGTCGTGCCTCAGTTCTTGGCACGTGGGCCTTAACGTGTCGTGCCGTGCTCGACCCGTTAGGCTGTTCTTAACGGGCCAGCACGGCCCATGACCCCTTTATTTCATTTTTTTTAATATATTTATTTAATTATTTAGTTAAAATTTATTAATAATGTTTTAAAAAATTAAAAGTAAGAGTCGAACTCTTAACCTCTCATTTTATAAATCGTTAGAAATTCATTAAATTATGTCTAATTTTATTTAAATGTAAAAAAAATTATTTATTTATTGGTACTTTTTTAAAATTAATTTTTAAAATAATAAAATTTCACGTGTCGTGCCGTGCCGTGCCGGCCCGGCCCAGCCCGTTAAGGGCCAAGGGCCATGGGCCGTGTCGTGCTACTCATTTTGGCTAACGGGCCGTGCCGTGCTGTGCCGAATTTTTGGTGGGCCGTGCCGTGCCGGCCCGGTGAGCCAACGGGCCAAATGTTTAACGGGTTGTGCCGTGCCAGCCCGTTTGACACCCCTACAAAGAAGTGTTCATACATGAACTAGCTCTTAATAGTGAAATTTCTTCCCTATAACTAGAGCAAGTATTTGCTCATTTGAAATCATCCCTAGCAATTCATTTCAAGAGTTGAATTTGAGAGAAAGAGAGAGCAAAATTAGGAAGTTCATTTTGGTAGCTTCAAAGTGTTAGAATTAACACATTTGGTGATCTCTCTTGTTTGTTAGAGAGAAATCTCTAAATTTAGTATATTGGGATCTTGGGGTATTTGAGAGTTTGTACCCACTTTGTAAACATCATTTGAATAGTGAATTATTCTCCTCGTCTTTGCCCGTGGATTAGGCCTTACGCTGAACCACGTAAAATTTGTGTCTCCACTTTGTTATTTATTTTCTCTACGTTTGGTTACCGCAGTTGTTTGTTACTCAATTGAATGCTTACTATTTAGGAAAGTTCTGTCTAAGGAGATTAGAATTCAAGTGGCTCCGGTGTGACCCTCCAATCTTTCCTGGGAGCTTTCTTATAATAGTGGTATTCAAGTGGGTTCCGCACAACAAGTGGTATCTGAGCTGATTCGATCCATATTTGGCAAATTGTGTTGTTGCGAATTTGTGAGTAAAATGAAGTATGTCAGAGTTTTCAGATATTGTGGCAACAACATCTGCATCTTCTTCGTCAGCACCAGTTAGAACTACGGTGACAAATGCAAAATTTGAGGTGGAGAAATTTGATGGTACCAATAATTTTGGTATGTGGCAATGTGAGGTACTAGATGTATTGTGTCAACAAGAGTTGGACTATGCTCTTGAGGACAAACCTGAAGACATGGATGAGAAAGATTGGGCAAAACTCAATCGTCAGGCATGTGGTACTATTAGGCTGTGTCTCGCCAAAGATCAAAAATATTTTGTCATGAAGGAGACGTCAGCAAAGAAGTTGTGGAAGACATTGGAGGATAAGTATATGTCGAAAAGACCTCTTAATCGTCTTTTCTTAAAGAAAAAACTCTACAAGTTCACGTACACACCTGGTACATCATTGAATGATCATGTTAACTCATTCAATAAGCTGTTGGCCGATTTGTTCAATTTAGATGAGCAATTTGGCGATGAAGATAAAGCCTTAATGTTGTTAAATTCACTTCCTGATAATTATGAGCAACTCAGCATCACGTTGCTGCATGGGAAGGATAAAGTTTCTTTTGATGAAATTTGTACAGCTTTGCATAGCTATGAAATCATGAAAAATGACAAAGTTGTTCATAGAGATGCAAAAGCAGAAGTATTGACAGCAAGAGGTCGCTCTGTAAGCCGTAAACCTGGAAGAAGAGGCAAGTCACAGTCAAAAGCAAGACTTGCTAAAGATGAATGTGCCTTTTGTCAAGAGAAAGGGCATTGGAAAAATAATTGTCCTAAGTTGCAAAAGAAAAATAAGGGCAAAGCAATTTCTAATGCTTGTGCAGTTGATCAAGGAGATAATGAGTCTGATTATTCCTTGGTGGGCATGTCTATGATATGTCACGTTGATGAGTGGATAATGTATTCAGGTTGCACCTATCATATGTGTCCAAACAGAGAATGGTTTTCAAGTTACAAAGAGCTTGATGGTGGAGTTGTTTATATGGGTAATGATAACACCTGTAAAACAACAAGGATAGGTACTGTCCATTTGAAAACTCATGATGGATCAACCAAAGTGCTGAAAGATGTTCGGTATGTACCGAGCTTGAAAAAGAATCTTATATCACTTGGAGCCTTAGAATCAAAAGGTCTCACAGTGACTATGAAAGGTGGAGTCCTGAAGGTTGTATCTGGCGCACTTGTGTTGATGAAAGGCATAAGAAGAAACAACTTGTACTATTTACAAGGAAGTACACTTGTTGGAGTAGCTGCTACTGTTTCTGCAGAAGATGCAGATTCAAAAGCAACCAGATTATGGCATATGCGTCTGGGGCACGCTGGTGAGAAAGCTTTGCACAATTTGATAAAGCAAGGCTTGTTGAAGGGAGCAAAAGCAAGCAAATTTGGCTTTTGCAAACATTGTGTTTTGGGAAAACAAACTAGGGTGAAATTTGATTCAACAATCCACCGTACTAAAGGAATTTTGGATTATGTTCACACTGATGTCTAGGACCCTACCAAAATAGCTTCATTTGGAGGGATGCATTACTTTGTCTCTTTCACTGATGATTTCTCCAGAAGAGTCTGGACATATGTAATGAAGGAGAAAAGTGAAGTCCTAAATGTTTTCTTAAGATGGAAGAAAATGATTGAAACTCAAACTAGCAAGAAGATCAAACGACTCAGATCTGATAATGGTGGTGAATACAAAAGTGATCCATTCTTGAAAGTTTGTCAAGATGAGGGAATTGTACGACACTTTACAGTCAGACATACTCCACAACAAAATGGGGTGGCAGAACGCATGAACCGAACAATACTGGAGAAAGTTCGGTGTATGTTGTCCAATGCTGGGTTGGGCAAAATCTTTTAGGCTGAGGCAGTAACTTATGCATGCCATCTCATCAATCGTTTGCCATCAAATGCACTTGATAGCAAAACTCCTATGGAGGTATGGTCTGGAAAAGCTACTGCAGATTATGAATCCTTACATGTTTTTGGTTTCGCTGCTTATTATCATGTAAGGGAGTCTAAGTTAGACCCAAGAGCTAAAAAGGCTTTGTTCATGGGTATAACATCTGGAGTAAAAGGATATCGTATTTGGTGTCTAGAGTCAAAGAAGATAGTTTTCAGCAGGGATGTAACTTTTGATGAGTCTTCTATGTTGTTACAAGAAGAAAAGAAAGAGTCTCCAAAGGAGAATCAGACCAATGGTACTCCACAGCAAGTGGAGTTAAAGAAAGTGTCAGTTGATCCAGTTGAAGTCATGGAGGAAGATAATAATTCTCTAATGACAGAAGATGATGAAGAGGTTCCCACCCAAGAACCTACACAGCAACAAGATCCAATTGCAACTAGAAAAGAGAAGAAACAAACTCGCCTACCTGCTTGACTTGCTAATTATGACTTGGGAGCATATGCACTTTCAATAGTAAATGATGGTGTTCCGGCCACTTACAAAGAGGTCATTGACAATGTTGAACACCAACAATGGAAACGTGCAATGGAGGAAGAAATGCAATCTCTTCATAAGAATGAAACTTGGAAGTTAGCTCGACTTCCTAAAGGCAAGAAGGCAATTGGATGCAAATGGATATTTGTAAAGAAAGAAGGATTTCCTAATAAGAACAATCTGCGCTTCAAGGCAAGGTTGGTAGCAAAGGGTTATGCTCAAAAAGAGGGCATTGACTACAATGAAGTATTTTCTCCAGTTGCGAGACATACTACTATTCGAATTTTGTTAGCCTTGGTTGCGCAATACGATTTGGAACTAGTTCAACTTGATGTCAAAACCGCATTTTTACATGGTAATTTGGAAGAGGAAATCTATATGACTCAGCCTGATGGGTTTAAAGTTGCTGGAAAAGAAAATTGGGTTTGCAAACTGAACAAATCACTATATGGTTTGAAGCAATCACCCAGACAGTGGTACAAGCGATTTGATCAGTTCATGATGGAGCATAAGTACACAAGAAGTAAATTTGACCATTGTGCATACTTTCGCAAGCTGAATGATGGATCTTTCATTTATTTGCTTTTATATGTTGATGATATACTGATAGCTTCTACAAATAAAGATGAGATTAGATTGTTGAAGCTACAGCTGAATCAAGAATTTGAAATGAAAGATCTTGGTGAAGCTAGCAAGATTTTGGGTATGGAGATTTATAGAGACAAAAGAAGAGGTAGAATTTGTTTATCTCAAAAACAATATTTGAAGAAGGTACTACAACGTTTTGGCTTGAATGAACAATCAAAACCTGTTAGTACACCACTTGCCTCTCATTTCAAGCTTAGTGCTACTTTGTCTCCTACCACAGATGAAGAACAAAAGTATATGTTGCATGTTCCTTATTCAAATGCAATTGGCAGCTTAATGTATGCTATGGTATGTACTAGGCCTGATATTTCACAAGCTGTTAGTATTGTGAGCAGATATATGCACAATCCTGGAAAAGAGCATTGGCAAGCTGTGAAATGGATTCTTCGGTACATTCTAGGTACCATAAATGTTGGTTTGGTGTTCCAGCAAGATGAAAAGTTGGTGGTCCGTTATGTTGATTCCGACTATGCTGGTGATATGGATAAGCGTCGGTCAACTACTGGCTATGTGTTTACTTTTGGTGGACGACCTGTAAGTTGGAAGTCTACATTACAACCCACGGTAGCTTTGTCAACTACAGAGGCATAGTATATGGCAATCGCTGAGGCTGTTAAAGAAGCTATATGGCTACAAGGGTTGATTGAAGAACTTGAAATTGCACAGGAACATCTCAATGTTTACTGTGATAGTTAAAGTGCTATTCATTTAGCAAAGAATCAGGTCTATCATGCAAGAACAAAACACATAGACGTTCACTTCCATTTTGTGTGGGAAATTGTCAACGATGGAAAGATACATCTTTCAAAGATTGGAACAGCTGATAATCCTGCATATATGTTAACCAAGGTAGTGACATCAATCAAGTTCAAACATTGTTTGAACTTGATAAACATCCTGCAAGTTTGAGCAATGATAGGTGTGTGGCAAAGATCGAGAGAATCATCACTTGAAATTCTTGGCTCAATTTGATCCAAGGTGGAGATTGTTGAAATATTGTGGCTTTAATTAAGCCATTATTCAAAATTAGAGGAGTAGATGAGCTCATTGCTTATGTCATTTAAAGGATGAGCTCATTGCTTATGTCATTCAAAGAGTGAGCTCATTGCTTATGTCATTCAAAGGGTGAGCTCATCCCTTATGTCATCAAGCCCACAAAAGAAGAAATTGCAAAGAAGTGTTCATACATGAACTAGCTCTTAATAGTGAAATTTCTTCTCTATAAATAGAGCAAGTATTTGCTCATTTGAAATCATTCCTAGCAATTCATTTCAAGAGTTGCATTTGAGAGAAAGAGAGAGCAAAATTAGGAAATTCATTTTGGTAGCTTCAAAGTGTTAGAATTGACACATTTGGTGATCTCTCTTGTTTGTTAGAGAGAAATCTCTAAATTTAGTATATTGGGATCTTGGGGTATTTGAGAGTTTGTACCCACTTTGTAAACACCATTTGAATAGGTAGTGACATCAGTCAAGTTCAAACATTGTTTGAACTTGATAAACATCCTGCAAGTTTGAGCAATGATAGGTGTGTGGCAAAGATCGAGAGAATCATCACTTGAAGTTCTTGGCTCAATTTGATCCAAGGTGGAGATTGTTGAAATATTGTGGCTTTAATTAAGCCATTATTCAAAATTAGAGGAGTAGATGAGCTCATTGCTTATGTCATTTAAAGGATGAGCTCATTGCTTATGTCATTCAAAGAGTGAGCTCATTGCTTATGTCATTCAAAGGGTGAGCTCATCCCTTATGTCATCAAGCCCACAAAAGAAGAAATTGCAAAGAAGTGTTCATACATGAACTAGCTCTTAATAGTGAAATTTCTTCTCTATAAATAGAGCAAGTATTTGCTCATTTGAAATCATTCCTAGCAATTCATTTCAAGAGTTGCATTTGAGAGAAAGAGAGAGCAAAATTAGGAAATTCATTTTGGTAGCTTCAAAGTGTTAGAATTGACACATTTGGTGATCTCTCTTGTTTGTTAGAGAGAAATCTCTAAATTTAGTATATTGGGATCTTGGGGTATTTGAGAGTTTGTACCCACTTTGTAAACACCATTTGAATAGGTAGTGACATCAGTCAAGTTCAAACATTGTTTGAACTTGATAAACATCCTGCAAGTTTGAGCAATGATAGGTGTGTGGCAAAGATCGAGAGAATCATCACTTGAAGTTCTTGGCTCAATTTGATCCAAGGTGGAGATTGTTGAAATATTGTGGCTTTAATTAAGCCATTATTCAAAATTAGAGGAGTAGATGAGCTCATTGCTTATGTCATTTAAAGGATGAGCTCATTGCTTATGTCATTCAAAGAGTGAGCTCATTGCTTATGTCATTCAAAGGGTGAGCTCATCCCTTATGTCATCAAGCCCACAAAAGAAGAAATTGCAAAGAAGTGTTCATACATGAACTAGCTCTTAATAGTGAAATTTCTTCTCTATAAATAGAGCAAGTATTTGCTCATTTGAAATCATTCCTAGCAATTCATTTCAAGAGTTGCATTTGAGAGAAAGAGAGAGCAAAATTAGGAAATTCATTTTGGTAGCTTCAAAGTGTTAGAATTGACACATTTGGTGATCTCTCTTGTTTGTTAGAGAGAAATCTCTAAATTTAGTATATTGGGATCTTGGGGTATTTGAGAGTTTGTACCCACTTTGTAAACACCATTTGAATAGTGAATTATTCTCCTCGTCTTTGCTCGTGGATTAGGCCTTACGCTGAATCACGTAAAATTTGTGTCTCCACTTTGTTATTTATTTTCTCTAACAAACAAAAAAAGAGCAACTACCAAATGCATATGGCCAAAAAAAAAAACATACATAAGGTTCAGTATGTCTTACCGAATAAGCGCTAGCGAAAATATACATGTTATTTCCAATTCTCCTACTAATTTTCTGTTTGAATTTCTTTTTTCACAGTTTTGACGCATATTGTTTCATGAATTGTGATTTGAGTTTTGTGAGATGATGATAGTCGAGTTGAAGAAGAAAGTGAGCTTTGGCTATGTATAATTCTCCTGGTTGTGTAGTATAGGATGTAAATTCACCCAACTTTTAATTAAATTTGAAATTCTTTAAAATAAGAAGGATGTGTAAAGTAAATTCCGAGATGTCTCCAAAGTTCTTCAGAAATCTGCTTACTTTTAAGAAAATATATAATATCATCAATTTAACCCTTGTTACAATAACCCTTGCAGGTAACTCTGCATATACCAAATACTAAAATTTATTTTTATAATACAACATTTCAAGTATAATTTACCAAACAAATGTAACATTTTTATCACAGCTAAATTTTTCCATAGCACATCTAAAGTTAGTTTTTATTATTATTATTTTTTAAAAGAAGCTACAAGGATAAGAACCAAAGTACATCAATATCCTCTTCGGCAAGCACCACAGTTTTTCCCAAAGCTCCTTTGTCTCACTCGAGTATCAGAGGTGCTTCAGCAAGCACCACACTATTTTCACTGCCGCAATTCCTCACCTTGATCCTATGACCACCATGGTGCCCTATAGGTAAAGAGTCACTTCGGTGTTGATCAACAAGTGGTTATCGAGAATTGGAATGTTCATTCCAAGGAGAACTCCAAGCAGCACCAGAATGAAATATGAAATTCATTAAAAACACAATGTTCAGCTTTACACTTGATTCTATGTACACATTGGAAAGACGAGGCAAAAGTTTTAGTGCTTACGAGTATTAAGCATATTTTTTCACAAGCATCACAAGATACATTAAACCTTCAATCATGCCATGCTTGAGTTCAGGAAAAAGAGGGGGGCAGTCATAAAGTTTGGTCCTTCTTACTATGATCCTGAGCTTTTCTCGAAAAGTTTTGAACCATTCGCTGATCAGAGAATGTCAAAGGATGCTCTTCTTGGATAGTCTCTCTTCTATAGACCAGTCTATGGAACCACCCTTATTATTTAGATAATCTCTGCTAATTTTTTCAGATGAGTTGAGTTCCACAGGTATATTTCGATACAAGTGTTTCAATATAAATAGAGCTGTGTCATAGTCCCTCCAATAGTTTCTGCAGGTGAAGACTTGATTAGATCTCCAAGTCTTTATAGTATTTAAGAAGGAAACAAAAGGATAGAAACTATGCTATCAACATCCAACCATCACTCTCACCAAAGGAGCAATATATGGTACTTTGGAGAACTCCCAAACCTTGATGCGTATTCCTTGAAAATGTAAGGGTAAATAAGTACAATAAAGACAATAGACCCTCTAACTAATTTGGTCATCATTAATTTTACAGCTTTCAAATATCCTAAAGTCAAACTAATAACAGAACATAGAAAACTAATGTCAAATGCTGTGAGAGGTAGCCTGTGGGGGAAAAAATCACCGGTACTCTTGGAGTTTTCATTTTCTTCAAAAATGTCTCGTTTTGAAAGTCTCTTATGACTTAAAATTAGACATATTATCAAATATAAACCTTGTCAATTACGGCAGTAACTTTTCAATCTTTTAATGCTTCTATCACTCTTCATTTTTTTCATAAATTATTGAAATACCCTTTAAAAGTGCCAAGTAAAATATATTTCTTTACTGTGTTTTTATGGTAAAAGTAAAAGTCTAAACTAAATAAACAAATAAATTGCAAATTAAAAGATCATTTAAAATAAATAAAAAATAGTCCAAAAAACTTAACCTAACCCTCTTGATTTATTTTCTCAATTGTATCCCTTCCCCTCTCACAATTATTTTTTTGTTAATCTTTTTTTCAATACATTGTCCAAAATTGTATCTCACATTTTCAATAAATGAGAAAATTAATTGACTAAGAAATTAGATTGAGAAAACATTTATTATAATTTTTTGTAAACTCTCATAAAAATTTGAAAAATTAATTTTTGAAATATTTACTACAATTAAAAAATTACTTACTAGATTCAACAAATGGAATACGTGTTCTTGAGAGCTTACAATATAATGAGACAAATACAATTTAATCCAAGCCTATTAATCCATAAACATTGACTACTTATAATTTAGTCCCAATTTTTCAATTTTTTGTAAATTAGTTCAATATATTAATTTCATTATTAATATAATTATAGATTTTAAAATTGAAAATACTCATTTATTTTTATTATTGCATTCAGGACCATATTTATTAGTTTTAATTATAATTGGATCCTAAATAATTTTTAGGAAATTAAAAAAAAAAAAAGTTAACCACTTTACTACTTATGATTTGGAATAAATAATAAAAAAATCCATTCATACTTCAATATTATGAAAATTTATTTATTTATATAATTTGTATGTGTTTATATTATAAAAATATATATAAAAGAAATAAATATTAGAAGTTTTTAGAAAACCAACAATTGAAATGTACATTTATTATAAAACTATTCTAGGAATTTTTTTTCTTATTATCAATATTCAGTATTTATTGTATTTCCTTAAGTAGGAATATCATATATAAATAACCTATTTGGGTTAATAAAAACATTACCATTTTTTTTTAAAGTTAATTTAGTATCAGAGTGTAAGTAAATTAAGTTTTCGCTGCCTTAAGGTTCTTAACAATTACCTAACTAAAGCCACTGTTGTCCAAAGTTGATTGGGTTCTATGTCATCGAAAAAAGGGCGTCGATTGGGTTTTTGTAATGTTGGAAAAAGGTTGTTATCCTCCTCTGTGTTTTTTCCATCGTGACATCTGCAACTGAAAGAGTTGCTTATGACACAGTCACTGCTACCTACCCAACCTAAGTCGCCGCAGTCACTACCCTATCCAACCCAACCACAGCTGTTGCTACCTACCCAACCTCGATTGCCACAATCCATTACTGCCTGGACTCGCCCGTGATAAGTAACTTACGGATAGTAACCCTAAATAACTATCACAATTATGTCTAAAGATCAAATAAACCCACCATCAAACACTTAGGTTTCATCCCACAGTAAAATCATTTCTACCACTATACATGATAGTTCATTCTCTGTTAATATCAAATTGGATGGCAATAATTATCGAATTTGTTCCAAGATTTTGGAAATGCATATTGTATGTCAGGAAAAAAAGGCTATATCATAGGAAGAAAAATTGCCCCAAAAGATGATAATCAACTTATGATAATGGAAAGTTGAAGATGCCTAAGTAGAGCTACCTAGATGTTTCTGACTCTTCATAGGTGTATGAGTTAATGACGAGATCATTTCAACTTCTTCAGGATGGCCGATCTCTTGTTAAATATTACAATGAAATGAACTCTATATTCAATGAGTTGGATTATCGCAGACCTAATGATATGGCATGTGCTATTGATATTGAGAAACTGAAAACACGTACTGCTAAAGATCAAGATTATATGTTTCTAGCTGGTTTAGATAAGAGTTTGGATCAAGTTTGTAGTCAGGTGTTAGCTACGTCTCTTTTGCCAAGTCTGGACAAAGCACATTCCTTAGTCCGTCATGAAGTACACTACGATGGGCACCAAGGACCACCCTGAACCATCAGCTCTCATTGTCCAACGAAATAAGCCACATTCGGATCCTCCATCTGCAAACTCTGGTTCTCATTTCTGCACCTACTGCAATAATTTCATTCACACTGTTGATGTTTATTGGAAGAAACATGGCTATCCAAAGTGGTACAAACTTAAGCAAACTAAGCAAAAAAAGAAATCTTCTCAGGCTGCAGCTTCTGCCTCTCAAGTTTCTCGCGTAATTACTCAATGAGGTAATTTTAGTTCATTAACTTCTTCTACTTCCAACACTTGGCCTATTAATTCAAGAATCACTAATCATATGACTAGTAATCCTTCTGATTTTTATTATTTAACACCCTCTTATGTTAAGTCTATACAAGTTGTCAATGGGACACCAATATCAATTTTGGGACCTAACAATATCTCACTATCACTCACATTTTCCATGTCATGTTTTATTTGCACCCACTATTAAGTATAACCTTCTGTCAATTAGTCAACTCACTAAAAATCTTAATTATTTTATAACTGTGCTATTAAGTATAACCTTCTGTCAATTACTCAACTCACTAAAAATCTTAATTATTTTATAACTTTTTATTCTACTCACTGTGTATTTCAAGACAATCAAATGAAAATGATGATTGACAATGGTAGAGAGAGATGAAATCTTTATTACTTGAATAAGGGGCCTAGCAATCCTATATGTGGCTTTCAAGTGGATAGAGAAAGTGATAAAGCAAGAATTATGTTATGGTACTGTCGTCCAAGACATCCATCATTTGCATATTTAGAACATTTGTTTCCTAAACTTTTTTTCTAATATTTTTGCTTTCAGTTTAATTTGTGAACAATACATCTTTGGCAAAAATAATCGTGCTATTTTCAAAATTAATTCTAATAAAAGTTCTATTCTATTTGTTTGTGTTTATACTAACATATGGGGTCCTTTCTCTACTCCTGCCTCTAGCCATAAATATTTTGTTTCTTTTATTAATAATTGCACTAAAGTCACTTGGCTGTATTTGTTGAAATCTAAGAATGGTGTTTCTCATGTTATTCTTCAATTTTATAATATGATTTTCACATAGTTTCAGGTATTGTTAAGGTTTTTTATTCTAATAATGATCATGAGTTCGTCAATCAATCACTTTCTCATTATTTAAAAACTATTAGCGTCCTTCACAAGACGACATGTGTTTACACCTCAACAGAATGGTATATTAGACCGTAAGAACCGACAATTTTTTGAGGTGGAGCATGCTCTATGCTTGCTATGCGCGTACCTAAACGTTTTTGGGCTTAGCATGTCATGATTGCTGCCTTTGTTGATATTAGACTCCATTAAGGAAATTATCTCTTTTTCACATTTTATCCTCTGCACTTAATATATATCCTAAGATGTTTGGTTGTGTCTGTTATGTTCATGTTCATGTACTTCATCAAGACAAATTTGATCCACATGCTAAGTGTCTTTTTGGGATACTCTAACACACAAAGAGGTATATATGTTTTCACCCACCTACCACTAAATACTATGCCCATAAATGTTCAATTCTGTGAACATAAGTCTTATTTCTCGAAAGGCTTCTCTTTGAATCCTCAACAAGGGGAGATTAATAATAAAGAATAGGATAAATTATGGTTAGAGGAAAAAATGTGAATTTCAAGTAAAAGAGAGGACTATTCTCCTTTAGAATGTAATGACTCTCTCGATTCATGACATTCTTTAGGAGGACCTGAACTTGAAAAAGAGAAACCAACTAAAGAGTTGAGGCCATCTCATATGTTCCACCTATAGTTTGGTAGAAGAAACAAGTTATTGCTAGGCCCCATCTTCCAACTCATATACTCTTCTTGATGATAATATCATGCTTTCAAATGGCTCTTTCAAGGTTAACTTTGAGGTACATGTTTCTCTTTTATCTTCAACTAATGATATCTTTGCTTCTGACATACCTTCTAATCCTATAGTGATAGAACTTACTACTATCTTAGATTCATTGAGTAATGATCAAAATAAAAGGTATCCTCTTAAAGCTCGTAAACAGCCTGAAAGATTGGGCTTCTCTAAGCCTTCATCTAATATTATTTATCCTATATCTGACTTTGTTTCTTATCACTGTTTGTCTAAAACTCACTCAATGTTTTCTCTTCAAATTTCTTCTATATCTATTCCTAGTCATTTTCAGGAGGCTCTTGAAGACCCTATGTGAAAAGCTGTTATGATAGAATAAATCAATGCCCTCCAAAAGAACTGTACTTGAGAGTTGGTCGAATTACTTAAGGAGAAGAAAACTATGGATTGTAAGTGGGTGTTCACTGTCAAGTTTCATTCCAATGGAACATGGGAGAGGAATAAGTCGAGAGTAACAGGAGACATTTACTCCAGTGGCTAAGATCAGTATTATTCAAGTTATACTTTTTATTGCAGTAAATCTAGAGGGGTCATTACTTCAACTCAAAGTAAAAAAATGCATTTTTTCATGGAGATCTGTCAGAAAAAGTCTATATGGATCCTCCTAGGTTTCCAACTGAATATGGAAAGGTGTGCAGATTGAAAAAAGCCTTATAAGGGTTAATACAGTCACCCAAGACATAGTTTGGAAGGCTGAGCCGATCAATGAAGGAATATGATTTTAAACAAACCTAAGCAAATCACACTCTTTTCTATAAAATAATGGGTAATGATATCACCTTACTTCTAGTTTATGTTAATGATATGATTGTTACATGTAGTAATGCCTATGAGATAGAACGATTACGCAATTACTAAGAAGAAGAATTTGAAATAAAGAATCTAAGAAATTTAAAATTCTTATGACATTGAAGTTTATAGATCTAAACAATGACTCTTTCTTAACGAAAATATATACTAGGTCTCTTGACTGAAACTGGCAATTATGCTTGTGCTCTTGTAGATACGTCTATTGAGGTAAATCATGATTTAACCGTTAATTAAATTCCAAAAAAATTGATTTACTTGACTCATACTCGACCTGATTTATCGTATGCTGTTAGTGTTGTAAGTCAATTCATGCATAATCCGAGTGACAGGCATATAAAAAGTTGTGAATCGAATCTTGACCTATTTAAGTCCTCCTCAAGCAAGGGTATTTTGTTCTCAAAATATGGACACCTAGACATTACAGGTTACACCGATTTTGACTTTACAGGATCTAAGATAGATAAGAAATCTACTTCAAGATACCTTACCTTTATTTGAGGAAATTTGATAAGTTCGTGTAAGAAACAAAATGTGGTATCGTTCTCTAGTGCAGAGACCAAGTACCACGCTCTTCACCATGGCATTACGGAGCTTTCTTGATTAAAGATTATATTGAGTGAGCTTGGTTTTGGTCCTAAAAAGTCTGACTTTATTCTGTGATAATATTGCAGCAATTGACATTGCAAATAATCTGGTGCAACATAATCGACCAAGCACATTAAACTTGACAGATAGACAATTTGAATACTGGTATCATTAAAGTCTCATACATCAAGAGTGTTGATCAATTAGCTGACATTATGACCCATGCTATTACAAGAAGTTATTTTCATATATCACAATCCAAGTTAAGTATGTGTAATATTTATGCTTCAACTTCATGGGAAGAGTTGAAATGTACATTTATTATAGAATTTTTTTATGAATTTTTTCCTTTATTATCATTATTTTGTATTTATTTGTCTTTACTTAAATAGGAAAGTTAAGCGTATATAAATACCCTATTTGAGTTAATGAAAATATAACCATTTTTTCATTTTCAAGCTAATTCCAACTCTCCTAAAAGCTTAAACAATTAAGAGGAGCGTCAACGATCATTTTATACATCTATCACTCCTCCATACGTGTTTGGCTTGCATGAGTATTGGCTTTCAATAATTGGATGGAAGATTTTTTAGCCTCTAATTTGGGTTTGGTGATAGAAGTAGTTTCAGGAATTGTGATTGCTTCAAGGAAATAATGATATTTTGCTCTTGTAAACAGGTCACCTATTCCCACACAGGACCTTAAACTATGTTTCATCAACTCTTTAACTGTAATTTGATAGACTTAGGATTAGATTTGCTATACTCTAAGGATACAGAACCAATTATCAAATAGATGAAAGATTGAGAACTTAAAAGTGCAATTTACCCATCAATTAATTACTTCATCTTCACTAGTCAAAGGCACAAGGTTTTCACAATATATTCAAGTATGCCAAAAGGCAGTATTTAATGACTTGCATAATTATGTGCATCAAGGCCACATGCAAATAAGAGATGCTCAATAACTAATTTATAGAAAACATCAAGTATGAATGATAAAGATTCAAGTTGTAGTACTGTACGTACGTATGTGCACCAACGGCAGATATATATGGATGTTGGAACGTTTTATCCTGCATGGTGAGTGTCAAACCCACATAAAGGGAATAAGAGAGAACACATTAGATAAAAAACCTCTACATGTGTTCAGGGAAGCACAAACAAAATCATTCTATAGATCTACATTTAAGGATTAATATGTAGCAATTTTTCTAGTGAGATAAGACACCTTATGACAGCAATGAATATGAAATTTCTCATTAAATTGCCACAGATGTCAAATGGGATCAAGATGAGAAGCTTGAATCAACCAGATATGAATGTTTAAATATTGAAGATGGTATGCAAATACTTGACCATTTGGATCCAGCTTACAATTAACACAGCCAGAAATTGGAGATCTTTGCAACAAAATGAATAAAATATTATATTATTATCAAGTGCAACCACCATTCTGATTAAAAAATAAAAAAATTCCCAACCCAATAATAGCATTGTCTTCATAATTTCTGTGACCTTATAGAAATCATTAGCTTGGATTAGATGTTATTCTTTTGCTTCCAAAACATTAAGGGCATGTTTAATGGGAGTATTTCTCAATCAAGATGTTTACTTCACTTTCTGGATTTGGAAAGGGTATAGATGGGGAATACTTTCCAGCGTGTTGTTGATTCCGATTCCTGGGTTTGTTGTTTTTAATTTTTTTTAACATTTCATTTTATGAAAAAATTGGCTTTTATAATATTAAAATATTCCCCAACTGCCCAGTTTAAATGATAAGTTGATTAGAGAGTTGCTCCAAACCCCTAGCTCCCTTACTAGTTTTCACTGCCCAAATTTAAGTATTTTTCCTTCTTTATATTTTTGGCAATTAAGAGGCACCATTTTTCTTTGTGTCATTCTTTATAAAAAGAATATAATATTATCAACAAATTTCATTCTATACTCTGTGATTTTCAATGTCCTTGATGGGAATATTTTGGGAAATTACCAAAAATAATATCCCTAAAACTTATAGTAACAAAACTAACACCCTAATAATATTGAACGTTCAATATTCAATTTGAACGTAAAATATTGAACGTTCAATATTAAACGAGTTTAAATTATCGTCGTTCAATTCTAATTGGATGGATGTTCAAAAAAAAATAACATATTAGTCATTTTTTTAATTGTAAAAATATAAATTTGAACACAAGGAGTGCTAGTTTTGTTATTAGAAGTTTTAAGGGGTATTAGTTTTGTTATTCTCCCGAATATTTTTTTATTAACATTAAAATATGTAATATTTTTATATTAAATTACACACACACATATATACATACATTAACTATAATTTTAATGGTGAAGACTCTGATTTTCATTTAAAATAAATTGTTTCTACAAAAGGCCTAAAGGGTAGTTTTGTAAATTTATTATTTTCATTTATTTTATTCTATTCTGGTTCATTATGTTTACTTCACATATAGAAGTAATCTATTTTCTGGTAATTCCGATTCCTAAAAAAGTTAGTAAACATCATCAAAGGTAATGAATCCAGTTAATCCTATTCTCTCTTATTCTGATTCCTTATCAATCTAATTTCGTTTTATTTTCATTCCACACTAGTAAACGTGTCCTAAGAAGCCAAGGCAAGGCTTGAACAAGTAATACATCCTATTTACCTACAAAACCCAACTATTGGAACATAATATTCTTTAATTTTCTTCTTATGAACTGATAATATTTCCCCATTTTGTTTATAACTTATAACAGTAGTCTGAGACCCATCCAAAGCCAACCCATCATCCTCTTATAGCCAAAATTTTGATTGTCCAACTGAGATAATACATCCTTTTAGACCTTCCTATTTCAGGGGCATTTTCATGATATCACTTATCAAAAATTATGATACCACACTTTTATACTAGAAGCTGACAGGAAAGCAACTTAAAACTAGTGAAAAGATCAAGAAAATTTTATTGTAATATTTTCGGAAAGACTATTATCATTTTAACATTGGTGAGAGGAGACTTCTCATTTCAATATGATGGCAGCAGTTACTTTTACTTATTTCTGCCTCGAGCAAGCATAGAGTGGGACACAACAGCACTAGAATCTTGGGTAGAATTGAAGCATAAATTGACAAGCTCAGAACATGAAACTAATGTGAAGTGAAAAGCAGATGCAAGACAGAGAGTTCAAACATAACAAGTGGAATGTTAAAGACCTGAAGCACATGATCAATCTGTCCTTCCTTGCTTCCTGTTAGCCTCTCCATCATAAGGGAACCATAAGATTGCTCTTCTTTTTCTTGAGCAGTTTCGGCTCCGCCTGCAATTTATCATAAGAACAATCTAGGAGTTCATGACATAGCTTTTGTAGGACGGCTTAACTGTCTCTTCTTTAAGGGGGGAAAAAATAGTGAACAGGAAACAATAACTACCTTCTAGGCTCTCTATGTTTTTTGATTGGCAAACTGTGAGCACTTTAACCTGTCAATGAAACCAAAGTTGGAACTATTATACAAACTTGCATGTCTCAAGAAATAAGAATAAATTATGTACATTTCAATGGCATTAAGATCTTCAATAATATGCCAAACATAGAAATTAATAATCCAGAGCTAAGATAATTTCAAAGACGACCTAAAGCATGTATGAACTAACTAAATACAACAGCCAAAATAAATAAATAAATAAAAGTTAACACACTAAAATATATCAGAAGATCATTTTTAACAAGTCACATTTTACAACTACACCATGAATTAAAACTGGCATAAGAATGAACTCCAATAAGAGCAAATTGAACGCACCCTTACAGAGTGCAGATGATCCATTACAGCTTGAGAGCGAACAGCTAAATCTTCGGCAAATTCCTACGCGCCACATCATATGAGCTATTTATTAAAAGATCAAAAAACATGGAGATTCATAACATCACAAAAAGATTGTTACAGTAGGTTATTGAAATACATAACCTGAAATCCGATGTGCAACCTCTTTCCACCTTTGTGGTAGGGTACAATAACTGGCCGTTTGCCAATGTACTCTTTGCACACAAGAGGTTCAATTCTGAAACAAATCAAGCACACCTTCCATCATTTGTTCAATATGAACTGTCAATTTCAATTTTCACAACCATATGACAAGGGTCTGTTTCCAGCCAACTAGGAAAGATATCGCAAACAAGCAATGGAGTATCTAGGATTTTGGCTCAGGAGAGCACAACATAAACAATAAAGTACACAACTTCTCGATTCCCACAATCTTCATAACAATAATTATAGCAATAGAAATGGTAAAGAATGAGATTAAATTACAAAATGTACAAGGATGTCTAATCTTGGAATTGCCTTGAAAAATGAAAAACAAAAATAAAAATAGTTAAACTTATAAGTATATATGCTTTACTATATAGTTTTTATTTTATAAAAAACTAGAAAAGGACAATGCATCTTATTTGAGAGGAAATATACTTAAACAATTGGGTTTGGATTGAATTATTAAGAAAGTGTCCCAAGAGTTGCAGTAGGGGGGGCCTATTTCCACTTTGTGCACGTTAACTTTTTATCAAATAATAGATATTTCACATAATAGTATAATAATAGAGGCAAAAGGACCAGTGTCCCTCCTGACCCCAAGTACATCTGCCACTGCAGATAAGGAAAATGCATGTCTACTAAAGGATTATCCTCTTATTAATGGTCAACAATGGGGAGAAGTAGTTCAACCTGAACATTCACATCAAGAAAATATATCAAACCAACCTATATGCTACAGGATCAAAAGGATGGAATATATTGAACATTTGCCGACAAGCTGGCATCTCTTCATTTATAGTTTCCTCTTCCCAATAGTCTTGGCCCTTACCTGGATAAACGAACGTTAACAATTACAGTCAAATGAATAAAAAAGAAAACCTCCACCCACCTCCTATTTATGCAAAACAAAGAAATTAATATGCTAACAAGGACAAGAGATATTCAACAAAGCATACTCCAGGATGAAATAGCTCAGATAACTAAAACCTATCAGTCGAGAAGTTGGACACAATAGTAACTTTTTTGGCTACAATAGTTGTTTTTATATAGGAAACATAAACATTATTGAATTAAAAAAAAAGAGTACAAAGTGGACAAGAGGTACAACTAAACATAATAGTTAATAACACAAATGAAACAAACTAGGTATAATAATAAAAATAGACCCCATACTAATAGCCCTAATATAAGAAAACAGCAAAATCTTGATCAGGAAGAAACAAGTACCAAAAGCTGACATTTACAAGATATTATCACTTTTATTTTCCAGAAACATGAAATATTTAGGAAAAAAGAAACTACAGGTTCAAGAACTTTATTATTTTCTCTATTAGATCAATTTTCATGCTGAATACTGGAAAGTAGAGCTAAAAATTTCAGATAATCAGGGTAGTCAATTTTTTATCAGAAAAAAAAGTAGATTTAGACTGACAATAATGAATAAAGAATCAGGAGCATTCAAAGTCTACTAAAGGAGCACAAACACCAAGGTAGAAGGATGTGCTAGAAGTCTAGAACGAAAAGTATGATATACAAAGTCATTACCAATCCCAATACGAACATTACGAAGAGCAAGGAAGACTCCAAGAGGTGAACCTACTGCAAAGAATGTATCAACCTGAAATATAAAATTTTGATTTCAGATTGTAAAAGATATATTACGTTTTTTAGATAGAGAGAGTAATATTTGAAATTTAAAAAAAAAAAAAATTTAAAAGGCAAGGGAAAAAATAGAGCAGAAAACATGAGAATGAATTTTGTTATTTTAATACCTTAAACTCAAGTTTTGTATATTTGATATTCGGGGTATAACTCTTAGGTGTGTCTTGCCCAAGAGGTATCTTCTCACTCAAACGTTTCTCTAGTTTTGTCGAATGCCTCTCCACCATTTCTGTTTTGTGTTCATCATAATCCAACATGTAAACATCCGTTAAAAAATTTCATTATATAAACAAAGAGTCTATTTGAATCTCAAACCAGAAAGATACAAGCATTTTACAACTTAAACAGAAATCACCTTGCTGCAGCCTAGAACTCCCATGTCCAGAATCATATTGAGATTCCAATTCTGCTATTTTCGCTTTTAGAGAATCAATCTGAAAGAGGAAAATGATAATTGCATAAACAAAACAACAAAGAACCTTAGAAGGCTACAAAGAATAAAGCAATGGTTGTGTCACCAAACCTCAGCTGTCAGTGATACGATTACATTGTCTTGACTGCTTGCATAATCACATGCTTCCTGAGTCATTACTCCTAAATCATCAGTAGGAGCTTCATTGTTCCTGCCTGTAGATATGCATTTAGTATTATTTTCACCAAGAACCATGTCCTTGTTATCATAAATCAATCTTGGGATATCTTCTAAACAACTTAGTTTCTCAGTGATGATAGCCGTTGCTGAAACAACCTCATCTGAATCAGATGAGTTGGAACCAATGATTGTAGAAACATCTTCAGCATTTCCATCTGATACATCCCTTGTACTTATCGCATTTTCATTATTGGGACCCACTGAATTCTCAGTTTCATAACCTAAACAGGATTTTTTTTGCCCCATATTATTAGTTAACGGATTTCTCACGGTAGACCGATTATTTGTATCAGGATAAGATTTTTCCCTTTTATCATGTTCCTTGTACATAAATTCCATTGGAAACGGTGACGAAAGGTTCTCCTGATGGCAGAGAATATCATACGAAAGGACACTTCCCAAAGAATGACCATATATGGAGACCTATACACATGTTAGCATCATATGAGAACTAATACCACCACTTGGTAATTAGTATTGAAAAGAAAAAGAAAAAAAAAAAAAGGAGGATTTCATAGAATAAACGTACCTTTCCATTATAACCAGGATTCCTCTTAAGAAACTTCAAGTATAATAGATTCAGTTGATTGGATACCTGGTGCAGGAAAAAACAACTCATTATTTCAAGGTCCACTTAACCTTATGTGCAAATAGCAACTGTAAATTAACTGAGAAATTGGTCATAGAAATGAATTAAATTATTAAATGATAGTGGCACATGGCCACAAGAAAATAATAATTAGGATATATGTGAAAGTTTATAGTTATTCTTAGGGTCATATATTTCAGGATATTTTATTCTCATATTAGTCTTTATCTTCCTTAATGTATTAGGGTTTCATAGTAATGGAAATTATGATAAATAGTTATGGTTATTTTGGAAATTCTTATATAAATAGAATTTGTGATTATTCTTACTTATGGGAAAAAAGAACAAGATTAGTTCGTATTTTTATTAGAAATTAATATGATTTCTGTTAACAGGTACGAAACTTAAAATAATATTAGGATTTTTTTTAATATGATACCAAACTAATGTGGGCAAAAAGAATTGGAGAAATAGAAAGAGAGGAAAATTAGGGTTAGGATATTGAAAAATTGGAAAATTTAGGGATGAGAGAGATAATTGACAGAGAAATAGAGAGAGAGGAAAGGCCCACCCTTGTCCTATACGGCATAGACCCAGGGTCTCATGGGACTACAAGACAGGTATACAGGTATGAGCATACAATACTGTGCCTTCAAATTTTACATAATATAGAAATCTTGCCAAGTATAAAACTACCCTATCTGGGCTTTTAAAACGGGCTGCCAAACAAGCCCTGAAGGTTTTATGTTGTTTGCTTGGTCAATGCTTATTTGTTTTTTAGACCATTTGGACTGCCTACCTATGGTTGTATTTCGAAGATTTTAACTTTTTTTAGAATATTGATATTTGAACTCTTCCATATTATTATTCTTTTCTCTCGTTGACTCTCAATTTATCAAATGCATAACCCTAATATTTTTTTTTATCTCTCCAATTCTCTTCTCTTTCCTGTTCTTTGTATCTATGGATGTTCTATATCAAACATTTCAAATCAAGAGTTAATTTTTATAAAATGAAGATTTTATCTCCATCTAGGATGCCAAAATCTAACTTCCAAAGAAATAGGCACAATGCATTTCCAACAAAATTATCCAGAAAAGATAATGAGAAATGTAAAAAAGGAAGTATGCACTACCGAATCAATAATGTGCTGACAGTGGATGGGATTCATGTAGTACAGCACATCATGAACAGTTGCACCCAACATAATACGTAAACCCCTCACACCTTCTAAAGTAATTTTTTCAACTGCAGCTTCTCCACTGAGCTTCAAACCCTTTCTCCACTGAAATGCAAGCATTCATGAGTAGGAGTAAATATCAATTCTCTATAAATATAGAGAAGATATATATGACTACAATGGTAATACAACTGGACTCCACAACTATACTGATATAATACAACCATAAAAACACATGAATCATGCCAGACGGTTCAGGATTAGCAAAGCCATTCAAAGCTGACCCTTTAAATGAAAAAGGAGCATGGTTTGTGAAAAGAAAATCCCCAGTAACCCAAACAAAAATAATCAGTTCTCCAGCTGCTGATTTAGATTACAGTTTCTGATCTTAAATTTAAAACAAAAGCCACATTGAACTAAAATTAATCTATTAATTAACAATGCTGCATAGAAATCTCAATTGAATTTATTTAACATAATATAGACAATCATAGATATCAAACCACTAGGCCTCTTCTAGCATCATTAATACACTATTTTCCCTCCTAATTTCATGTTAACTAAATAATATCTTTTAGATAAAAAATGGAAGGAGTTCAGCGTTCGATTTAATTAGACAGAAGAAAATAGAGCAACCTGTATGTATGCAGAAATGGAAATTTGACAAATTATTATTTACTTGGCATGGAATAAAAAGAACTCGTTGACTGCCACGCTGGTGTGAAGTAAGGTGTCGTTCAGCCAAACTTGCAGCTATATGACGAAAAGTTCCAACATCATCAACCAAATTAGATTTTTCCAATCGTTGGCCGATACCGTGAACCATAAACACCAAATGTCCAACAGGAACCTATATCAAACACAGTTGAATACTAAGCCAAATCAGATTTGTGTGCTAAACGTCAAAATCAGTTATTCTAACAATTTTGACATAAAGATACAAATGAAAATATCAAAGCAGAAACAGAAACGCATCCATTATGAACTACTGAATGAAAACACAACCTTAAAAAACAAGACAAACCTGTGAGCAGTAATCATCCATTTCCTCCTCCTTCTGCTGACGTAATTCATCCTAAATTGAGGAAGCAGAACAAAAGGTTAATATCAGAAGAACCTGGTTGTCGTATCTCGATTTTAGCAACAGGAGGATTTTCTAAGTACAAGACAATTAATAAATAAAAATGGGGAAGTTTTCACATCAATGACAACAGGTAGAAAGTAAATCTCCAAAAAGAAGCTAGTTAAATGAAAATAACATTTGAAAGTTGGCTATTATTAGTAATGCAGTTTTATCACTTGGGGAATTTCACTCATACAACAAAAAAATATCAAATATTATATAAAGTTCAGGCTGAAACAAATAACAAAGAGGATGTCATCAAAATTTTCTGCTAATGAGGGTAACATAAAGACCTGCGTGGGCTTTGGTGATTGAGATGTAGCGTACCCACGTCTTAATTGGATTCCTTTTCCACCTAAAGGAATGACGCTAGAAAAACCAGAAGCATCAGCATTAAACCAAGCCTCCCAAGTATCATCTTCACCAGTAAAAAGTGCATGAAGTCCCTACAAGCACAAACCCTGAAGAATTTATGCATCCCATACTAAAAGTACATTAACAAAAACCTACTTGAAAAGCTGCAAACATACTGGAGTAGAGCCTTGCAAATCTACGCGAGCTGCAAAAAGCCCCGATGGTTGAAATGTTCTCCGACGCCAAACCTAGAAAATAAAAAATCCAGCTCAAGTTAAATGTCTTGAGAACAAAATAACGACTTCAAGATACCCAGGTCTAAGCCTAGAATAAAAGTCTGATCTACACCTGGCATAATAGATTAAAATCAAGCCTATGAACTAAAAGGTGCATATGATTCAGTCTGTCTGACACTAGCTTCTCTCCAGCCTGTAACTAATTTATGTGGTTCAAATCACAGCATTTTGAACAACTGAATACACCTCACGTTAAAAACAAAAGGTAAGAAACAACAAACAACACTTGAGAGGAATAACAGAAACGACACTTAAAAGAAAATAAACGACATTCAAAGTAAATAAGACTATATATTATTGCATCACATATGTCCCTACATCATTGTCCCTTTCTTGAAGAAGATGAGCCCCTACATCATTGTCCCTTTCTTGAAGATGAGCCCCTTCATCTTTATCCTCAGAAAGATTCTCACTCCAAACAACTCCATCATTTGAAGGATAGAATTCTGACAAATCCTTCACATTGAACGTGAGTAAGATTTGAAAATTTGATGGTAGCTCCAGTACATAAGCATTAGGTCCAATCTTATGGGTAATTCTGAATGGTCCAATTTCCTATCTTGCAACTTGGATAAGTTGCAATGGTGTCATCTCCATGCACAAATGAACCATTACCAGGTCACCAACTACAAACTCCTTCACCCTCCTCTTCTTGTTAGCTTGAGTTTTATACTTGTTGTTTGCCTTTTCTAAATGAACTTTAACCTCTTCCATGATTTTGACAATATCCTCAGTTGTTTTGGTGGCCAATTGACTTTTAAATAAACTCCAAGTGTAGAAATATCAGTAGAAGTTGGGAACTTGAAAGTAAACCACAACAAAAAGGCATACTACTAGGGATCTATTAACCATGCTATTGAAAGCATACTCTACCAGAGCTAAGGCCAAATCCCAATGCTTGGGTTCATCTCCTTAAATGCATCTTAACATATTCCCCAAAGTCCTATTAGCATCTTCAGTTGGCAATCAATTTGAGGGTGGCAAGTGGTGCTAAATTTGAGAGTTGTTCCAAATCTTTTCCATAGTGCTTTCAAAAAATGGTTTGTAAATTTCACATCTCTGTGAGACATTCTAGACTTAGGATTAACATGAAGCTTAAAAATATCCTAGAAAAATAAATGAGCTATTTGGCTAGCATCACAATGCCTTCTTACATGCTATGAAGTGAACCATAACGGATTCTAAATGTCTAGGTGTTCTGCAAACCTAAGACAAAATCCATACTTAAAATTAAGGGGAGCAGCAAATCGAAACCGCCTATTTTTTACTAATTTGAATCTGATCCAATGATGTACTCAATTCAAACCAATTTAAATCCAATCAAATCGAACATTTGTAATCGAATAAGGTCGGATTGAGATTATAACTTATTTTTAAATTACTGTTATATATAAAACACAATATATACTAACATTTATATTCTAAATTGGTACATCGTTAATAAAATTTATTTATATATAGTTACAAATAAGAAAATCAAAATAATAAAAAGTATGATCGTGAATATTATTAAATTATTATAGAAGATTTAATATTTACATTTATTTTTAAACTAAAATAGTAATTTAATGTAATATAATATTTAAATATAACATATTAAAAATAAAAAAAACATTTATTTATAATTTTAATAGTAATTCGAATAAGATCGGATTGCAGCGGATTATAAAATCTATCAATCCGAATCTCATCCGAATTTGAACGAATTGTATACTTTCCGATCCGATTATAAAATCTGTCGATCCAATCCATTCCGAATCTGACGAATCAAATAAAATTTTTTAATTTAAACGGATTGATCGGATTAATTACTCACACTTACTTAAAACTTCCCATATATTTTCATGAATGGGGAAGGGCAAGTACAAGCCTATTTTTATAGTTGTTCCTTTTGCAAACTAACACACATAGCACCTTTAGATTCAGATAAAACAAGTATTCTCCTTCTTAAGTTGTGGCCATTGATACTTGCCCTCTAAAGCAGCAAGAGTTTTGTCTCTACTTGTGTGAGCAGGGAATCCACTAGTGTGATATTTTCTTATGAAGAATTCCCTTAAAAGATGTTTTGCGAATATAGAGTCAATTTCCCATGAATAGGAACTCTCCTACAATATGATAATCTCTTAAAAATTGTTTGTGAGAGCAGAGAATCTAAATGTCTTTGAAGTCTTCATTAGTTTCATAGAAACCTCCAAGTTTCTCGTAGTTAGCAATGGCAGCCTTCACCACTGTGAATACGTGAACCTTTATACTTAATGCAATTGCTACTACATTTTGTTTCCTAATTTTCTACTTAAAACACAAAATTAAGTTTACGTAGAAATAGTGCCCACCTAGTAATGCATATAACTATGGTTCTTTTGCGAATTGAGGAACTCTTGTTTCTAATGTTTAAAAGCTCGTACCACAGTAAATAACTCTTGTTCATAAGTGAATCACCTTCTCGTAACCTCAATAACTTCTCAATTCTCACTAAAGTACTCAATCACTTTTCTCTCCCACATTAAAACAACTCCAATTCCAATTACAGATGCATTTGTCTCCACTTCAACTCAAAATTAGGTAGGTATAGGATTTGAACACTAGGGAATTTCGCTTTAATCAGGACAAACTGGCTTCTTATTCAAGACGCCAAGTGAACTACTATTCATACAATCTGTGATAAAGGACACTAAGGTACTATAATGCTTGATAAGCCTTATGTAAAAGTGGCAAACCCATGAAAGCTTCTAAGCTCATGCACATTAGTTGGTATGGGCCAATTTTGAAAAGCTTCAACCTATCTTTTATCAACGGATAACATCCCATTGGAACTAATCACAAATCCTAGAAATATAAGAATTCATATTTCTTTCAGATGAGGAACAATCTATTGACTCTTAAAACTTTTAAGACAGCTCTCAAACTTTGTAAGTGCTCCCTGCTCTAGTGCTATAATTCAATGTTATCAAAGTACACCACCACAAATAGGCTAGTGAAAGGCTTGAGCAATTGATTCATCAATCTCATAAAAGTGCTCAAAACACTACATAGCCCAAATGGCTTGACCTACCAATTATTAAGCCATTCCCTAGTCTTAAAGGTTGTCTTTCATTCATCTTCAGCTTTAATCCTAATTTGGAAATAACCACTTCTAAAATCCAACTTAGAAAAAAAGGAAACCCCTTCCAATCAAGTCTAGGTCTTGGAAATTTTTACTTGATTGTGGTCTTATAAATTGCCCTACTTCACATCCTACAAATCCCATCCTCCAAAACTTTTAAATAAATAATGAAAATGACAAATTATCACAAAATAACATAATAATAATCATAATAATCTCATATAGTTCATAATATATCAATTCAATCACCACTAAAAATCTAAACAAGAAAAAAGAACTTATGATTCATAAAAAGTAAACTAAAAAAGACTTTAAAAGTTCATAAAAAAGCTAGCAGCCTAGCATTGGACTAAAATATCTCTAGTATTTAGAGTCCTCCATCATCATCATCGTATTCTTCATTCTCATTCTCATCATCATAAGTATTATTATCATTCTCGTTCCATTCATCACCAAAATGATAATTTCCATAATCACAAAAAAAGAAACATTTTATATAAACAAAATTTTGGCAGCATAACAGTAAGGAATAGTATTCATAAAAAAAAAAACAGCAATGAATAGTATTCATAAAAAAAAAGCATAACAGTAAGGAATAGTATTCATAAAAAAAAAAAAAGCAAGGAATAATATTCATAAAAAAAAGAACAGCAGAGGTAATATTAGAAGGAAAAAAAACAGAACAAGCAAGTGAGGAAATATCAGGAAAAAAAATAGAAGAAAGAGAAAATATCAGAAAAAGAGCAGAAAAGTAGCAGAGGAAAAATATCTGAAAAAATAAATATAAGAGAGAAGAAATATCAGAAAAAGGAACAGAAAAGCAGCTGAGGAAATATCGGGGAAAAAAAAAACAGAAAAACAGAGGAAATATTAGAAATAAAACAGAGAACAAAATTATCTTAAAAAGACAGAAAAGCAGATTATAAATAAAACAGAGATAAAATATCAGGAAAATAAAAACAGAGGAAGAAGAAAGGTGAGAGTTCTCTGATTAAAAAATTTCGGTAAAAATTAGGTTTTTACTTTCACTGGTAGTTATTTTCTGTCTTCTCAGCTTCTAATTTTCTTGTTGGGCTGAAATAATAATTATCAGCATTAATTTTTCATTAAGCGCACCCAAACGTTTCCTTTTCTGGTCTGAAACAGAGGCTATACGCCTCAGCCACCGTTTTGCATAATATCAGTGCTTACAAAAATTCTTTAGCCTTAACATGAAAAGGCGTAGACATTTTTCATTTCCTAATAAGCTAGCCTCAAGGCTGCTCAAGAGGAAAACAAGCCCTGAGGCTAGCATTGAGGCTAGCCTTGAAACGTTTTTTGAAACATTGGTTAAATGAAAATAACATTTGAAAGTTGGCTATTATTAGTAATGCAGTTTTATCACTTGGGGAATTTCACTCATACAACAAAAAAATATCAAATATTATATAAAGTTCAGGCTGAAACAAATAACAAAGAGGATGTCATCAAAATTTTCTGCTAATGAGGGTAACATAAAGACCTGCGTGGGCTTTGGTGATTGAGATGTAGCGTACCCACGTCTTAATTGGATTCCTTTTCCACCTAAAGGAATGACGCTAGAAAAACCAGAAGCATCAGCATTAAACCAAGCCTCCCAAGTATCATCTTCACCAGTAAAAAGTGCATGAAGTCCCTACAAGCACAAACCCTGAAGAATTTATGCATCCCATACTCAAAGTACATTAACAAAAACCTACTTGAAAAGCTGCAAACATACTGGAGTAGAGCCTTGCAAATCTACGCGAGCTGCAAAAAGCCCCGATGGTTGAAATGTTCTCCGACGCCAAACCTAGAAAATAAAATATCCAGCTCAAGTTAAATGTCTTGAGAACAAAATAACGACTTCAAGATACCCAGGTCTAAGCCTAGAATAAAAGTCTGATCTACACCTGGCATAATAGATTAAAATCAAGCCTATGAACTAAAAGGTGCATATGATGCATTCTGTCTGACACTAGCTTCTCTCCAGCCTGTAACTAATCTATGTGGTTCAAATCACAGCATTTTGAACAACTGAATACACCTCACGTTAAAAACAAAAAGTAAGAAACAACAAACAACACTTAAGAGGAATAACAGAAACGACACTTAAAAGAAAATAAACGACATTCAAAGTAAATAAGACTATATTATTGCATCACATATGTCCCTACATCAATGTCCCTTTCTTGAAGAAGATGAGCCCCTACATCATTGTCCCTTTCTTGAAGATGAGCCCCTTCATCTTTATCCTCAGAAAGATTCTCACTCCAAACAACTCCATCATTTGAAGGATAGAATTCTGACAAATCCTTCACATTGAACGTGAGTAAGATTTGAAAATTTGATGGTAGCTCCAGTACATAAGCATTAGGTCCAATCTTATGGGTAATTCTGAATGGTCCAATTTTCCTATCTTGCAACTTGGATAAGTTGCAATGGTGTCATCTCCATGCACAAATGAACCATTACCAGGTCACCAACTACAAACTCCTTCACCCTCCTCTTCTTGTTAGCTTGAGTTTTATACTTGTTGTTTGCCTTTTCTAAATGAACTTTAACCTCTTCCATGATTTTGACAATATCCTCAGTTGTTTTGGTGGCCAATTGACTTTTAAATAAACTCCAAGTGTAGAAATATCAGTAGAAGTTGGGAACTTGAAAGTAAACCACAACAAAAAGGCATACTACTAGGGATCTATTAACCATGCTATTGAAAGCATACTCTACCAGAGCTAAGGCCAAATCCCAATGCTTGGGTTCATCTCCTTAAATGCATCTTAACCTATTCCCCAAAGTCCTATTAGCATCTTCAGTTGGCAATCAATTTGAGGGTGGCAAGTGGTGCTAAATTTGAGAGTTGTTCCAAATCTTTTCCATATTGCTTTCAAAAAATGGTTTGTAAATTTCACATCTCTGTGAGACATTCTAGACTTAGGATTAACATGAAGCTTAAAAATATCCTAGAAAAATAAATGAGCTATTTGGCTAGCATCACAATGCCTTCTTACATGCTATGAAGTGAACCATAACGGATTCTAAATGTCTAGGTGTTCTGCAAACCTAAGACAAAATCCATACTTAAAATTAAAGGGAGCAGCAAATCGAAACCACCTGTTTTTCACTAATTTGAATCTGATCCGATGATGTACTCAATCCAAACCAATTTAAATCCTATCAAATCGAACATTTGTGATCGAATAAGGTCGGATTGAGATTATAACTTATTTTTAAATTACTGTTATATATAAAACACAATATATACTAACATTTATATTTTAAATTGGTACATCGTTAATAAAATTTATTTATATATAGTTACAAATAAGAAAATCAAAATAATAAAAAATATGATCATGAATATTATTAAATTATTATAGAAGATTTAATATTTACATTTATTTTTAAACTAAAATAGTAATTTAATGTAATATAATATTTAAATATAACATATTAAAAATAAAAAATAAAAACATTTATTTGTAATTTTAATAGTAACTTGAATAAGATCGAATTGCAGCGGATTATAAAATCTATCAATCTGAATCTCATCCGAATTTGAACGAATTGCATACTTTCCAATCCGATTATAAAATCTGTCAATCCAATTCATTCCGAATCTGACGAATCAGATCAAATTTTTTAATTTAAACGGATTGATCGGATTAATTACTCACACTTACTTAAAACTTCCCATATATTTTCATGAATGGGGAAGGGCAAGTACAAGCCTATTTTTATAGTTGTTCCTTTTGCAAACTAACACACATAACACCTTTAGATTTAGATAAAACAAGTATTCTCCTTCTTAAGTTGTGGCCATTGATACTTGCCCTCTAAAGCAGCAAGAGTTTTGTCTCTACTTGTGTGAGCAGGGAATCCACTAGTGTGATATTTTCTTATGAAGAATTCCCTTAAAAGATGTTTTAGGAATATATAGTCAATTTCCCATGAATAGGAACTCCCCTACAATATGATAATCTCTTAAAAATTGTTTGTGAGAGCAGAGAATCTAAATGTCTTTGAAGTCTTCATTAGTTTCATAGAAACCTCCAAGTTCCTCGTAGTTGGCAATGGCAGCCTTCACCATTGTGAATACGTGAACCTTTATACTTAATGCAATTGCTACTACATTTTGTTTCCTAATTTTCTACTTAAAACACAAAATTAAGTTTACGTAGAAATAGTGCCCACCTAGTAATGCATATACTATGGTTCTTTTGCGAATTGAGGAATTCTTGTTTCTAATGTTTAAAAGCTCGTACCACAGTAAATAACTCTTGTTCATAAGTGAATCACCTTCTCGTAACCTCAATAACTTCTCAATTCTCACTAAAGTACTCAATCACTTCTCTCTCCCGCATTAAAACAACTCCAATTCCAATTACAGATGCATTTGTCTCCACTTCAACTCAAAATTAGGTAGGTATAGGATTTGAACACTAGGGAATTTTGCTTTATTCAGGACGCCAAGTGAACTACTATTCATACAATCTGTGATAAGGGACACTAAGGTACTATAATGCTTGTTAAGCCTTATGTAAAAGTGGCAAACCCATGAAAGCTTCTAAGCTCATGCACATTAGTTGGTATAGGCCAATTTTGAAAAGCTTCAACCTATCTTTTATCAATGGATAACATCCCATTGGAACTAATCACAAATCCTAGAAATATAAGAATTCATATTTCTTTCAGTTGAGGAACAATCTATTGGCTCTTAAAACTTTTAAGACAGCTCTCAAACTTTGTAAGTGCTCCCTGCTCTAGTGCTATAATTCAATGTTATCAAAGTACACCACCACAAATAGGCTAGTGAAAGGCTTGAGCAATTGATTCATCAATCTCATAAAAGTGCTCAAAACACTACATAGCCCAAATGGCATGACCTGCCAATTATTAAGCCATTCCCTAGTCTTAAAGGTTATCTTTCATTCATCCTCAGCTTTAATCCTAATTTGGAAATAACTACTTCTAAAATCCAACTTAGAAAAAAAGGAAACCCCTTCCAATCAAGTCTAGGTCTTGGAAATTTTTACTTGATTGTGGTCTTATAAATTGCCCTACTTCACATCCTACAAATCCCATCCTCGCTAACAAAGCAAGTACTGCACATGGACTAAGGCTCTACTTAACATGGTGTCTACTTTAATCAAAAGCTCTTCAACCATGCTCGGGAGTATCTCATATCCTCGGACTAAGGCTCTACTTAACATGGTGTCTACTTTAATCAAAAGCTCCTCAACCATGCTCGAAAGTATCTCATATTCTCCCTAGGACTCATTCTATGACACAACAAATTAGGTGTCAAAACAACAAACTATTTCTTGTTTTTCCATACAAAAAGGCATTATCTTTTCCCTTGTGCACCGTGTCCCTTTCATGCTATCAAGGCCTTCCTATAAGTACACGGCAAGCATCCATATCTAACCCATCAAAAACCACCTTATCTAGGTAATATTTACTAATGAACAAGTAAACCTTGCACAATTCAATTACCATTGTTATAGACCCTTTTTTTATCTAACCTACATTGTAAGGTTTAGGATGCCTTGCAATCTCCAACCCATAGCCACATCATACCTTTTTGTTTATTGAACATCGTGTTTTACAGGTCACATCCCTTGAGAATGAATAAATTAGATTGTACAAAATGAAAAAATGCATGAAACAATAAATATTTTCATAAAGACAAAATTATCATTCTATAAATTAGATTTTTTTTCAAAATTAGATCATTGTTATACATTTTGTTAAATAAGGGACTACTAGAGTACTAGTCTGATAATATTGATACACATGCGTACCTTTTGTAAATATGGAACTTCTAAAATACCAAACCCATAAAATTATTTATTGTACAATTTTTAAAATATAAAAAGAAAATTTTGACAAGCTTACATCTCTACACTTTTAGGCTTATGCCTCGCTTCAATAGAAGAAAAATGCTTCGCCCAATGCTTCTACTTTTTAAAAACATTGATCATTATCCTCAAAACCATCTTCATGCTTCCAATCCCTCCACCATATTGACAGCTTTCCTGAGAGTGCACTCAATGGACCTATGTTCAGGTTGTTTCCATAGTTACTCACCGGACCTATGTTCAAGTTGTTTCCAAAGTTTCTTTTAAAGTACAATTTGATTAGAAGGTCCCTTATGGGTACTAAAGATAGGAAAAAGTATTTTTGGCATTTGAGTAGGGTAACTTGTCTAAATTGGGTTCAAGGAGGGATTTCTTCATGAATGGAGCTCTAAGCACTCTACTCATTTGAGCTTTATACCTAGTGAATGGCCAGGATTATAGCTTCAGGAAAACTTAGCACATTTCTCACTTCTACCTGGCTTATAAGTGGCTCCCTTAATCCAGTGATAAATCTCAAAATTTCTTGAGATTCACTCTCATTCAAATCATTCCTAGCTCTGAACTCCTAAAACTCATCAACATACTCAGCTACGTTCTATTATTTTGTTGACAATGGTGATATTGTTTGAAAATAGTATGTTGGTCAGCTAAGCCAAAACATGCTCAAACTTTAGCCTCTTTGTCCATTTCAAAGAATGATTTCCAATTCTCCATTTTGTCTCCTAGTTGATTAAAGTTTGTCCCACCTGGTACTAGCTACACACTTGTAAGCTTGTAAGCCACCATCTTAATTGTTTTTCTTCTAGAATCTCTATAAAACCGAAAAATTATCTATGGTTTTTACCCAATTTAAGAACTCCACAATATTCACTTCCTCCATGCATAATAGAGATCGTTATTTTTGGTTTGATACATGAGGATTTAGAAATTCAAGTGCAAGTTAGGGGAGATATTTGTCTGGGTTGACCAAAATCATGAGGGGTGAAGTTACCTAGAGTTTGTGGACTATTTAGATTAAGTCAAGTTGGTGTATGGTGTAGGATAAGTTTCTATTGTCTGGATATGGCTCAAAGGGGTCAAAATGGTGAATTGTAACTTCCCAAGGTTCAATTTCAAAGGGAAAAGTGAGATGGGCTGTTTTGGTGTTTGGATTCAAGGTGGACAGGTGTCACGAGGAAGAAGGGTGGCTTGCTATTTCAATGGGTTTAGAAGATCTAAATTTATTCACCCATTCAACTCAAATAGGGACAGAACACGTAGCTCCTTAAGGAAAGCTCGATTGTGGGCCTCACTTCACTATTCTTGGTCTTGAACATGAGAGCTTTTGTGATGCTATCATCGTCTTCAACTCATGAGCATCATTACCAGAATTTGCAATGGTGAAGCTCAAGAAATGCCTAAAAATCTAATACCACTTGGTTTAATACCCTTGACAAGGGTTGATCAGTAAGGAAATAAAAAAATATATATATAAAAAAAGCCTTAGATAAGGGTTGATCACTAAGATTCAAGCCCAAAACCTTCGATAAATGAGAGAAAATTCTCAGAGCAACAAAGGTGCATACAATTCATTCTGCCTGACACTAGCTTCCCACTTGCCTTTAACTAATTTTTGTTGCTCAAAACTCAGTTTTGAAAAACTGAATACACTTCACACTAAAGATAAAACGTAAGAAAGGACAAGCAACACTTAAGAGGAATAACATAAACAACATTCAAAGTAAATAAGGCTAAATAATATTGTATGACTTATTCCCCTACATCAACACATACATGCAGACATTAAGCACAAGGGAAAACACATATAGTTTTGCCTGGAAATCAATGCCAAAAATCAAAAAGGCCGCAAATATGAAGCCAAAAATCCATATAACTTTAGGCATTTTTAAGTCCAACATACTGAAAATCTTGAAGATCAAATTAAGTTGTAATTTTGTATCATAAAACATTTGTTACAACAATAAAGCATGGTTCTGAAATGTGCAGAATATAAATGCTGCATGATACCTGGCCACGGTATGCAATTTCCAATTGCTCAGCAACATCTTCACGAAGTGGAAGCCAATCAACTCCCCCTTTACAAACAAACCAATGACCTCTTAAAACTCGACGATTTTCTCCATTCCAATAAACAGGAAAACAGTGTCTCTTCACTAAGTCAACCTGCATTGATAATTTGACCAGATTTATCAGTGACTTCAAACGAAAAGAACAAAATTTCTAAAGATTCTATCAAAAAAATATGTTATTCAAAACCAAAAGCATTTTCCCATGCCAACGCATACAGCTTAAGGAAGTTATACCAATATTTCATAGTTAAAAATAGACAAAATTCACTAAAGCAAATCCACGAGGGATGGAAAACAATGTGATAATCATCAACCAAGATATAAGCCAAGTCACCCATTTCTTCACAATGCCAAAAGTATTGGCATGGATGATAGATAAAAACATGAAGTCAACAATATCCACATCAAGAAAGGGTATGCACGCAATAGTAATACTTTAGTGTATAATTTGATGCCAATTATACCAAAATAGAAGGATAAAATGGTAAATGCAGCTTTGAAGTCTGCTCTAAGCTCATAGGTGATGAATGGGTGCAGAAGGCAACACCATCAGGCTTACAGTAAAAAATCCATAAACAACTATAGCTACATATCTACTGAAAAGATAAAAGCTACAATTGCTCAAAATTGATTCTGTCACCAACAGAAATATTGCAGCATGCACAGATGCGTTCAACAAAAAAACAACAAAAATAAAATCATACGGAACAAGAAAGAAGATTCATCTCTTCACGGACATTCAGCAAACATCATAAAGAGAAACAGGAAAAAAAAAATGTGTACCTCATACAGCCCTCCCTTTACTGGAACTCCCACTCTTTCTTCTTCAACACTCTCTATAGAGGATGCATTTGATGGATTACCCAACTTCTTGCTGGAACTAGGCCATGCCCTTGGACCTTCACTACATTCTGCATACTCTCTCCACCAAGGAGATAGCAACTCTTCCTCCCTCTGCAAATGTATGGTCTATAAATAAGAACGTAATCAACTTAGAAATGAAAATCCACCCATACAAAGGTTACACACAAATATCCCTCAACTTCGAAAGGTGACACCCAAAATGACCTGATGATACAAATATCTACAATGGATGTATCAAAGCAAAGTTTCACCAGACAATGCTGATATCTGAAATGAAGGCAAGCAATCAAAGAACAATAGAATCGAAATATGACCTCCAAAAATGATGCTTCTATGGCTAGAGAGTCCCTCATACCAAAACGAAAATACTCGCTCTTCCCCACTATCTGGGTGCGAGGGACTGAAGCCGCCAGCTCTACAAAATCAGGAAATTGAAATAGGCATGAATGACACATTAAAATAAAGGGAAAACTCACAAAATAAATTATAGCAGCAAGTCCCATTTTTTATTCTAGCTAAACCAGAAACTGAGAAAGATTCAAGAACAAAAAATATGAAGCCGGGCAACTCAGCAACATGTTAACCAAAGAGTAAAGACCTACCGTTCTCAGCCAAAGGGACCTTGCAATAATACCAACGAACATCGCCACCATCCGAAGGACTTCTAGTCTGCGCCAGATACTTTCGTCGACCTTTACACTGTTCGATCTTATCTTCCAACCTAGCAATGTTTGATGGCGTATTCTTCAGCATATCAGGAGATGTTTCTTCGATTCCAGAGGCACCGGCTCCCGAAACAGGCAAGGAAACACCCTCTGCATGCTTTGTAATTGTGAAGTCCGTATGACTCACCGAGCCAGAAACCGCCTCGTAGTCCGTCATTGAAGTAGTTACGAAGCAAATGTCCTGGAAATTACTCGAATCAATTTTCTACAATTCACCGTGTTCAAGCTTAAATTGAAATTAAGAACAACTTGCGGATACCCGTTGGTTAGTATTTCTTCAAATTCGAAAACATAAAGCCTCCAGTGAGAATCGATTAGGTGCGAACAAAGGGCAGTGCTTATCGATTCATAGAGATCTTGATTAAGCATACAGCATGAGAATCATTGAAATATGAGTGTTTATGGGGAAAACGGAGATGGGAAGCAAGCTTGGGAAATCGAATAGAAATATAAATGAAAAGCTTTTTCCGGGTTGATTTTAGGAACGAAATTTGGAAAATGATAAACCGGAGAGAAGAAAAAAGTAGCTGAGTAAATGTGGAATAAGATTTCATTTGAAGAAGGAATGAATGACAGCTCTGGGTTTGAAGTTTGAACGACTGGTAGAACGCCAGATCTCTTGCCAACCCCTAAATAGCGGTTGCGTTTTTGTTTTTTTTGTTTTTGCTTTCTCTACTTTTCTTCTTGTTTTTTTCTCTTCAAGGTGGTGATTATTTTATTAAAAAAATTGAAAGCATCCAGTACTGTACTTAGAACATCTACTAATTATATATATATATATACTTATATATTAAATTGTTGAATTTATTGATATATTTTTTTTTGTTTAGATATTTAAAAACATTTTTCAAAAAAACCTATCAAAACTTGAGTTTCGATAAAGCCAATCAAAACCTTCTAAATGAAATTCAGTAAAACTTATTTAACATTTTTAACAAATATTCGATAAAGCCACCAAACCTTTTAAAGAGATTTGGTAAAGCACCATCGATTTGAATAAAATAATTGTTTCAGTTAATTATTGATTCAATTTTCTTTAAAAAAAAATTCTCATTTCATATATTTAATATATAAACTCTTTTATTTTTTTAATATTAAGGGTTTATGATTATCGATATATTAAAACTTGTATCGATAAAAAAAAAATAATAAAAAAAATGTTGAGTTTGAGATTAAAAAATAAGTTTTTTTTTTAAATCTCAAATGATAAAGGTAAGACGAATAAAAAATAGTGACATTTATTGTATTACAAAATTTTGTTACGTGGGAGAAAAATAAAATTTAAAAGGTGAGATATCTTAATTTATGGGACAAACAATTATATCATTTTAATTTTAATTAATTTAAAATATTTTATAATAAATTTTGAAACTTTTTCAAAATTTTATAACATAAGTTCATTAGTCATGTCAGTATCTTTAGTCCTTTTATTGTTTTTGTAATAATTTAATTCTTTTATTATACAAAAGTGGTAATATAATGAAAAATGTTGAATTTTTATTATTTTTTTTATATTTTTTGAACTGTTATTAAAATATCAATTTTTATCTCGTCTTTAGCATACTAACAACAATACACGTGCTTTACCAGTTTTATTTTATTATTTATAATATTAACTATATATTAAAGTATAATTTTAAAGGTTAATATCTTTAACAATTCAACGATTTAAAAAAAAATAATCATTATTATTATATGAATAACTTTTAATTTTAATAAAATAAAAAAGACATCTTATCTAGTGACGAGGTTTTTTTTTTCCGTTCATTACTATATAAAAATTAATATAAGAAAAGAAAAATATTAATATTTTATTAAATTAAAAAATTTTCAAAAATAAGTAATTTATTGATGATAAAAATATTATAAAATATAACTTAAAGAGAGCTAAGAAAAAAACTTAAAAGGTAAAAACTACACACAATTTTGTTACAACTCATAAGTAAATAAATTAAATTACACATTAAAATATAAAATTTTTAGCCTCTTAAATAACTAAAAAATAATTAACCTTATGATTTTTTTTGTCGAGCAAGTTACATACAAAAAAATTTTACCATTTATATTCCAAATTATCTACCATATGACAATTAATTTTCTCCAAAACTCTTCATCATTAACTATTTCATTCCAAATACTCTAAAACATTATCATCTAATCTTGAATTTTAAGAACATCTAAAGGAACAAGCTCATTTAATAACCCTATTTTAGAAAGAACTTGTCAAAAAAGTTACATTCTAGCAAGAAATATTTGATGTCTTCAATTTCTTCATTACATAAAGAGTAAATCGAGTCTACTAGCATCCCTCTACAAATAAAGTTTCATTTATAATCAAAATATTATTAGCAAAGCAAAAGATTTTAACTTGCTTGGAAGTTTAAGGCTCCAAGTAGTTATTTAAAATCACTCATTTCATAATGTAAAACTACACGGTCTTTTACATTATAATTTTCAAAATTTTAAAAAAATTACACAAGCTTGTCACCAACTTATTATTGTATGAAAATAAAAGCACTCATAAATCAAAGGCATGTTCCAAACACTCAACATATAAGATTTTATTAAATTAATAAAATATTGTACTTATCTTTATACTAATAATATATTATCAATTATTAAAAATAAATAAAGTGTAATTTTGTAAATCACAAAAATATTTATGTTCATAATGAATATAAAAAACACCGTAAATTAAAAGTGACAACACATACAAATAAAAAAGTTGCTTGAAGCTACCTCAACAATGTTTGATGTATTTTGCATGATATTATTTTGCTTTAATCTCTTTAAATTCATATAAATTAAAGATACAATAGCAAGCAAGATATTAAGTATCTACCTATAATATAATATTGTCTTCTCTCTTGAACAACAAAAAGCTTCAGCATTCTTTTCATTTAATTTTCTACCTATAATATAATATTTTTTTTAAATATACCAGTTGTACCCTAGGCAATCTACTTATTTATTGCTAATAATCAAATTTTGCTGGGTTGTGTGATTGATTATAATAAAAGTAATTACTCTAGCTAATATCATTTTTAAGAAATCGATATGAGTTTTCTTTCTCTTGTATTACTTACAATTGATGTATTCTACTTGGATAGTTAGACTGACAATGGAAAACTCATAATAATATTTGGTATTTTGGTTATTTATTAGAGGTTATTGTGGAGAAAATTGGAAGCACTTTTGCACCAGTACTTCTGGAGATGAATTTTCTTGATCAAGTTGAGCTGTAAAATTGGTATCATATGAGAGTCTTGTATTCCATGGATGCATGCCTAAGTTTTCTTTCTTTCAATAGATTTTAAAATATGGGTTCTGATGCAAGTTCAAAAATAGAGATACGAACAAAACAGTTGACATTTTAAAACGAAAGATCGAAAATAACAGTTATAAAATAAATTAAAAGTATAATTAAGTACAACTTATAAAATGGTTAAGATTTTTTTTTTTTAATAAAGAGATGTATCATATATATGTATGTAAGTAGGAAAGCCCTTGATTTCATAAATTAGTGGACATGCACTTGTATTTTTAATAAAAAAATTTGTATCTATCTTTTATTTTATTAATTTTTTTTATTAATTTAAAATATCATATAAATAATGATACATTAATAAACAATTTATTATTATTTATTTAATATAAAATTAAAAATATAAAAAATATATTATAAAATTATTAAATTGTAAATGTGTTGGATGTATAATAAAATTGTGATAAAAAACATTATCAATCTAAGGCTACGTTTGGTTTTCTGAATGTAATCGTAATCGTAATGGAATATAATGTAAAGGAATCAGTATTATTATTACAGTGTTTGGTTTAGTCACTGTAATCAAAAAAGGAATCAGTGTTTGGTTTGACCACTGTAATGTAATTGAATAAAAAAAAAATTATATAATTATTTTAAATTCAACAATTCAGCAAAAAAAAATTAATTATAACAAAAAAAATAACGTATATAATTTCAATAATTAATAATAATTAAATTATGTGTATAAAATTATGATATTAAAATTAATAAAAAGATAATTAAATTATATGTATAAAATTATAATATTAAAATTAATAAAAAGATGATTAAAATATTTTAACAAAAATATATAATATTAGTTTAGTTGGATACTTTAAATATAAATATCAATTTGAATGGGAAAAAAAAAAATCCACATCATATTTTCTGATAAAAAAAAAATTAACGAAAAGTGAGAACAAATTTCTGTTAGTCTGTTAGACGTGAGGACATTTATGAGAAGTGACACTTTTGTCACTTGGTTTGAAAAATATACAACACTATTAAGGACAAATTGACGACCAAATTTGGTGGGTCCCATTATCACTTTGTGACCTTTTGTTATTTAGGGAGAAAAGTGAAAACACCTTCTTATAAGTCACAATTAAACGAGACATAAATAATGGTAGTTGCATGTATATTTCACAAAAATTACACATTTAAATTTAATTCATAATCTCTCTATAGTGAGTTTTTTTTTATCACGTGAACGTGTGAAAAATAGTGTATAGATTTAGGTACTTTTATTTATAAAAAATATATTTTTAAGTTATTTTATTTGATAAAAATATATTAAGTAATAATACAATTAATTTTTTTATCTAATTTTTTATTTAATCCAACGAAATGTCATATATATATATATATATATATATAGATATATTTATAGATATATACATAAAAAACTAATATATAATTAAAAATTATTCAAACTTTTTTAAAAAAAATATTTTAAATTTAAACAAAATTTTAAATAAAATTTTTATTTAAATTTGATAAAAAAATTGTTAAAAATTGGAGTAGTTTTTTAATTAAAAATTATTTCATTATTATATATATATATATATCAATAATTATAAATATGCATATGATATATGTGCTATTTCATTAGATTTAACAGAAAATTAAATAAAAAAAATTATTTTTGTTTGCCTTATTTTGTTTTACAAATAAAGGAACTTAAAAACATATTTTTAATAACTAAATGAATTTAAAGACATATTTTTAAGGTAAAAATTAAATAATATATATTATCTAAAAAAAATTATCAATTCAACTCCCATTCTATTTTAAAACGACCTCAATTATAATTGTAATGTCATAAAAAGATAAATTTTTATGATAGTATATCATAAAAAGATAATTAATTTAAAATATAGGAATAATTTTATAAAATTTGGCCAATCCAACCATATCCACCATTAAATAAGATGATAGATTTTTAATTTTATTTAATTATTTATATTTTAAGATTTTCACATTTTTGAATTACATAAATATTTAAATGAGTTTTATAAGATTTATAATTAAATTTATAAATAAAATAAATCGAAACATAAAAAAATGCTTAAAATTCTTGTTAGATTAAAATTTATATTAAATCAAAATTTACGTATAATGTATAGATTATAATTTATATTTATCAAAATAATCTAAATAAAATAAACAATATGTCATAAAGAGCTTTTATAATAAAAAATTCTCTGTCCAGTAAAAACGATAATAATAAACGAATGAGTTTTTTTTATTTTTGTTTTTAAATAGAAGAGCCAATAAACTTTGAGTAACTTACACTGAAAACGTTTTTTTATTTATTTATAATATTGTATTAAAAGTGTATGATTTGATATATATTTTATTATCTTTTATTATTAAAATTTAATACATATTATAATTTAATTATTTTTTTATTAATAAAAAGTTATATAATTATTTTTTATCACATATTTTGAAATTTATATTTAATTAATAACTAATATATTATTTAATACATACTATAATTTGATGCATATAACATTATTTTTTATTTTTAAATTTGAATTTATTTTATTTTAATAGGACTATAAATTATATAATAATAATAATATAAAGAATTGTATTTATTCTCTTGTATGACATACTTTACAATTATGTTTTCATGTATGAATTAAATAATGTTTAAATAAATTTTTATTTATTAACTTTTTAAATAATAAATTTTATTTCTATTATATAAACAATTATTACAATTTAGAAGAATAATACTTATAATTATAATAATCTCTATTAAATTTAAATCTCACTTTTGCATATTATAAATATGTATTTTCTGCATCGAGGCGACTGCATGTTCTTTTATATGTATTAATTAATGTAAAAATTGTGTAATTCATTTTTATTTTATTTTACGTCCACAACAATTAAAAATGTTGCTAGATTGACACACAAATAAATAAAAATATTTAAAAAAATATCAATTCGATTTTACTAGAACATGGATTCATGATATATTAACTCATATCAAAACTAAAGTATAAATATATAGTTTTTTTTTAATTATTGACTATATAAATAAATTTTTTGATTACCTAAATCAAGTGGCATTAGTAAGAAAAAAAATAATATTTACAATTATAATATATATACATTTATCCATTTAAGGCAAGTAACGTGTTTATTTTGTCAAACATATCTTTATTTACTTAAAAGTCGTGTAATCTTTTTTTAAAGTCTTAAATGATTGATAATATTGTTACAAATACACGTATAAAAATAAAAATACTTCTAAGATCAAATTCAAATTTTTATATAGTATTTTATATTAAAAAATAATTTTTTTAATATAAAACTAAATACATAAATAATAAGTAGCACTTAATACATCTATAATAAATAAGTACACATATTTTTAATCAAGTATATTAAAATTGCTACTTCAACTACTTCACTATTTATAGTTTAATCACATTATAAAATATAATTTTTATTTGTCAAATTATTTTTTAAAATGTAATGATTTAAATATAAGAAAAATTGCATAGACATCATTCAATTTACTAGCTAATTTTTATAATTTTTTTACAATATTATAATTTAGGTGAATAGTTTTTTTTTTATACATAATTATGATTTAATTTTGTACAATTTACTAGCTAATTTTTATAATTTTTTTGCAATATTATAATTTAGGTGAATAGTTTTTTTTATACATAATTATGATTTAATTTTGTAGGCTAAATTAATTTATTATCTTATTATTATTATTATTATTATTATTATTATTATTATTATATATATATATATTTGTTTATGTGTCATTCTTATTTTTAACAATTTTATCATTTTTATTTTTATTTGAGATAAGTTTATCTAATTGTTCAATAATAAATTCATTATTATTCGATGTTATTGATTTTTTGTAAATTTGTTGGACTTTATTTTATGAAAACTATTATTGATTTAATATTTTATAAACAATGGATAACTGTAAAAGTTACTTTTATTATAACAAATTTATTTATTTATTAAGATTCACTAATAAAATTTATTATTTCACAAAAATAATTACAAAATTATCATTAGCTATAAACAATAATAAAATATTTTAAATATTAAAGAGTTTAATTATTCAACACAATAACATTTTAGAACATAATATATTTTATCATGTTAAAAGAAAAATAATTGCCTTAATTTTCGTAAAACTTTGAGCTACTTTCACATTATTTAACTTTTTATAAGACTACATTTCACTATTTTAAACATATATAAATATAATCTCAGTGCCCTTAATATCATAAGTTACTTTTGATAGCGGATAAGTCAGGAGATTTAACAACCTACGATTTTCTTTTTCATTTGCGTTGATCTAAATTGTTTTCACATTAATATCACGTATCATTATTTAATTTTTCGATTTATTGTGTAATCACTTTATGGTAGTTAAAACCCATTAACCCATTTTTTTTTGTTCATCAGGTCACTTTCGATTATTATTTTCTAAGTCTTTATAAAAAGAAATTTAACGTTTATTTATTAAGGTGAACAACAATATATTTCCATAATTATTTAAAGAAATAATTTTTATTATAAAATTTGTACATTAAATATCTTAATTCTCATAATTTATAAGAAACCACAGAGTTAATCGTATTTTAAAATCTGTGTCTAAAAATTAACGGAAAAGACCATGCGAGAAACACGTAATCTTCTTGTAAGGGTACCTGTGAGACAAAAAAATAATAATTTCCTGCATTGTAAATACTTACCCCAGTTTTAGGCTCTTACAGTATCATCCACACCACCTTATACGATATTTATTCTAAAAAGTTTTCTAAAACTCTAATCAAAAATCATTGCGGCTGTAGAAAAAAAGATGGAATCACCATCAAGGATGCATAATTGCTTTTGCGGAAAACAAGTCATACAAGTATTTCGTGAACTAATTGCAACCTTGGAAGACGTTATTTCACATGTAAGCAAGAGCTGAGTTTGGTTCATAATTTTGATGTTAAATATAAAAGTATAGTTAATCGTTTCCTTAATAATTTAAATTTTTAGAATAGTTTGTGACCAATAACTTCAAACATAATATCAGAGTTAAAAATTTGTGTTCAAAATTTAACAATAAAAATTATTAAATTGTAAGTGTTTGACTTACTTTACGTACAAATATGTTTTCACGTTTCAGAAAATCAAGCAACATGCAAATTGTACTATTGAAAACCCACAATTATCTTATTTTAGTCATGCATGGGTAAATATTACTATCGAAGGAATTAACTTACGTTGTTATTAAAATAATGCAGAATAATATTACTGTAATGAGTTGAAGATGAAGGACAGATAGTGCTACTTTTGTACCCAAACAAAAATAAAAACAATACTTTAAATATTATATTTTTTTAGTGCAGTATTTAATATAATATTAAAAATAGAATAATTTTTGTATCAATAGTATAAAAATTATACTAAAATAAAATTTTAGGTAGGTTATAAATAATCTATGGTAATGATTATAAAACTAATATTCACTTTTAAGCAATAATTTTATAATTAATTTGACATTTTTGCTTTTATTTATTTATTGAGTGTAGATTATAATATATATTTTGTCTGTATTTAATTGTTTTTGTTTTAAGTTGACTTCACTAATTGCAAGCTTTTTTTTTTTAATAGAAAAATAATATTTATATTTGTCTTAAAAATTTATAATAATAAAAAATATTTTTTATAATTAATTAATATATTTATTTTTAAAAAATTATATTAAATATTATTTAGTTAGACGATATTTAAATTATATCGTAATTAATTAAATTTATTTAATATTAAATTATAATTAATTAAATTATGTTATTAAATATTATTATTGGTACTTGATGTGAAAGTCCTGTGTATATATATATATATTATATTATATTTAATAATTTTTAGTAATTAACTTCACATCAAGACTTAGACAAGGCTCTCATTACCGACCTCAAGTTCCAAGTAGCTTAACAAAAGAAAAGAAAAAAAATACCAAGTAGCTTACTTGAGTCAGCTTTGCTTTTCCCAGGTTTATCCTAAATCCCTACACGTGTCTATTACTTTTTAAATTTCTTTTCAGTGAAGTGAAAATCACCAATCCAAGTGGGAAGACGATTCGTTCACTTGGCTGTCACGCACTACATAGACTTCAGACAAAGTAGTCAAACTCCACAGTTACCTCATTGCTTCGCTGGCAGAATCTGGTTCATCCGGTGACACAAATTAGCTGCCATTTAGGTAACTCACACTCATCAAATCTTAACGGCGAATTCACACGTTTGCTACTACGTCCACGTTCTACATTCAAGCGTGATTTTCACTCTCTATTTTATTAATCTTGGCAGCGAAGAGACTTACCGAAAACGACAACAAGGTTTATATTCCAAAAGGGTGTCGTATCTCACTTTTATTACCAAGACTGACCCGTTATTTTACCTTCACTAATTAGGGCTGTGTAATACGACCTTTGTCTAAAACGTGAGATTCAACAAAATTTAATAATCCGCCACGTCTATTCCCACTATCATAGTCTGATTGAGGTGGTGTAGTATATTGGTTAGTCAAAAAGATAACCAATAAAAAGAATTAATTGAATCCAAGTTCACGTAAAAACCACATTATCTTTTATTTTTACTAATCTCTCCCAAACCTTCCCCAAAAGTAAGCTCTGTGACTGTCCTCGTCTCTTCTCCCTTTTCTTTGTGTGTGGCGATTTCTAGGGTTTTCAGTGGCATTATTCACAAAACCTATAGTTGCAATTTGAATGTAAAAAATTGGGATTAGTTAGCCCTCCATTTATTCCATGGTGGTCGTTTCGCTTGGGATTCGTAACCATTTCACTTCAATATCAAAATTTTCCAATCTAAATGACTCATACTACTAGTGAATGGCTCGTTTTCACTTGCATTTCTCCGTTCTCTATGCTTGCACAGTCCTCATCGTCAATTCTAGTCTCGTCTTTGCATCAATGGACGATGAGTTTTCCATAGTAGATTCGGATTTTAATAATCTGTTTCACCAGGACTACTCGCCGCCTGCTCCTCCGCCGCCACCGCCACACCCTCCGTCGGTTTCGTGCGTCGATGACCTCGATGGAATCGGTTCTCTGGACACTACTTGTCAAATAGTATCCGATTTGAACCTCACCGGTGACGTGTACATACAAGGGAAGGGAAATTTTTATATCCTTTCGGGTGTGAGGTTTCACTGTCGGATTCCTGGGTGCTTAATAACTGTTAATGTTACTGGTAACTTTAGTTTAGGCAATTCGTCGTCTATTTTGACCGGTGGGTTTGAGCTCGTAGCGTTTAATGCAAGCTTTCTGAATGGGTCTGTTGTGAACACGACTGGTTTGGCTGGGGATCCGCCGGCACAGACTAGTGGGACACCACAAGGGATTAGCGGGGCGGGTGGGGGACACGGAGGGAGAGGTGCGTCATGTTTGGTAGACAAATCGAAACTTCCAGAGGACGTATGGGGTGGGGATGCGTATTCATGGTCGTCGTTGCAATTTCCACATAGCTATGGGAGTAAAGGTGGGTCGACGAGCAAGGAAACGGATTATGGTGGGTATGGAGGTGGGAGGTTAAAGATGACAATCAATGAGTCCCTTGTAGTGGATGGCAGTCTTTTAGCTGATGGTGGTGATGGAGGTATCAAAGGTGGAGGTGGCTCTGGTGGGAGCATATACATCAAGGCTCATAGAATGTAATCACCTGGTTTCTGTCTGCGTTTTTTCATGTTAAGAACTATGTATAAAATGAAAATATGAATATTTTACTATTATTTTTTTAAATTTTCATGTGGGAAGTTATCTGCCGTCTACAAGTTTCCATTGATGCCTGTCAATGAAAATAATATTTTTATGAAATGCAGGACTGGTGGTGGTCGGATTAGTGCTTGTGGTGGTGATGGTTATGCCGGTGGTGGCGGTGGAAGAGTATCTGTTGATGTTTTCAGTAGGCATGATGACCCAAAAATATATGTTTACGGTGAGCCTCTTTTTGATTCCGCTCAATCTTTAGAACAGAGATATTATTGTTCCTGACATTCATTCATGCCCGTTATAAAAATATATTGTTATCTGGACATCAAGTAAATAGTGGTATATGGATATTTTGACGATATGGCAATATAAAATATGGAAGAGCTACACAATGGTTAAGATGATTGATACAGTTTGGTCTATGATGAAGTTCGTGTTTAGATTGCCTAAGTGACGTTATTCTTTTCCTGGGCATGGGAGATATTTGATGCATTTGTCTTTGTTGTTATAGATCTACCATTACGTTCCAATATTGTGAGCTATAATATCGTATCTGCAGGAGGAAGTAGTTATACCTGTCCAGAAAATGCTGGTGCTGCTGGGACTTTATATGATGCTTTTCCAAGGAGCCTTATTGTTAACAACTATAATAAGTCAACAGACACAGATACACTTCTTTTGGAGTTTCCTAATCAGCCTCTTTGGACTAATGTTTACATTCGAAACAAGGCTAGGGCAACTGTTCCATTGCTTTGGAGTCGAGTACAGGTTTGTGTAATTAGCTTTTGTTTTCTCACTTGTAAAGATGTTCATAATTGCTAAAAAATTTTATTTTTATCACATTTCGTCCGTTTATTCCCCCTTTTTTCCCAGAAGAGATCTTTATCTATAAAAATCTGTAATAAAATTAAAGGGACTAATCTATATGTTGGTCCCCATTCACCAAATCATATATCTCATGGACATTTACTTCCCAAATTATTTTTCATACCTTTTGGTCCTAATTTTATGAAAACCTTATGCATTCAGTCTAGTTATTTAATTATGTTGGTGTTTGTCACTGAATCTTAATATTTATCCAGCCAGTCTCATGCAAGTTATTTGTTTTGGTGAAACCGATCATTTGGAAAATGTTTGCTTCAACACCAAAGCCACAACCTTATTAGAAGAAAATGAATGTGCATGCAATAGTAATTACAAATATTTTTATTGTAAGGCCTTTCCTAACATTAAAACGTTAATCATGTAAGAACTTTTAAAGAATCTGTTGATGATAGAAAATAACAGAACTACACATTGGGTTGAGTGTGTTAAATTTTACTAAATACACCATTATATTCACATAAAAAGATGAGGACCAGCATGTATGAGATATTAATTTGGGGATTAATTGATAATTGATGTAGGATGGGAGGAAAAAAAATAGAAATAGAGAAGAAGTAGAAGTGGTTAGGATCGATTTGGGCTCTTTTAGAACTGACCTAGGACGGAAAGATGAGAAAGTAGATACAGAGGAGGGGAAATTAATAATGTAGAAGCGAGACTAGGAGGAGGGGCAGAGAGGAGGATAACTGTAAGTAAACTCCATAACTATTTAATAATTCATAGTCAAGGCTTTTTATTATAATTCATAGTCAAGGCTTTTTATTATAATGACATATCTTATATAAAAAAAATTGCGTTGGCTCTATTCATGGGGAAAGTAAATATTATCTTATAAGAAATACTATGTAAAAGTCTAATCCTAATTAGATAAATAATTATTAAGAGATTTAAAAATTATAATAATAAACAAACTCTAATTACAAAATCCTAATTATTCTAAATTATAATAGAATTTCATACTAGTAATGAAATGAGGTGCATGATTCTAGGATCAACTGTATGGATAATTGGATATGCCAATTGTAATGGTTTCAATTTAAGAGGAGAATTTATATCACTGTAACGATAATATAGTTTCCCATCTCTTCCTTAGTAGGTCTCATTATTGGCATGCCCATTTATTAGGCTAATATGATAACAACAAAAAGAAGTATCCATTTCTTTTTTGTTTTCAGGATTATGTGTACCATTCATATATAGATGCAAACCAGACTTCAATGTCCGCTTCATCATGTAGGTACTAGGACAGATCAGTCTCTTGAGTAGTGGAGTCTTGAGCTTTGGGCTTCAGCATTATGCTTCATCAGAATTTGAGCTATTGGCTGAAGAACTGTTAATGAGCAATTCTGTAATCAAGGTAAGTGATATTTCTATCCGTTTCTTTCTGTGGCTTCCTTGTTTCATGACTTCTCATCTTTCCTAATGTTGAGATTTTCAACATTTAGCTGCATTTCCCCTTCTCTGAAGGAATTGAAACATTTTAAGTTTCTTACTCTTTGGCTTCATATTATGTACACAGTAGGCAGGATGACAAATGTCCGTTCCTTGTCGCAGGTATATGGGGCTTTGCGTATGTCTGTAAAAATGTTTTTAATGTGGAATTCCAACATGATCGTAGATGCTGGTGGAGATGTCAATGTAGCAACTTCGCAGCTGGATGCTAGTAATTTAGTTGTTCTCAGGGTATTTCTACCTACCATTTCTTCTCTCTCAATTTTTGTAGTTGTTTTGTTTGTTGGGTTTTTTTTTTTTTTTTTTGGGGGGGGGGGGGGTGTTGGTCGGCATCCTTTAATATTTACTAGAGATGTTTCTTTGATGATCTGTCACTGCGTTTCCTTGACAGGAGTCATCTACAATTCAATCAAATGCAAATCTGGGGGTTCATGGCCAAGGTTTGTTGAATTTATCAGGACCAGGGGATTTAATTGAAGCTCAAAGGCTGGTTCTGTCACTATTTTACAGTATTCATGTGAGTGGTCAACTTATGCTTTTATATTCGTTGATGCTATCTTTCATTCTTTTGGTCCCATCTTGTGTGTTAAAACTGATTGTCTAAAGAGTATTATGATTTTAAGAAAATAAGGGTATGTTTACGATACACTTTGAAACTATTATTATATACTGGCAGACGTCTGTTTAGTGTTATTTTTTCATGTTTCTTTCAATGATTTGGGATTGATTTTGCTCAGTCTATTTCAACATTTCGTTTTCTCATGATGTAGGATTTCTTTTATATTTATGGAATTTCTATTTTGTATATATACTCTTATTTCATGTCAACTATGTATATTTGAAGGGGACAACTTTATTTAAGGGATGATTACTGTGTCACTTAGTTACTAATTGGATCTCAAAATCTCACTATATGAGAAGTTTTGATTTAATTTTTCCTGTGGTTGGCACATTGTTTGGTTGGCTGTAATGTACTTTGGGGATGAGCGGTTAATGCACTTGCAACTTACAAGTATCTCAGCAAAAAAAATAAAAAAAACAAAGAAAGAAAAGAAACAGCTTACAAGTATTCTTTCGTGGTTCTTGGTCAGTGATGATGTTTTTTATGCTTGCTAGTCAAGTTATGCTTTGTTCATATTTCACAATTGCTGAACCATTTTTCTCATGTTTGCATGCAGCTTGGACCTGGATCTGTTTTACGCGGCCCACTTGAGAATGCTTCTACTGATTATGTGTTAGTTTTGATTGATTTTTTTTGTGACATTTCATTTATCTGGTCAATATGTTGTTTATTCTTAAATGAGCTAGTCCATCTTTATGCTTATAGGACACCAAAGCTATACTGTGAAACCCAAGACTGTCCCTTTGAGCTGCTTCATCCACCAGAAGATTGCAATGTTAACTCATCGTTATCCTTTACTCTTCAGGTGATATCTAGTCATGCGGTACTGATATTTGGAATTCTTCAATGTTGATTTTTTTTCGTAATTTTTTTATTTGCCTTTTCAGATCTGCCGGGTTGAAGATATCACCATTGAAGGCCTCATAGAAGGATCTGTTATTCATTTCCATAGGGCTAGAACAATTGATGTTCACTCTTCTGGAGCAATAAGTTCAAATGGAATGGGTTTGTATTTTTTCCATGTGCTCTTAAGAGAAAAAAGTTCTGATTTATTTTTCTTGATTTTTTTATACAACTCACGCACCCGTAATTAAGACTTGAAAGTGGGCTTCATTTTTCTTGATTGGATATTAGACTTGCATCCCTTCCTCCATCTCCCCTCTCTCTGTGGTGCATGCAGACGTGTATTTTATTTTCTGTACTGATTTGTTCAATGACTGCTGTTTCTGAAATGTTATGCTTCTCTTTGGCAGGCTGCACTGGTGGTATTGGCCGTGGAGAAGTCCTAAACAATGGTATTGGTAGCGGTGGTGGGCATGGTGGTAGAGGTGGGGCTGCTTGTCAAAATGATACATGTATTGCCGGTGGTATATCATACGGAAATGCAGATTTTCCTTGTGAACTTGGTAGTGGCAGTGGAAATGACAATTTAACTAGTTCTACTGCTGGTGGCGGTATTATAGGTAAGCAGCTTAGAGTATCAGTCAGTTTGATAGGTTTTTGTTACATTAACGTTAAGTATAGAGAATTCATCTGAGTGTGGTCATTTATTTCTGGGTTAAGAAAATCTCATTTCTGCTCTTGTTTTCATTCTTAGATAAGAAAAGATAATCATCCATTCTCTTTTTTAAATTACTGATTTATTTTGATTAACGTTGCAGTTTTTACATGACATTTCTAACTTTTCCTGCCCATTGTATTGACTCATGATGTGTTTGCAAATTTTTATTCCTTTTCTATTGTTTTAATTCATTTTTAATCTTTCCGAATAGTGATGGGTTCAATGGAGCATCCCCTCTCAACTTTGTCTATTGAAGGCTCTGTTAGAGCTGATGGAGAAAGTTTTGAAATATCCAGGAGGAAATATGCTTATCTGGATGGTTCAAGTGGTCACCCTGGAGGAGGCTCTGGTGGATCCATACTTCTATTTTTGCAGACACTAGCTCTTGGTGATTCTGCCATTCTTTCTAGTGTTGGAGGATATGGTAGTCTGCATGGGGGTGGTGGAGGCGGTGGTGGAAGAATTCATTTTCATTGGTCGGACATTTCTGCAGGAGATGTGTACCAGCCCATTGCCACTGTGAAGGGAAGCATCCATGCAGGGTGGGTATCTTGCATAATTTATGTATATGCTATAATCTAGGGACTCATATTAGCTTTAAATTCTGGGTATCTTATTAATTTGTATGATATTTTTTAATTTGCAGTGTGTTGCTATGATCGTTCGATGTTAAGTATTTTCCTTAGATTTGTTTCTGAACCATGCTTCATATTTTGCTTGCAAACTTGCATTATGCAACATTTGATACTTTCTTTCTCTCATTATACCTTCCAATATTTTTTTATGAGACACCTTAAGAAAATTTGAGCTCTAATACGGTCCATTTGATGTTCGCTGTACTCTTTTCATAATGATTCTTAGTATCCAGCCTTACAAAATGAAAGTAACATTGTAGAGCAATAGCTTGATCTTATCTAAGTTGCTATTATTGATTACTTTTTTTTTTCTTCCTTTCCCCTTGCTAATACTGATGCTTTACTTTTTATTGATTATGTTCCTGTTATAACTTATAACCACAATGCTTGTAATGCAGTATGCTCATGAAAGTGTAATTTTTAAGATTTTCGTTATGTTTTCTTCTAGTATTGACGTTTGTACTTTAATATTATAGGGGTGGGATGGGTAGAGACCAGCGTGGTGCTGGGGAAAATGGAACGGTGACTGGGAAAGCTTGTCCTAGGGGGCTCTATGGGACATTTTGTGAGGTAGGTTATACATATCAAGTTATTGTTAACATCTACACATTGATGGATGTTCACTTCTCAGTTAGTTAGTTTTAATTTAATTTTCTGTGCTTCTAGGCCATGCTTTTTTATATTCTCATGCTATCTAAGTTCTGATAAGGTCTAAGACTTACTTTTGCTAAATTTCTAACTATAAAAACTGTCTTTGTTGGCTGAAATTTTCTTTGATTTCTGGAATGAATATAATGTGAATTCTTCTGCGTTATTGTCAGGAATGTCCCGTTGGAACTTTTAAGAATGTTAGTGGCTCTGATAAGACCCTTTGTAACCGTTGCCCGGCACATGAGCTTCCCAATCCCAATCGTGCAATATATATTCCAGTTCGAGGTATATTCAAACTATTTGTAGCAAATTGGTTTATGGAACTTAAAGTTGAAGAATACTGCTTCTTGAGTTCTGGGTGAAGTAGTTTTTGTTTTTGGTGTTAGCTGTTTCATTTTTCACTTTCAGTTTCATATGTGAGACTTGGTTATATGCTTGTATCCTAGCAGTAAATTGCATCCAATTCTTCTGTCCTTTATTGCAGGTGGTGTTACTGCGACTCCTTGCCCTTACAAATGTATTTCAGATAGATATCACATGCCAAACTGTTATACTGCTCTGGAGGAGCTGATTTACACATTTGGTGGTCCTTGGCTATTTGGTCTTCTACTTATTGCTCTTCTTGTTCTTTTGGCTTTGGTGCTTAGTGTTGCACGCATGAAATTTGTTGGGGTTGATGAACTACCAGGGCTGGCTCCCACTCAACATGGCTCTCAAATAGATCACTCCTTCCCATTCCTGGAGTCATTGAATGAGGTGCTTCTCCCCTTTTAAATGTTCTCATGTTGCAGGGTTTTTCTTTATATGTTTTATCTGTTGAAAATATTAAGTTTTATGTGCAGCTTTTGTAGAAACTGTTGCTTGAACTTTTACCGCATCTGTTCTTTGTGTGCCGGACCTTTTTACCAATCTCGTCCATGCTTTACAGTTCATTTATGATTTTTTTTTTCCTAAGGTTATGGAAACAAACAGGGTGGAGGAATCCCAGAGCCATGTCCATAGGATGTACTTTATGGGCCCTAATACTTTTAGCGAGCCTTGGCATCTGCCCCACACTCCTCCAGAACAAATCAAGGAGATTGTGTGAGTTGAATTTTTCTTAATAGTGGAATTACTTAAGTATATCTTCACATTCAAGTAATTCCCCTGTATTATTTTGCTAGTCCTTGACTGTGGTACGGTTGTGGAATTTTTTCTCTTTCTTTGGATATGGCAGATATGAGGGTGCATTCAATACATTTGTTGACGAGATTAATGGTATAGCTGCTTACCAGTGGTGGGAAGGGGCTATATACAGCATTCTTGCTGTTTTTGCATACCCCTTTGCATGGTCTTGGCAGCAGCGGCGGCGGAGACTGAAATTGCAACGTCTGCGTGAGTTTGTTCGTTCAGAATATGATCATGCTTGCTTACGGTCTTGCCGCTCACGTGCATTGTATGAAGGGATTAAGGTTTGTATTGTGAAACTGTAATTGCCCTCAAAGTTCATGTTTTCTATAGTCTATACCAGACCTAGACCCCTTGCTGTGACATGTTCCATGTTTTTCTTAATAAGGTTCATTTCACATATAAATAGTATATGTTTTTATATTGACTTTTTAAAGTTGATTTTTCAATAGAACTTTTCAAAGAAATATTAGCTGCTTGGTTTACTGTGACAAAAGTTTTTCTTTTAGGACTGGAGATTAAAGATGAGGGATGGGGGGGGGGAACCTATGAACTTAATGGACATAAACTTTTAATAATTATTATAGAAGTTTTATTGAAGAGAGTTGCAGTGGTTTATTTGGGTTTTGTTAAAAGTTCATTACAAAGCTTTCCTAGGGCCAAACATGTTCTTCCATAGATGTCAGTAAATTTCTATTTCTAACGTTTAGAATTATTTTTCAACTAAAAGCAATTGAAGCAGCTAATGGACCTTAAGTTGTAATCTCAATTATTTTGGTTACAGTTTTTCATTTGTCATTCTGTGTTTAATGATTTGGGTAACATGTAATTCTATTACAATTTAATATGCAAAAACAGCAACTTCCAATTTTTTTGTCAATGAAGGCTAATTTTTGCTCGACTACTGTAGATAGCTGCAACTTCTGATTTGATGCTTGCCTATATTGACTTCTTCCTTGGTGGAGATGAAAAGAGAAGTGATCTTCCTCCTCCTTTATGTCAAAGGTTTCCAATGTCATTACTTTTTGGAGGTGATGGAAGTTACATGGCTTCTTTTTCACTTCAAAGTGATAATATCATCACAAGCCTCATGAGCCAGGTCGGTTGATTTTTGCAAACTAGATGTCAAATTATTTTCAGTATACACTATTTTAATCCATATATATAATTTCTTATATGCATATTAGAGAACAAGAAGAATGAGCGGGGAGGGCAAACAACCTATTTTTAAATTAAGTCTGGCTTCTCCAATAGAAATTTATCTTAGCTATGCTTCTCTTGCAGTCGGTCCCACCTACTACTTGGTATCGTCTTGTGGCTGGTCTTAATGCACAATTGCGATTAGTATGTCGTGGGAGGCTGAGGCTAACGTTTCGATCAGTCCTTAGGTGGCTTGAGAGTTATGCCAATCCTGCTTTGAGAAATCATGGGATACGTGTTGACCTTGCCTGGTTTCAAGCTACAGCCTGTGGCTACTGTCATTATGGTCTTTTGGTGTATGCTGTTGAAGGCAGTGGTCCTACAGCTATCAGAAATGCTGTTGGAATAAGAGAAATAGAGCAGCAGACACGGTAATGGTTTCTTGTGTATTCAGCTGCTAATACTTAGTTTCCTATGCTCTTTCTAGGACTTGTCATATACTTAACGCAGTTGTTTTATATGCTCCACGTTAAATATGCAACCGTCAAAATTGTTATTGCAATTTTTGAATGAGCACTGTATATTGATTAAAACATTCCAAGGTATTATCATGTCATTACAGGTAATATCACTTTCAAATCCTTAAACACCACCTTAGTAGCAACGTATTAGGGCATGAAATGGGAAAAAATATTTTAAGAAGCGAGGTACGATGAGTTTTGACAATCATGAATCAGTATGCTTGAGTAAAGTACATGTAAAATGAAATATGAACAAAAATATTAAATGAAATCTGTAGTATTTGAGCGATAGCTTGTGGCTAACTAAATATTTTCCTTTCTCAATTTTTTTTCCCTCCCCATCTCTGATATACAGTTTGAAGGGCATTGACAATGAACTTCCTTCTGGTAATGGTAGAGAAACACAAATTACTGCAGCCTGCACAAATATGGGAAGTTCTACTACTCGAAGAAGTACGCTTGGCGGACTGATAGATGCTGATAATCTAAAGATGCTTGAAGAGAAGAGAGATATATTTTTCATTCTCTCTTTTATACTTAATAACACTAAGCCTGTTGGACACCAGGTATTTCTCAAAGTTGTAAATTGATATCTTATTATATCATTTTTGTTAGTGTTTCATCTTAACAAATATTGTCTCTTACTCCAGGATCTTGTTGGCTTAGTCATCTCGATGTTGCTTTTAGGAGATTTTAGTTTAGTGTTGCTTACTTTGCTCCAGTTGTATTCATTTTCACTGGTGGATGTCTTCCTGGTTTTGTTTATTTTACCCTTTGGCATTCTTCTGCCTTTTCCTTCTGGAATCAATGCTCTCTTCAGTCATGGGCCCAGGCGTTCTGCAGGTCTTGCACGTCTTTATGGTTTGTGGAACGTTACATCATTGGTTAATGTTGTAAGTTTCCATCTTTGTCCCTTTCAAAAATGAATTTTTGAACGATAATGATGCTTGTGGCCATCTGTACTTCTGAACTACTTTGTTAGGGGGTTCTTACCCGTTCATTCTTGAGAAGAAGCTTGAAATTACTCATTCATCTGGAATTGTTCTTTAATTTGGTTGTTATCGGCAACCCCTAGGATGATAACTTTCTTTGCATTACTATTTTGTGTGCACTGCTTCAATTGCGGCAATAAATTTAATGCAATGGTGTTCTTGTATGTACCAGGTGGTTGCTTTTATTTGTGGATATGTTCATTATAAAACTCATTCACCAAGCAGAAAGCGTCCAAATTTTCAGCCTTGGAACATTAGCATGTGAGTACATTGAACCCATGGATCTTTATTCCTTAGATTAGTTATAAAGCTATTGTACCAATATTTACGATCTATTTTGAGTTATGTATATTTTTACATTATATTTGGGCACACTGTTCACTTTTACATTATATTTGGGCACACTGTTCATTCCCCCCTCCCCCCCCCCCCCCCCCCATAAAATTGCCGGATTTTCTACATGTTTTGGTGAAATTTTGGTTACATGTCCCGGTAAAGTTTATACACTGCTGTAAATTCATTTTCTCCCCAGTCCCATGCGCCAATTTACTTTTCACAACTTTACCAAGTTTTTATTGGGAAATACTTGAGAAATAACTACATTGTGAAATAGTGTATGACTTGAGGCTTAAACATTTTAGGTGATTACCGATTATTAAATGATAATTGTGGGTTCAGGGATGAAAGTGAATGGTGGATCTTCCCAGCTGCACTAGTAGTGTGTAAAATTTTTCAATCCCAGCTTGTCAACTGGCATATTGCAAATCTGGAGATTCAAGACCGTTCCTTGTACAGCAATGATTTTGAGCTGTTTTGGCAATCATGATGGTGCGTTAACTTGGAAGAAATATTTCATTCAACATTAGCATTTATTTTGAGATTCCTTTTTATATGTTATTTAGAGTAGATTACAGATTGACATAGTAGAGAAAAGGAAGGAATATCAAAAAGTAAAAACTTGATTAGTTAAAGAAAATAGATGGAGAGAGAGAGCAGGGGAGCATTCAACTATTGTAATAACTTCTGAACCATGTTCCCTTGAATTTTTTCTCCTTAATGATGTATAATGTGTATATTCAACAGGTTAATTTCATAAGCTTTGATTCTTCATCCTTAAAAGTCACGACCTTTTTCTATTTACTTATGCTATGAAAATTTTAGATATTTTTAGATGTGATAAAATTGGGGTTGTATATGTCACTTAGGTTCATAGGTTAAATTTTTTTTTTTTTTTAGGAGTGTCATAGAGGTTCTTTTGTTATTATAAAATGTGGTATTTAATTTTTTAAGTTATAAAAAGTGTTTCAATTCTCACTTAAAAAAATATCTGGCAAAGATAAAGTTAAATTTTTATTCAATTTTTCTTTGAATCTAACGGATTGGTAATGTATTATATATATATTTATATTTTTGATATATATAAATACGTTAAAAAAATTAATATTTAATTAAAAAATTATTTAATTTTTTTAATTTTAAAAAAAAAATTAAATAAAAATTAAATAAAATTTTCATTATTTAATATTTAAACTTTATCATGAAAATTTTATTTAAGTTTGATCAAATTCAATAAAATTTTTATGTTTAATATTTAAAATTATAAATTAAAAAATAAAAATTTTATTTAAGTTTAATCGAAAAAAATTGTAAAAGATTAGAATAATTTTTTAATTAAAAATTATTTAATTTGATATATATATATATCGAAAAATATAATATACATTGATACGTTTTATTCTGTTAGATTTAACGAAAAATTAGATGAAAAATTTATTTTATTATTTGACATATTTTTTATAAACAAATAGACTTAAAAATATATTTTATAAATTAAAAGATTAAATAACACATATTACATAAATAAATGATAATTTTGTCTCATCCTATATTTTATTTATTTGCAGTGGTGCTGTGGTATGTCATTAGACTTTCTAGGTAAATCCATCTTCATTGTTGATCCTTTTGTCATGACCATTAATTGTTTGGCATAGAAATTTATAATTTTCTTAATTAAAAAAATTCATAAAGAACGTTAGTACGACAATATCGTAACAACGCAGCATTAATGTCAATTTTTGGGCTGCGCTATGCAGAAATTCTTGAAGCACAACCATAAATTATAAATTTAGGGCAGTTTTTGTCCAATAATTTACTCAAATAGACAAACATACGATAAAAAGTGCCAAATTTTTTAAATAACACTTTTTTAGATTGAAACGGTGAGTTTTAAATTAAGTATTAGATACAATTTTTACCAAAATATTCTTTTTGTTCATTTCTTTAATTTATAAGTGTGTAAAGCTTATAATATTTTCTGAAAATTTTTGTATATACTTAAGATGATTTTAATTTAATTATTAATTTATATTTATTTTTATATTTTATATTTATGACACTGATACCAATTTCTTAAAATTCTGTCATTTTACAATATATTTTTATTGTATGTACACCTTATATTTTTGTATGTACAACTTATATTTTTGTATATTTTTGTATGTACACCTTACATTTTTGCACGTACACCTTACATTTTTGCACGTACACCTTATATTTTTGTATGTATAAGTAATTTTTAACATATCTTTGCTATATAGGTAATTGCGAAGAAGAATGTGGACATTTAATTGCGAAAAAAAGGGTGCAAATTAGAGTAGGGACTATGATTATGGACATTTGTATGTAACATGTACATTTTGTATGTAACCTGTACATTCACATACCTGTACATACAAAATGTGAATGTACAGGTTACATACAAAATAAATATGTATGTAACCTGTACATACAAAATGTGAATATACAAATTCCATAAGCTGTTCTTCTTCTTCTTCCAGTGGGTGATTGCAGACATAGTCGAAAGCTTGAAAACTTAATCAAACTTAATCAGAATCATAAATAATCAAACTTAATCAGAATCACAAATATTTCGATCCATTTCCAATAAATATACGATAAATTTAATAATTCACAAAAGTTCATCTTTAATCCAATTTATACCAGTTCCTCTACAATTCACTGATATTCCAATTTATATCAGTGAATGAACATTCAATTACAAATTTTTCGATTTCCTTCTGCGTTGGATTTGGGGGTTAAAAGTGTCACTTGTATCTTGCCAAAACACAGTCGTTTTGCTATATTAGACAAAAAATTAATTTCCATTATATATGTATCATTTCAGGGAATTAAATCGTTTTTGTTCGGGCAAACGCTCATGACATGAAATTTTTTAACTAATTACTTTTAATATTTTTTTTTTCATTTCATACTACTTTTCTCAATCAATTATTTTGAAAGATTTAATTAAATAATGATATCATAACTTCAAGTGCACATCATTTAGTTATTTTGATCAAATTGACAATTTTTAACCATAATAATTATTGAAAGACATTTCAATAGTCAGTAAATTGAATTTTCATACAACTTTAATAGTTAAATGAAGGTTTGCCTTTTTGTTATCATCCCTCTTGCCGAATGTTTTCATCTAATTAATTCATTATCAAATATGAACATTTATTCAAACATAAATATGATATTGCAGTTGTTATTTACACAAATTATATTCAATACAATTATAAATAGTTTTTCTTTTGGGTCAGAAACAAGATTATGAAGAGTTGAGATCAATAATTTTGTGATAAATAAAAGTGCTCTTAATTGTGATAAATAAAAGTGCTCTTCATATTGTCAATGCTCTGGCTAAAGGATTTCTTAAATGCAATAAGTATGCCCTTCCATAAATCATAGTCGACAAATATCTAACATTATTTCCTTTTTTATAAAGATAAACAGCCAAATATAACTATTGTATGCAAGAATTTCTTGGATCTTGGGTATAAAATAGAGAACCACGTGCCTGGTTATTGGATATTTTTACATGTAAAGACTTCACCAAGTATTCTCGATTTTTGCATATTTTCAATTTGAAACGCAAAATAGCTTGTTTTCGTCCCAAAATGACATGTTACACATGTTACTTGTACATAATATGTGTATATATGTAAATAAATAACATATGTATACGTTTTACTTAAAACCAATTATATTATGTATAACCTCTCCATTAAAGCCAAGGCTCCAAACTTCCTATTAAATAATGAAATAGTCAACAAGACCAACAAACACATACCCTTTTCCTCTCTTAATAGTGATCGGCCAAAACAGAATAGGATATGCGCAAAATGTTTGAAAAACATCTTATATGATCCTACATGACTTGATTCTAAAGCATTGAAAGAAACTGTGTACCAATGGGTTCAGTGAATAATAAGAAAAACAAATGAATGTCAATAAACTCTTCCTAGGCGCAAAAATACACTAGTATTAATGAGGTGTTAGAGTGCCCTAACTCAAAGAAATTAATAATGAAGCATGATGTATACTTCAGGCCAATGAAAATTAATGTAAGTGCAAATATTTTCTTCAAAATCTTCTTTCCTACTTTATCAAATAATCATTGGTCTGGAGTACACTAGGAGCAATAAATTATTCATCCCTACCTCATACATTGAAGAAGTTAAATTTGAAATGTAACCTTCATTTATGATTCCTTATTCAGGACTTTGGGAACTTTAATGAATGGTTCCTCATAGTTTGGAACTTCAGCAATAATGGGATCCCAATAGAAGAAAAGGTTTACACTTCAATATATATATTTTTTGCTTGCTAAAGTGGTTTACACTTCAATTGAAACAAAAGATTTCACACCAAATTATGAATTGCAAGCATAGAAAAAAAAAACATCTAACCTGTTCTCAAATGCTTCTGGAATATCATCACGTAAATTGTCGCCTTCAGTATCTGTAAATCATGCCATGAAGAATTGGAAAAGGGCACTTTTAATGACTAATACGGACATGACATAAGTGCAAACTAAGTGAAGCTTCAACTTCTGTTTATGCCCCCCCAAAAAATAGCTAAACTCCTTTTAACCTCCCAAACTTTCATCTTGGTTCACTTAAATCCAAAAAAAAAAAAAGTTGCACTTTAATCCCAAATTTGTTGGTGTGGTTACATTTAGGTCTTTTTTAACACACTTAGGTTCTAAAACTTACAAGTGCAACAAAATTATTGATACTTGTCATGTAGGACTTAAGTGTAATATCTCTAAAAATTTGGGGGCCAAAGTGTAACTTTTGTAAGTTCATAAATCTAAGTGAATCAAGTTACAAGTTTGAGGGTCTTAGAAGAAGTTTAGATCACAAATTATGCAAACTTTGTAGCGGTGGCGATCATAAATTTCATATTATGCAAACTTGTTTCTTGAATATTTTCCTTTACTGTGCAAATTAAAAAAAAAATATCATTACATTGGATTGATTTGAAGCACCAATTTAAATTTGTTACAAATTAGTATGTTAGCTTATACATATCTGTTTATGTACGCTCCGTACATAAATAAATGTACATAGTACAGTATGTACATATAACGTATGTACACATTATGTATAACTGACATGTTGCTTTTGAATTAATTTGATTATATACAATATGTACACACTATTTAACATCTGAATTGCGTTAGATTCATCTTTCTATTCGGATCTCCAATCCGTTCTCATCAATGGACCCCTTACGTATACAAAAGGGTGCGGTTCATTCGAAAAATTATTGTCTTTCTATATTTGAGGTGTTTGTATTTTCAAAACACCGTGAAAATTCGGAAGAGAAATGCTATCCCATAAAGACCAAGACATAACTTTTACTTGTTCAAATATATCACTCACTATGAGACCCTAATTTCGTTTTATTCTTTACATTTTTTATTCATATAATTTTAAAACGGGTCACAAGTAAATTGGGGCGTAATTTGCAGCAAATGAATGGAAAATGTAAACTTATGTGTCAAACAGTTTCTCATTTCTGAACAACCAAAGTTGAAAAGTACAAAAAAATTAATATAAAACTAGAAGTGATACCGTGGTAGCTTAATTCATGGAACATGAACATAAAAATATGAAACATGAACATATTTTATACCTAAATTGTAAAGCATAAACCTTTAAGTAGTGAAACTAACAATACTAAACCTTAGCTAAAGTTGAACAATCCCATCAGCTGAGCTACTTAGCTTATGGTATCAAATCTTGAAAAATGAGAACATATCAAGAAAAATTATGAGAAGTTTTGATCAAGCACCTGTTCTAATTGAGGGCTCAACACTTCGAAGATCAACGGCTTGAAGTTGTCCAAACCTGCCACAAACCAATACAGTCCATGAATATGATTTTCACTTTGTCAGTTACGAATTTATGAGGATCAATTTAACAACCCGAAAGCCCCTTAATCCCCGAACAAAAAAGAAATATTAAAAAAAGAAGACATAAACACCAATCTAAGAAACATATCTGGCACCACGCACCAATCGATCACTTGGCTAATTTTAGGAGCAAACTCTTCCACCTGATAACAATATCCACAACAATTTGAGATATCAAAAAATGGGAAATCGAAAAATCAACTGAAGTTCAGAGGAACCCATAAAAAATTTAAGCAAAAACGAAGTGAAGTAAAAGAAACCCAAAACGGAAAATACGAAACCTCTTGAGGAGTGAGGGTGATTCGAGCAGTCTTTGCCAGACGAGTCACATCGGGAGGTTCGAGAGACGACTGAAGATTTGCTGATGTTTTTGTAAAAGACGAACAATTTCTGCGGACCCAGTCATTGTTACGAAGAATAAGTGGTTTTGAGAAGATGCTTTTGCTGTTGAAATCGATCAACTTGAGAGGCTGCTTTGGAAATGGAAAACGTTCAACTCCTTTGAACAATAACAGACCTCTGCTTCCCATTTTCAAACAGTGCTGTTGTGCAAACTCCAAGGATGGAAAATGACAAGACTCGTGTCTAGGTTGTCGGGTCGGGCGGGCCCCCAGTTACCTGTCCTAAATAGAAACTTTTTGGAAAAACAATAAAAATACGGATGTAGTGCTGAAATAATTCTCTAGGTTTATTAAAAGTTTAATTTAATTTTTTAATTTTTAAATTAAGTAAAATAATAAAAATAATTTTTTTAAAAATATAATTTAATTCTATAAATTTTTAGTTAAGTATAATAAGTATATTAATTTTATAAAAATATTAAATAAATAAATAAATAAAAGATAAATTATTGCCTATGATTTTTTGAGAATTTACCAAAAATAACACCCTTAAAACTTATAGTAATAAAATTAGTACCCCTAATAATATTGAATGTTCAATTTGAATGTGAAATATTGAACGAGTTTAAATTATCGTCGTTCAATTATAATTGAATGAGTGTTCAAAGAAAAATGATATAGTAATCATTTTTTTTAACTGTGAAAATATAAATTTGAACACAAGGTGCTAATTTTGTTATTATAAGTTTAAGGGGTGTTAATTTTATTGGATTTTTTTTTTTTTAGACTTATAATTCTTACCCCCAAGTAAAAAATTCGTGTAATAATTTGCCTCACTGGAAAACAATGCTAAAGACAAGAAGAACAGTAGATGAGTGCATATATATATTATGAGGGCTTCTTCAACGATAAAAATGAACGTATAATATTAGCCAATAAAAAAATCAACTCTCATTTATTATTATTTTTATTTTTTTAAGTATATCAAAGCTTCATATTAAAAACTAAAATTAGCTATTAGCAAGACCCCAATAACTACATGAGAATATTTTGAAGTCTATATGTGCGCTCTATACTTTAATACTTAGCCAAATTAATTAATATAATGATATATTTTTAAAAAATATTAAGTCATAATACCTATTTGTTGTCATTTATGGGAAAAACCTAAAATTCATTGCAATAGTGCTTAGTTTGACCCATGACTTATGGAATGGATATATCAATGAATCTATGTATCAAACAAAATATATACATTTTTATAAATTTTTGCAAATTTAAGAGTTAAAAAAGTACACAAATATCTTTTAAAAAAAAAAAAAAAAGTATACAAACATTTATTTATCATATAAAATAGCCATTTTATTTTAAATTTTAAATTTTTTTATATTATTGCAAGACAAAATCACTCATTTTATTGTGCAAATTAATGATATCATAAATGAAGTGTGGGAGCAATGGAGAGTCAAATTCTTATGATTTTTTTTTTTATGTGTTATTTTATGTACTATTAATACTCGATAAATATGCGAGTAAAATGGTTAAAAATGTTGATTCTTATCGCATAAAATGTCAATTTATATATATATATATATATATATATATACTAATCATTAATAGCACATAAAATAACATATTCAAAATAAGACAGCTGATCTTCATACACCATATAAGTTTTTCTTGGCCACCTTAAGTAGAGGAAATTTGCAAGACTTCAATTTTGAAGGAAGATGATGACAGAAAATTCTCATTGTTCAATGCGAAATCAGAAAAATAGTGTGAATAGCATTATAGCACTTACACTAACAAATGATGAATTTGCAAGGATGGTTTGAAGGAGTTCAAATTTACTGTTTTATTTTTGGGAGTGAGTATACGTGCTGCCAATTAACAGATGACATATGGATATAAAAAAATTCTAAAAATATAAGCTTTTGTTAATACCCTAAGTTGAGAGCAAGTTAAAGGCATTCTCATGGCAACTTCTCCATATAAATCATACCAGTACGTCACGATTTAATGATATTGTTCGGGTTTGCAGTTACCTATATATTTAATTTACTTTTCATATTAGAATTCTAATGTGTACCCAGTCGCACACTTAAAAAATTTTCTTTGAACAATAACACATTTATATCCCTTAACCATGCACACGTTTAGCCGCATATATCATTATTAATTGGACATCTGTACTTTATTAAGGCCAGGTCACAAACAACTCACGTATAGTCTATTAATAGTCTTCAATCCCCTTATAGAATTTTTCTGTTGCAATCCAACATGTAACCCATCATTCTTTTGAATTTGAGTTATATGTATTCGTTTACATGGTCTATTTTTAACTAAAATTTCACCCTATAATCACTCACACAAACTAGTCCCAACTCTAGTCTTATTATACCAATATGTTTGTACTTATTGTTGTTAATATTGAAGGGCAATTCAGTCATTTTAATATATATTTTTTAAAAAAATAAGCTATGTAGGCCCTTTTTATTATTACGAAGTAACCTTCACATGTGCTAAAAAAAAAAAAATATATCCATATTAGAAAAATGATTCGTAACTTACATTATTTTTCTCCATGAGGTGAAGGATTTTTTTTTTTTTTTAATTATTATCCAATGCCAAAAGTGATTCGATTTTTAAACAATCATTTAATGTAGGACAAAAACAAGAAGATTTTTCATCATTTAATGACATTTTTGCCCTTAAAACATGCGGCACATTTAACTTCGTTCAGTGATGGGTATCTTCACAATTTGCAAAAAATAGGAATGTTAAAGAAAAAAGACAAACTTTTAAAGTATCAGTAATAATCTCACGGAGAACTAGAGATGACTAGTAATTCATGAAAATGATGGTAGTAGTGTTAACTATTAAGATTAAGAATGTGAAAGTGAAGTTAACAGACTATTAAACCCTTACTCTTGTCATTCTTAAAAAAATTGGAAATAAAAAAGCAAAATGAATGCCATCAAATAATTGGGTTGGTGTTGAAAGAGGGTACTACTATACACCTTTTAATAGGACAGAGGCTTCCTCTTGAAGGATGTCCCATGTTGCCTTCACATGTCTCTCTTCAGTTAATGGGGCTCCAACCGCAAACCTCAACGCATATTTACCTGACAGAACCTGCATGCCAGCAGAAGACTTTATTCAAACACTAATGTGTTTCACAAACAACTGAATTGGCTAAACCTCAACAATTACAGTTAAGTATAACGGAAACGTAAATATTTAAATTTACTAAAGTTTTTTGTGTAATTTATATTATATTTATTTTAAAAGTTAAAAATAAACCATTAGTAATATGAGAACCAACCCTCCCACATGAATTCAATTTATCTCTTTTAAAATGCATTCTAAGATTTTGACCTCAAATTAATTAGTACAATTTTTGCAATAATATATTACACAAAATTTACAAAAATCAATAATTAAAATGAAAAAACTAAAAATCTTATTACTTATAATTTGATTTTCATGATTTTTGTTTTTAGTTATATGAATTTCAAGAAAGAATAAAAAATGAAGTAATTAATTATTTTTCAAAATTATTATATATTTAAAACGTATGGTATAGTTTTTTTTTACGAATATACTCGACCAACATTTATGGAAATTTTAACACTGTTAGATTCACGAGGGTATTTGTGATAATATATCATCCATCAAAGTAAATTTTTGAAGTAATTTCAAAGTTCAAACATATTTGTTATGTAGTGCAAAACCCCATAAAATTTTGGGATATTACAAAAAATAATACCCCTAAAATTTATAACAACAAATAATACTCCAATTACATTTAACAGTCAAATTGGCCATAGTTTAATTTGAATGAAGTTTAATGTAAAATGATGAGCCTACTTTTTTTTTTTTAAGACTAAAAATATATGTATTGGACATAAAATGCATTATTTTTATGATAATAAGTTTTAAGAGTTATATTTTTGTTGTTTCCCTTAAAATTTTCCTAACAATTATAAAAAGGAAAGATGTCAACCACAATAGAACCAACATGATATCATCAATGATGTAAAAATGGTGCTTACTGTGTGAGAAATAAAAGCTTTTCCAGTTGAGTTCACAGCATCTAACAAATCCTGGTTCAACTTATTGACACGCTTTTCATCGTGGTTGGGGGATAGAAGACGGAAACAAACTAATGAAAATATTCGTGGTGCAATGACCTGCACAATGGCATAAAAATCAATGATTTGGAGATTATATAAGCATACAAATATAGTTTGATCATATACGTTGATCTGGAGACACTTGCATAATCAGTTGACTCCTTTAGTTACCTCGAATCTTGGGTCCATAGCAACAAGTTCCTCAAAGTGTTTAGCCAACTGGATATGGTTTCTTATGTAGCATTGTAAGTTTTCCAAACCGTAAAGTCGTAAAACCAACCAAAGTTTCAATGATCTGAAACCAAAAGGGGACCATTAAAAATAACTAGAGTTCTGCATTAATGCATTTGATTGTAAATCATACTGCTTGAGTAATAGTGCATCTATTTGTTATATGAGCTTCACTAAATTGTAGTTTTATAACTGTCTCCTAGGATTGACAAATTCAGAAGTCACACCTAAATCGGCGTCCAAGTGGTATTTGCCAATCCTTGTAATCCACAACCATGTTTGCTTGAGAGGGCTGCAATATCATTAGGATTATGTAAACAAAACACATTACATATTTTTGAAGGTTAACATCCCTAGAGAAACAACATAGCAACAAATTTTGGAAACTTCATGTGAGTACTGATAAAGCAAAATATGTATATGTAGTGTTAAGTGGATGCTCAATATCTCGTGAGAAAACAAAACTTGCCTTGTTTTTCAGATATTCGGGATTTGTTGACAAAGACTGAATCAAATCATTTCTCTCCTGTCATCATAAATAAACACAAGTGTCTTTAATTGAAAAATAAGAAAAGAACTACAATGTCAAAAAGAAAGGGAGGGGGGAGGATGAAACTCTATGGAGTCTTTGAAGAACAACGAAGACTTCCAAACTAGATACTTGCAATTTTGAACTTGTGAATATCAATCAAACATGATACTTCAAAAAGAAAAAACTAACAAAATAAGGTTATATTATTACCAATATTCACAATCCAGTTGAATTAGTCTTATTTTTCAATATAGTTTTATTACTATTCATGTCACTATTCTTCATGTTTTCCTCAATCTTCACTCGTGTGAAAATTGCATATCAATTTGCAGCTGTTGCAAGTATTGCATATCAATTTGCAGCTGTTGCAAGTATGCATGCAATTTTTACATGGTATGTGAAGATTCTACATATCCAAACAACTTGTGTTATTTTTGCATTTCCTTAAGGGTATGTGAAAATCCTACACACCCAATATTACATTGTGAATTTGCTTAAGTCAAACACCTTTGTGAATTTCACTCAAACTAAACCTTATTTTGGGTGATTTTCATTTAAAAAATAAGTAGATCAATGAAGACAATCAAAGCAAGAGAAAAGGACCCTTCTCTATAGAAAATCCAAAGCTCCTACAGTTTATTTCACATATTTCTCACTGTTAGATATTTATTAATTGTAATTAACTGTATATTAGATGTATATAACTAATTAGCTTAATTATAATATCCTAATAAAATATTTTCATAAGATAGAATCCTAACTTTGTGTGTACATATGTATATTATTTTTCAATAGAATTAAGAGAAATAATTCTTTTCAATCTTGAATAACATGGTATCAGAGCATTAGGGTTACAAAGTTGGAATTTTTTTTGTTCAAATTAGGGTTTGGTTTTAGGTAAACACAAATTAGGGTTTAGTGCATTTTTGGGTTCCAACTTGGGACACCCTTTTGGAGTGAAAATTTATTCTCACCGCTGGCACAGGGAGGAAGCCCAGCCGCCGATCGGCATAATCCCAAATTTCTGTGACCAGACGAGCCGCGAGTGGGCCCTACGCGCCACCGCGAATTTTTGCAGTCTTCCCACTCGTCGGCGTGTGACGGCGCGTTCCTCCAGCGGTCTTCTCCGATCGTCCTCTTGTTGCTCGCCGGCGTTCCTCTGTGTCATCTGTGGTGGTTCGACACTCATTGCTTTGTGATTGTTCAGGTTTGGGTTTTTCCAATTTGGATTTTGGCCAATTTTGTGTTCTTGTTTGCTGCCTTGTTTGTAGGAGTTATGACTGAAAAGAAATCTAATGTTGTAACGGATATGGTGCCTGTGAAGTCTAAAATCACGAACCATAAGCTCAATGACTAGAATTATTTGAATTGGAGCAAGACCATTCGACTTTATTTGAGAAGTATTGACAAAGAAACTCATTTGACTAATGATTCTCCTAAAGATGATTCAAAGCAGACATGGCTTAGAGAAGATGCCCGCTTATTTCTGCAGATTCAAAATTCTATTGAGAGAGAGGTAATTGGTTTGATCAATCATTGTAAATTAGTTAAGGAATTGATGGATTATTTGAATTTTTTATATTCTGGAAAAGGAAACCTTTCTCGCATGTATGAGATATGCAAAGTATTTTACCGTGCAGACAAACAAGATTAGTCCCTCACGAATTATTTTATGGAATTTAAGAAGACTTACGAGGAGCTCAATAGTTTGATGCCTTTTAGCCCTGATGTGAAGGTTCAGCAACTCCAACAGGAGCAAATGGCTGTCATGAGTTTTTTTGTTGGTCTTCCCTCTGACTTTAAGACTGCTAAGTCACAGGTTCTTTCTGGTTCTGAGATCTCCTCTTTACAAGAAGTATTTAGTCGAGTATTTTGTACAGAAGGCACTCCACCTGCTCAATTAAATGGTGCTTTGGTCAGCCGAAATAATAATTATGAGCTTAGAAGGTCAACCTATATGAGTGGAAACAAGGGAGGCGGCTCGCAAGGGTTTGAAACTCGACCACAGGATCCAGGAAGAATTGTGTGTTACTATTGTCGCAAACAAGGACATACGAAACATGATTGTAGAAAGCTTCAGTACAATAATCAAAAAGGTCACTCGGCCCATATTGCATCCACTTATGATACTTCTGAAAAATCGATTCTTATCTCTGCAGATGAATTTATCTAATTTTCACAGTATCAAGAATTACTAAAGTCTTCATCACCTTCTGTCACTGCTATTGCTGATTCAAGTAAACCAAATGTGTGTCTTCTTTCCTCATCTTTCAAATGGGTTATTGATTCTGGTGCCATAGATCATATGACAGGTAATTCTAGTCTCTTTTCTACTCTTCAGTCACACACTTCCACCTCTACTATTACCTTAGCCGATGGGTCACCGTCTCGTGTTCTTGGGTTTGGCACAATCACTCCTACTCCTTTGCTTCATTTGTCATCTGTCTTACATTTACCTAACTTATCATTTAATTTGATTTCTGTAAGTCAGCTTACTCGCAATCTTAACTGTTGCATCTCATTCTTTCCTGATCATTGCTTATTTCAGGATCTTAAAACGAAGAAGATTATTGGTAAAGGACATGAGTCTGGAGGCTTCTACATTCTTGACACACCAATACCGAAATCTATTGCTTGCTCTGGTGTAACCTCTCCCTTCGAGGCACATTGTAGACTGGGTCATCCATCTCTTCCTTTACTCAAGAAGCGTTGTCCTCAATTTAGTAAGGTGTCTTCATTAGATTGTAAGTCTTGTTAGTTTGTAAAACATCATCGTCTTAGTTCAAGTCCAAGAGTTAATAAACGTGCTAGTGTTCCTTTTGAATTAGTTCATTTTGATGTTTTGGGTCATTGTCCTATTTTGTCTAAACCTGAATTTAAGTATTTTGTTACTTTTGTGGATGATTATTTTCGTGTAACTTGGTTATATTTAATGAAGAGTCATTCGAAGTTATTTTTTATTTTTTGTACATTTTGTGCTGAGATTAAAACTCAATTTAATGTTTCAATTCATACTTTGCGAAGTGATAATGCCAAAGAATATACATCTGCTTTCAATCTTATATGGTTCAAAATGGCCTGCTTCATGAAACTTCTTGTGTTGATACTTCATCTCAAAATGGAGTGACAGAACGTAAGAATTGACATCTTCTTGAAACTGCAAGTGCCTTGTTATTTCAAATGAATGTTTCTAAACCTTTTTGGGCCGATGCAGTTTCAACAGCATGTTTTCTTATTAATCGCATGCCCTCATCTGTTCTTCATGGTGAGATTCCTTACAAAATCATGTTTCCTAATAAGTCACTATTTTCGATTGACCCTAAGATATTTGGTAGCACTTGTTTTGTTCGGAATGTTCGTCCGCATGTTACTAAATTAGATCCCAAGTCTTTGAAGTGTATCTTCCTTGGTTATTCTCGTCTTCAGAAAGGTTATAGATGTTATTGTCCTAGTGTTAACAAATATCTTGTCTCAATTGATGTTACCTTCTTGAAAGACACACCCTATTTTTCGTCTTCTCCACCTCCCGCACGTCAGGGGGAGAAGGATGATTTGTTAGTCTATTCTATCACATCATTTGAACCTGTCTTGAATCCAGCTCCTGTCAAGCCTCCTATTATTTAAGTCTACGCCAGACATAAACCTTCTGATTCATGTCTTGCACCTGCTCCTTTGTCATCAAATCCAGTCCTGAGCGATGATTTTCCTATTGCATTCCGCAAAAGTAAAGTCAATGTACTTATCCTATTTCTTCTTTTGTTTCTTATAACTGCTTGTTATCTTCCTCTTGCTCTTTTATTGCCTCTCTTAATTCTATTTCTGTCCTTAAAACTGTTCACAAAGTCATATCTCATCCTAGTTGGCATCATGCAATGATAGAGGAAATGAATGCTTTAGATGACAATGGTACTTGGGACTTGGTTGATTTACCTTCAGGGAAATAGCCTATAGGATGCAAATGGGTATTCACAGTTAAGGTTAATCCGGATGGGTCGGTTGCTCGATTAAAGCCCTGTCTTGTTGTTAAGGGATATGCTCAAACCTATGGAGTGGACTAATTCTGACACTTTCTCTCATGTTGTTAAATTAACGTTTGTTCGGTTGTTTATTTCTATGGCAGCTACTCATCATTGGCCTTTGCATCAACTAGATATTAAAAATACTTTTCTTCGTGGCGATCTTCAAGAGGAGGTGTATATGGAATAACCTCCTGGTTTTGTTGCTCAGGGGGAGTCTGGGCGAGTTTTTTGTCTCCGTAAATCTCTGTATAGTCTGAAACAGAGTCCTCGTGCTTGGTTTGGAAAATTTAGTCAAGCTATAGAAATGTTTGGTATGATGAAAAGCAAGTCTGACCATTTTGTGTTCTACAAACAATCAAAAGCTGGTATCATTCTTTTAGTTGTGTATGTGGATGACATTGTTATTACTGGAAGTGATACTACGAAAATTTCATCTCTTAAGTCTTTCCTGCATACTCAGTTTTACACGAAGGATTTGAGGATCTAAAGTATTTCTTGGGTGTTGAAGTCACAAGGAGTAAAAAATGTATCTTTCTATCTCAGAGAAAATATGCCCTTGACTTATTAACTGAGACAGAAAAATTGGGAGCAAAGCTTTGTAGTGCTCCAATGACTCCGAACATCCACCTTACAGGAGATGGGGAACTATTTAAAGATTATGAGAGATATCAAAGGTTGGTTGGAAAGCTGACTTACCTTACCGTGACTCGTCCATATATTGCATATTCGATCAGTGTTGTTAGTCAATTTATGTCATCCCCAACAGTTCATCATTGGGCAGCGTTAGAGCAAATTTTGTGTACTTGAAATGAGCACCTGGACATGGTATCTTGTATGCAAATCATGGGCACACTCATATTGAATGTTTTTCAGATGCAGATTGGATAAGTTCCAAAGTGGATAGAAGATCCACATCAGGCTATTGTATTTTCGTTGGAGGAAATTTGGATTCATGGAAGAGTAAAAAGCAGAATGTTGTGTCATAATCGAGTGCAGAGTCAGAATATAGAGCTATGACACAGTCTACATGTGAGATAATGTGGATATATCAGCTCTTGAATGAAGTAGGTCTTAAAACTTCAGTACCAGCAAAATTGTGCTGTGATAACCAAGCTGCTCTTCATATTGCTTCTAATCCTGTATTTCATGAGCGAACTAAACACATTAAAATTGATTGTCATTTCGTCCGCGAGAAAATTCAACAAGGTTTGATTTCTACAGGATATGTGAAGACTGAAGAATAACTAGGAATCTTCACGAAAACTTTAAATAGGGTTCAAGTTGATTATCTTTATAACAAGTTGGGCATGATTAATATTTATGCTCCAACTTGAGGGGGAGTGTTAGATATATATTAATTGTATTTAGCTGTATATTATGTATATATAACTAATTAGCTTAATTATAGGGATCCTAATTAAACAGTTTCCTAACATAGAATCCTAGTTTTTTGTATATATATGTATTATTTTTCAATGAAATTAAGAGAAATAATTCTTTTCAATCTTGAATAACACTCACAACCACTCAGTTGTGATCTCCCTCACCCTCCCACTTAGCAGCCGCACTCACCCATTGCCCATTACACCCCACATCCTCCACCCCATGTTGGAGTATGTGAGTCAGTCCCATATTGGTAGTTGACAACTTTGAAATAGTGTTTAAAAGTATCATGTTTCTACCTTCCACCAAGTTATTAACCTTTTACAATTGAGTCAATTCACGGTACTTATAGGCTCTACAAAATTTCAGTTGGTCCTTGGGCCAATGCTGTGGACCTCCACTCAAAAAAAAAAAAAAAAAATACATCCACATTTCACTCAAAATTTTACGGTGACTGTCCACGTGTGTCTCTATATATATCAACGTCCAGTCTTAGAACCATCAGGAAACTTACGAATAAATACAGAAAAGTTCAAATATGAAACAGCTATGAAATAGTGAACTTCCCAACGTCACTTTTTGCCACGAACTCTATATATTCCCCAGAAAACATGAAAATAAAATCATTCCTGCACCTTCGAGTGTTAAAGAAATGTCCATTCAAATAAGGTAACTATGCTGGCTGATTTTCTTTTCTTTATTTAATTTTTCCGCTGTAATGAAAACTATGAGATCAAAACTTAACCACTTAGGAGACGTTAAATCAGTTGCATTTTCAAATACCTTAATCCAGAGTGCTGAACAGTCAAAGTTGGTCAGAAGCCACTTGTGTGCATTCATGTTAAATGAGTCAGCTTCTTCAACACCATTAATATAGCAGCGATATTCTGGACATATACAAGCACTTCCAGCATAAGCAGCATCAATGTGAAACCACATTCCATTATTCTGTCAAATGGTTAGAGTTAATAAGAACTGAGAGATTATGTAAATCTTCAAGGTCCATCAATCACATCTTCTAACACACGATCTAGGAAAATTAAGGGGAAAAAACTAGGCGTCAAGACAACAATAGGGAAACACAATGTAAAGGTAGCTTTTACTCTTAACATACATCCAACGTTGCTATAGCTGATCTTGTAGAGACAGTGAGACACTATTATTTTTGGAAACCACGTAAAATAGGATCCAACTTGTGTGATATTCATAAAGGCATTTGAGTTAACCAAATTTCACAATGTAAAATTTAGTATGTAAAATCAAATACCCATATGAAAATTTCACACAAACTTGTACAAGTGTGTGTATGTAATTTCTATACGAGTATGAATTAGCCATGTGGAAAAATGAAAATTGGGGGAAAATAAATCGTGAACAACTGAATAGTGACCAAAACATATTTGAAATTCTCAAACTAGGCTGTGAATACTGATATAACTCAATTCTATTTTGTGAATTTTTCCTATTAATTTTCAGCCAATCATTTTGTAAAGCGGTCCTCCCTGGTTTGCAATCCATGATTAATACTATGGTCGTCCTTGGAATTCATTACTGACACATTTTTAATGCTCAAAACATAGCTAAAGTTCTTGGCCTTTGAAAAATACAGAGAGAACTACAATAAAGGAACTACTTAAGCCAACTCAAGAATGTACGTTGAGATTCTTCTAACAAATTGCAATTACGAAAAATTACAGTATAAAAGAATATTGCTGGTTAAACAGTTACCTTAGCAATCTTTCCTAATGCTTCCAAGGGATCAACAGCAGTAGATGAAGTAGTACCAACCTGCGCATAATATTCAAATACTCTTTTGTCAGTTAAAATTCTCCTTAAACTAGATATATAGAGCAACGTTCCAAGACTTCAAGATAAATATGTCTATAAGAGGCTAATATCATGTTAGACCCACAGTGCATTTTACTTATACACGAAGAAGGAGGGGAAATCAGTAAGGGGCAGAACAGTAATATCAGATAAGTGATCATTGCATTTCGTTAGTTGTTTTCTTTCCATTTCAGTTTGTATTTCCTTTATAGTTTGTTATTTTTCTGCTTGAGTAGTTTGTTAAATTTGGGACCACTGTCCACGTGGAATTTTCTGTTGTGAATTGGTTATTTGAGCAGTAGAATGGGGGGGGAGAGTGGTATCTGAGAATTTTGTAAGGAGCTCAGCTCTGGGAGAGAACCAGGCCTCTCGAAAGCTTGGATTATCCTTTGTTATTTCCTTTCTATTTCAGAATATAATACAAGAACATTCCAGATTATTTCTTACAAGGTTTTACTGGTTTGTGCTTGCTGTTTTGTTCTAATTAATTGACAGGGAAGATTAAGTTCATATCAAAAGTGGTATCAGAGCAGTCAGACCTTGGGATAATGGCAAAAAACAACAACCAGAGAATGGAAGCAATGGAGGAGGTTATCGGAGCAATTCAAGAAGAGCAGAGTAAAGTGGTGAGTGAAGTAGGAGAGTTGAAGGAGGATTTACATACCTTGGCTCAGCAGCTCAATCATCGTTTCGAACAATTGCTCAAAATTCAGGAAGAACGTCACCAATCCTCTGTCACTGGAAAAGGAAAAGAATCGTTGGTACTCAGCCCGTCAGCAGGGAATCACAACGGAGGGGACCATAACAGCGGCGACCACAGTGGGTCGCACCAACCCAGACCAGATTTTAGGTTCCGACGGTTAGACATGCCGATTTTTGATGGTAATAATCCCGACGGCTGGTTATTGCGAGCTGAACGGTATTATAATTTCCATCGAATGACAGATGAAGAACGGCTGGAAGCTGCGGTAATTAGCTTTGAAGGAGATGTGTTGTCGTGGTACCAGTGGGAAACTTCTAAACGGAGTTTTCGGTCATGGGATGAATTGAAGCTAATGCTACTCCGGCAGTTCCGTTCAACACGAAGTGGTTCCTTGTACGAACAGTGGATCGCCCAAGAGCAAACCGGCACGGTGGCAGAATATCGGCGAAGCTTCATCGAGCTAGCAGCGCCTCTGGTAGATGTCTCTGATGAAGTTGCCCTCGCTACGTTTATTAATGGGTTGAGACCCGAAATCAAAATGGAATTAAGGTTGCTTGGGCCTCATTCACTGGGTCGGGCCATGGAATTAGCCCAATTAATAGAAGACAAACTGAGCTGGGCTCAAAAATTCAACCGAACAGCAAGAAATTTGCTGAGCCCATCCTTCGTGAAATCAGTTCCAGCTAGTAATACAGGAATTCGAAGTTTTCCTGAGAAATCGGTACTGGGTAACAAGAAATTCGGCGAAATTCGCCGATTAACAGATCAAGAAATGCAGAGAAAAAGGGAACGGGGATTATGCTATAGGTGCGATGACAAATGGACTCCAGGCCACGCCTGTAAACGCAAGGAATTAAGTGTGTTAATAATGCAAGAAGAGGCTGAAGAACAGGGCATTGACGCTGATGAAGAAGACGGTGAAACAGCCCCAATTTTAGAAGATATTGATCAGGAGGTTGAAGTTTCTCTGAATTCTGTGGTTGGTTTTACGACTCCAAAGACTATGAAGCTATGGGGGTCCATTGGGGATCGAAGGGTGGTCACTTTGATTGATCCTGGAGCTACCCACAATTTCATAGCTGCTGAAATAGTGGAGGAATTGAAATTACCCATCGTCAAAACCAGAAGCTATGGAGTTACTCTGGGGGCTGGAAATGCCATTAAGGGTGAAGGGGTTTGTAAAAGAATTCAATTGGAGCTGCAAGGTGTGGAAATAGTTGCTGATTTTTTACCCTTACAGTTGGGAAATTCAGAAGTGATTTTGGGCATTCAATGGTTGGAAACTCTCGGGATGACTCACACTAATTGGAAACTTCAAACCATGAAATTTTCAATAGGACAGAAAATGGTGACCTTACAAGGCGATCCCACCCTGAGTGTGACAAAAGTTTCTCTTAAGTCCATTAAGAAAACAATAAGGCGGGAGGGACAAGGAATCATAGTGGAACTGAACAATTTGGGAACTCAAGAGGATTTGGAGGTAAATGAACCCGCATTTTTGAGGCCGTTATTACTCCAAAATGAGGCAATTTTTAACATGCCTGAAGGGCTTCCACCCTTAAGGGACAGAGAGCATGCCATCATACTGAAGGAGGGAAGTGGTCCTATTAGTGTTCGGCCTTATCGGTACCCTCACGTACAGAAGGACGAAATTGAGAGATTAATCAAGGAAATGATGAGTGCCGGCATCATCAGACACAGTTTCAGTCCGTTTTCTAGCCCTGTCTTATTGGTTAAAAAAAAAGATGGATCCTGGCGATTTTGTGTGGATTATCGGGCATTAAACAAGGAGACGGTACTTGATAAGTACCCTATTCCAGTTATTGAAGAACTCTTGGATGAGTTACATGGTGCTCGGATTTTCTCCAAACTGGACCTCAAATCCGGTTATCATCAAATACGGGTTAGAGAGGAGGACATTCCAAAAACAGCTTTCAGGACTCACGAAGGGCACTACGAGTTCTTAGTCATGCCTTTTGGCCTTACAAATGCCCCTGCTACTTTCCAGTCCTTGATGAATGAGGTATTTAGGCCTTACTTGAGAAAATTTGTACTTGTTTTTTTTGATGATATTCTGATATACAGTGCAAATGAGGAGGACCATTTGAGGCATGTTGAATTAGTTTTGGAACTGCTGAATCAGCATCGACTTTTTCTCAATAAGAAGAAGTGTGTGTTTGGCCAAGCAGAGGTGGCGTATTTGGGGCATATCATTTCTGGAAAAGGAGTATCCGCAGACCCAGAGAAAATTAAAGCTATGCTGGAGTGGCCACAACCTAAGGATTTAAGAGGTTTACGTGGATTCCTTGGCTTGACAGGATACTACAGGAAGTTTGTGGCAAATTATGCGCATATAGCCCATCCTTTAACAGAACAACTCAAGAAAGACAAATTTTGCTGGAATGATGCAACTACCGTGGCCATGAATGCTCTCAAGCATGCTATGACACAGTTACCTGATGAACACTATTTTGATCTACTATTTGTGATATTTTTAAGTGTTTATTTTGCATATAATCTCGATATAATCTTGTTTTGGAGGGTATTCTACTGTTTTGCAGGTCAAAGTAGGTTTGGAGAGAAACTTGGAAAAAGAGAGCAAAAATGGAGTAAAAATGCATACATACGTAAGCCTTACATTAGGTGCCATACATTATGTAAGCCTTACATCGATAATCAACAGAATATGTACAAGGCACATACATACATGTACATACCATGTACACCCTTACATGCAAGGCGCGCCGCGGCGAGGAAAGTGTATGCCGCGGCGGGGAGCTCTCGGGTTGGAACATGAAAACCATCAAAACACTGAGCGCCGCGGCGAAGGAATGGTATGCCGCGGCGAGGAATTTAGAGAAATATGTAAAGCCATGTACATACTATGTACACTCATGTACATACAAGGCGCGCCGCGGCGAAGGAATTGTATGCCGCGGCGAGAGGCTCTCGGGTTTGAACACCAAGATCACGAACACAATGTGCGCCGCGGCATGAAAAATGTGCGCCGCGGCGCGCGCGCGCGAATTAGACTCCTCCTGATGTACGAGACTTACAGAAAATAAAAGAAACCCTTACAAATCCTATCGAACATCATATCCTCTCCAGCCTCCAAAAACAGATCTGAGCCTTAATTCAACACCTCTCCAGCCTCCAAAGACTCCAGATTCACACACTCTGTTCTTCAAAGAAATATACGAGAGAAGGAGAAGAAAAGCATCGTAACAGTGCCAGAATTCTTCTTGTCTCAACAATTTAGAGAAAGAGATTACTCAATCAAAGCTCCACCATTGATTTGGGGTATTTTAATATTTGTAATTTACTTTCTCTTTAAGAATTCGTATGATGTTATTCATGATAGAAAATATTGATTTAAATTCTGTCATGAGTGGCTAAATCATCTGTGTGTGGGATTTTGGTAATGTAACTATGAGTAGATAATTGGTTTTGTGGAATGTTTATTGTTAAAGAGATTTATTTCGAGTTTATTGATTCCACTATTATGTTCATTTATTATTTCTGGCCAATTTAATTTATGAATGTATGAAATATTTTAGAATTGAGTTTTAGAAACGCCATCTGAATTCAATTAAGCACTCTTAAACTTGAGCCTAATTCAAGTGCATTGATTTGTCTTGAGTTAGGCGATTAGACTATTTTCTTGGATTTAAAGCTGATTAACTAATTAACGGTCCAGATCAAAGAAGTTAATTGGTTAATTAAGGGGAGATCACCATTGATTTGGGGTTTTCTAGTATAGAGAAAATAATCAGTAAATTCCACTTTTCGTGCCTAACTGTTACATCCACATAAACCAATTCATCCATGATTAGCTTACTAACCAATTTCCCACACTTGTTCACCCCATCGTTTTACACAAAGTCTACGCATTCACTTTATTTTTCTTGTCAACTTTTTTATAACTTCAGCTAAAATCTCCACAACCCTCCTTTGTTAGAATGTTTAGATTTAATTTTATTGTCATCTTTTAGAAAACAATTCACATTTTTGAAAACCACCGCAATTCCTTGAGAGACGATCTTGGGAGTATACTTGTCGCTTACTACGAGTGACTCGTGCACTTGCGAGCTTTATAAATACAAAATTTGGTATCAAGTTTTTGTGCATCATTACCCGTATTAATCATGCCAGATTTTACCAAAACCTTCAGCATAGAGACTGATGCTTCCGGTTATGGATTGGGTGCGGTGTTGGTACAAGACAAGAGACCAGTAGCTTATTTTAGTCAGGTTTTGGGTCAAAGAGCTCGGCTAAAGTCCATCTACGAGAAAGAGTTAATGGCTATTGTTCTTGCGGTTCAGAAGTGGCGACCTTATTTATTGGGTAGGCACTTTGTGGTCAAGACTGACCAAAAGAGTTTGAAGTTCCTATTTGAACAGCGGATTGTTAACTCTGAGTACCAAAAATGGGTTGCTAAGTTGATGGGATACAGCTTTGAGATTCAGTATAGAACCGGAGCAAGCAACCATGTAGCTGATGCTCTATCAAGAGCACCTGATTCTGTGGAGTTAGGAGAAATAAGCCTTCCCCAATGGAAGCATTGGCAAGCTCTCCAAAATGAGATTGCCCACGATGCATTCTTGAGTAAACTGAGAGATGACATTGAAGCTGGCAGAACGTACCCTGCGGGTTTCACATTGCATGAAGGGCAATTATTCTACAAGGGAAGGATGGTGATACCTAAAACAACGACCCTCTTGAAGGAAATAATGAATGAGTTCCATGGGACATTGGTTGGTGGACATTCGGGAGAGACCAAAACTTATCAGCGAGCAGCTGGAGAACTGTATTGGGAGGGCATGCATAAGGATATAATTAAGTTTGTCCGAGAATGCACCATTTGCCAGAAACACAAATACAGTGCTTCTACACCAGCAGGGTTATTACAACCTTTACCCATCCCTAATCAGATCTGGGAGGATATTAGTATGGATTTCATAGAAGGGTTACCGAAATCTGAGGGCATTGACACCATATTAGTAGTGGTAGACCGGCTAAGTAAGTACGCCCATTTCATTGGCATGAGACATCCCTTTACTGCTCAATCTGTGGCTGCAGTGTTTATTCAGGAGATAGTAAAACTCCATGGCATTCCTGAGTCTATTGTGTCAGACAGAGATAGGGTGTTCTTAAGTCATTTTTGGGTTGAGTTATTTAAGCTACAAGGAACTTCTCTGAAACGAAGCACGGCTTATCACCCACAAACTGACGGTCAGACTGAGGTGGTCAATAGAACATTGGAGACTTATTTGAGGTGTTTTGCTTCGGAAAAACCAAAAAAATGGGCAATTTGGTTACCATGGGCTGAGTATTGGTACAATACCTCGTTCCATAGCTCCACAGGTACCACACCTTTTAAGATAGTGTATGGAAGAGACCCACCTAAATTGATTAGATATGGGAGGCAAACAGCTAGTGTTGGTGCTGTAGAGCAGGTGCTTGAGGAGAGGGATGCTAATTTGGATGACCTCAAAATGCAATTAGTTCGAGCTCAACAACGCATGAAAAAGAATGCAGATCAGAAACGCCATGCCGAAGAATTCAATGTAGGCGACATGGTGTTTTTGAAGCTAAGACCTTACCGGCAGCAATCCTTGGCAAAAAGAAAGTATGAGAAACTTGCAGCGAGATATTATGGCCCATATAAGATTCTACGCAGGGTTGGACAAGTAGCTTATCACTTGGAATTGCCCACTACTTCTACCATCCACCCTGTCTTTCATATATCTCAGTTGAGAGCTGCTAAAGGAATGACATACTCCTCCTCCGTATTACCTGCCCAACTCACCACTGATTTAGAGATGTCGGTTGAGCCGGAGAAACTATTGGGAGTACGCCCAAGCACCAATGGGTTGACAAATGAACTTGAGGTGTTGATCCAATGGAAGAATTTGCCGGAGTTTGAAGCTACTTGGGAGAACTATTATAGACTGATGGAGCAATTTCCCCATTTTCACCTTGAGGACAAGGTGAAACTTTGGGAGGGAGGTAATGTTAGACCCACAGTGCATTTTACTTATACACGAAGAAGGAGGGGAAATCAGTAAGGGGCAGAACAGTAATATCAGATAAGTGATCATTGCATTTCGTTAGTTGTTTTCTTTCCATTTCAGTTTGTATTTCCTTTATAGTTTGTTATTTTTCTGCTTGAGTAGTTTGTTAAATTTGGGACCACTGTCCACGTGGAATTTTCTGTTGTGAATTGGTTATTTGAGCAGTAGAATGGGGGGGGAGAGTGGTATCTGAGAATTTTGTAAGGAGCTCAGCTCTGGGAGAGAACCAGGCCTCTCGAAAGCTTGGATTATCCTTTGTTATTTCCTTTCTATTTCAGAATATAATACAAGAACATTCCAGATTATTTCTTACAAGGTTTTACTGGTTTGTGCTTGCTGTTTTGTTCTAATTAATTGACAGGGAAGATTAAGTTCATATCATATCACCATAGAGATTAAATGTAGTCCATTGAAACATTGCATATTGGTAATATGCGTGTGTGTATAATATCTATTTAGAGATTCAATTTTTGTGCAACCTTGAAAGGAACACATGACACTTGAAAAATTTATTTCCTTTTTTGAACTTCTGATTTCAATGACCATTTGGGTGAGACAGGAAAGTTATTGACAAGCTCTATACGTTTTAAAATTAGTTTAATCTTTACCAATACAAAAAACAAGGTCATTTTAAGATGAATAAGTACATCCATCAGATTAAGTATGACTCAAGAAGTCTGCCTGAACTTTTTAAGATTTCTCTATGTTTAAAAGACAAGACAATGGAAAAAGGAAGCATATACAGCCTTCTAGTCGGCCATAAGAAACGTGACAGTAAAATAGCATTAGAAGTGTTTTGCTTACAGTTGCACATAAGAAAAAGGGAACGAAGCCATAGGCAATATCATTTACAATTGTCTCACTGAGTAAATTGGGAGAAAGGGCGTAATTCGTAGAAGAGTCTGTTTTAAGTAGCCTGCAATGATGGATTCCCCCTATCTGCCATTAGACCAGAAAACAAAACAAATTATATTTAAAAACATGTAGAGTTTAAGTAAGTGTGCATCTTTTGAAGAAATATACATGACATTTTATGAAGTTAAATAGAAGCACTATTTAGAAGTTAAAAAAATTGCTCAGGATAAGCTGATTGGTATGCATATCCACTACGCACCATACACCATAATGTTTATTTCAAATGATGCTGCAGGAACAATTTAATTGATCTTCCCAGATGCATATTAATGTGTCAATTAAGGGTGAAAATAGAAAAAATGAAGAAGACAGAAAAAATATAAGAAAGATTGTTTACGACTCCACTAACAATGATTTCTTATTAGAACATATAAAATTCAGATAATGAGACTTAATGTTAAAATACCTGGCAGGCTTTTTGCAATGCCGAATGTGTTTGATCAGAAGCATAAACAACAAGCTTCTCAAGGGAATTTTTTCCCATCTTAGACAGAAATTTATCACGAGCAGCCAATAGTACAACAAGAACAGCTTCACTAGCGGTGCCCTGAATAACTCCACCACCTTGTCCTGCATCGAGTGCAACAGAATTACTTGCTCCAATTAATCTAAAGTAATTGCATCTTAGAGATTTTAACTACAAATCTCTTCCAATAAGCAATGCTTTCAATGAAAGCATTAATGTAACTATTGACCACAATTCAAAAAGTGAGAATGCTGAGAGGAAACCGTAGGTACTAAGTAAAGTTGTTAAGTAATTTAAAACCTTGACTCAGTTTTGCCTAATTAAAATTTGACAAAATCTGCACAACCTCAGTTTTGCCATTCCTTGGGAGAACATATTACATATGCTAAACATTCCCCAAATAGTGTATTAGACAAGTATTTATTAGATCCTTATTTCAACAGCAATAAAGGTAGATAAGCTCAAAAGAACAATATAGCAATGATCCTCACCTGATGAAAGAAATTCATCTGGAAGGTTAAGAATTTTAGCAAGCCAATCAAGAACAATTATTTCAAGTTCTGTTGCTGCAGGAGAAGTAATCCAACTGAAACCAACAATATTAAGACCAGCACTAAGCATCTCTCCTAAAAATCCAGCAATGCTGCTATTGGAAGGATAGTAGGCAAAATAATTTGGGCTCTGCCAATGGGTGACCCCGGGTAATATTTTTGCCTGAATGTCTGCAATCACATAAAAGTTTTTTCTTCATACGTGATTCTGCCAAATTAAAGAGAAAAAGAAAATCAAAAAAGAAATATAAATTACATGTGTTTCTCCAGTCCACTGTGCAGCTATGTTACTTGGACTCTTTACCCATGTCCAAAGCCACATGATATGGGCATTGGTGTGGGTATTTGGAAACTCCAATTTGGTGTAAATTTACATAAAATGTAGAAAATATGTGCATTCGACATCACGTATAAGTTTAGTACTCTTGCTGTCTTAAAAGAGTCTGTCCGTGTAACATAGCCGTGCAGTAAGAAGAAATTGAAATGTGAAAGCCTAATTGAAAAACTCCACCATCAAGAACTTGTTGTAAGGATTCAGGACGACTAGGAGCAGAACCAGGTAACAATTTATGTAGATAGCCAGGCTGCAAAGAAATACCAAATCAATGTAATTAGAAGCGTATGAGCAAAATTTTATTCACTCCATGAATGAAAAATAACAAAAAAAAAAAAAATTGAAATACTATAAAATAGCAAAGAATTCATAATTCCACATTTTGAAAAACTGGAGAGAAATAATAAAGGCCTTTTTCCCCCCTCTTTTTGGCTGAATTATAAGTTTATATAACTCACCACCAGGTCCAAAGCGATTGTTCAAAAGTCTATGGTAGATTTCCTAATCCCGAAGCCATTAACTGCTTAAGAATCAAATAGTTAATCAAAGAGTAAAATATACGAACCTCAACTTGGCTGAGAACTGGGAAATTCTCAATGCTTTTGTAATAGTCAGCAATGAAATCAACCATCTTATGCCCATACTCTCTGAGTTGCTCAGAGTCCATCGGCTTCAACCCACTCTCCCTAAACATTCAAGTATAAAAGAATTGATCAAAAACCCAGAAAATATAATCGATATATTAATAATAATAAGAAAAGCACTAACGGCCCCATTATTTTGTAGATTGAGAAACAGAGAAAAAAAGAACATGGCTAACATCTTTGGCTGCAAATATTCTACGATGAGTAGAGTTGGGCTGGACGGGCAAAACAAAGCACACTCTACTCACACTTTTCTATTTCACAAGATGAGAGGCAGTGAGTGGATGTTACTCGGGTAACGAAAATACAAAGGCCTCGACCAAGTGCTTTGAGTAATGAATACTACTCGTTTTCGGGGGGAGAGTATTATTGTTAAATTGTATGGAATAAAATGGTTTCATTTTTAAGATAAATAATTATATTTTTAATGAAGTTAAAAAATAAAATTAATTAAATTATTTATATTTATAAAAAAAATAACTAAATTGGATCAAACTATACAATTTAATGATTTTTAATACTAAGCAAATAACGACTCACAAACGAACCATTTAATTAGCATATTGTATGTAATAGAAGTCTAATATAAGGAAAATTATATCTTACAAAAAGTAACTCTTTATTTTTCTCTTATAATAAAAATCAATGCTAACAATTCTCTTGGAAAAGTTATCTTTTAAAAAAAAAAAAAAAAATCTCATAGTACCGTGTTCTTTTCTGATTTCCTTACATGTTTTCTCTCTACTAGAAAAATATCAAAACTGAAAACATGAAAATCTAAATACTTGTCCAAACGTGCAATTCGTTGCACCCAATTCAATTTCAATTGTAAATGAAAAACTTTCGCCAGACAAACACCAACCCCCAATGTTACTGTCAACTTTAAGAACAATAATAATTTGACATTTTATTTTATTCAATTGTGTATGGTTAAATTGTTAAACTCATTGTGATCTTTCTCTTATCAAGTGAGATAGATGTCAATTTTAAAATTGAAAGTAAGTTTTTTCCAATAATGCTATGACACAAAAAGAAGAAAACATACTAGTCATGTTCTAGAGGTGGGTTTGCACGTAAGCATTTAATTATTTCAGATTTTAGGCACTAAGTTATCTTATTTTAGTAATATTTAAGAATTAAAGTGTTTAAAAAGTAAAAATTTAGAGTCTTATTTTTGTACATAACGTTATTAAAATATATTAATTGAAAATTTATAAGCTAAAATGTTTCAAATATATAAGTTTATGAACCACGTGGTTCTTTTTCAAACATTGATTATCACATTGTTAGTAAAAAAAAAAAAACAATTAAAATCCATCCAGGGTAATCAAATTCCTGGATCATTTCAATTAGCTTAATCAAAGATGAAATAAAACAAAGAAGTGAAAACGACGAAAATGACGGTTTTTTCTATAAGGAAGGGTAAAGAACGGTTATATAACAAATAAGTCAAAAATATAAATACAATTTGTAGAATAGCCAATAGATTTTAATGGTCAAGATTTTTTAAGATTACTCTAAGGATTTAAATAAGTCAAAAATATAAATACAATTTCTATACGTTAGTTTCTTAATTTTTTTTAATATTTGGTTCATAACTTTTATATATTCTACGCTTTAGTCCCCTATGCTTCAAATGTATAAAATTGATAATTTTTTGGTATTGTTAAGGTTTTGATTGAGAAAAATATTAAAAGTTAAATAAGAATTAAATGTTAATTTTTTAAAAAGAATATGACTAACATTTGATTTATTTTAACAACAAATCCTATATTAAAGTGGCTTCAATTTTTCGAGAAATTCTTGTAGTTTAAGTGGTAAGATTCTCAATTCTTTCACTAAGAAATCTCATCTGAATATATGAGTATATTTTCTCTTTATTAATAAAAAAAAAAAATTTTAAAGCTTCTTTTATAAATATATATAAAAGTGGTTTGAATTTATCAAGAAATCAAAAGTATTGTTTAGCGGTATGAAAATATTTAAAAACATTTCTCTAAATATTAACAAAGAAAGTTTGAACAAATAAAAATATTATAAATATACATATCTGGAGGGAAATTACATAAAAGATAAACCCAAAAAGAAAATTAATACAATGTGTATTTTTATATATTAATATAACACAAATATTATATCATATTGTTATTCTAAAATGTATATAAGATAATATTCAAGTGCATGTCTCGTAAATAAATAATATAATGATAAAAAAGATCATTTTTACGAAGATTAGAATATTAAAATATTAGAAAATATTGTAAAAATTAACTAATAAAATCAATATTGAATTTTTTATGTATTAAAATAAAATAATAAGCACGAGATGATAAGAGTAAAAATACTAAAACCAAAGCTAAAAAAAAGATAGCAAGAATCTCAAGTGGATAAATCAGTTAGGATTACAAATGTGACAAATAATGTAGTCAAATTGTGTTGTTGTAGTAATGTTGTGGTAAAGTATACCAATAACTAGAATTCAAAAATTACAATAAATTCTTCCGAATTTGCAATGTTTATAATTTTTTAAGCTCAATGAAACACATCATTGTACATAATTGAGTCTAAGAACAATATTTAATGGACCAATTTTTTTTGGGTTATGAGAAACAATTATATATTTTTATATTAATTGTAATTTTAATTCTTATTTTTATATTCAAATTAAACACACATTATTCAATATTCATCCAACTTCAATTAACATTTCCAAAATTAATCTCAGTTTACATCCTATCAATTGGTGATCAAGCAATCAATAAGAATTAATTAATAAAATAAGCATTAAATAACTAGCACCCTTTTATCAAGCAAAGAATAAATCTTTAAAATTAAAGAACAAATACTACAATTACTTACACATATACATTCATAACTAAAGAAAAATAAGCCAATTATATCTATGAAATTAAATATTAATTCATGAATATTCAAATTCAGATTCATTGAGTTGAAATTGAAAATAATCAAGAATAATAGAAGAAGGAATAAATCAATAAAATTCCTTTTGATTAAATCTCAATTAATTGGATTACAAATCTTTAACTTTTTCTTGCTTTTTTCACTAATAATCCTTGCAGATCAAGCCTTCAATTGTTCTCTTTCCAGATCCCAATCAACCACGTTCTGCTGCCCTTTCCTTCTTCAGTTTTTATGTTGAATTCCCTCTTTTATATTGTCCTCCTAGGTTTAATTGATAAAAGATGATATATTGTATTAACTTTCAAATTTGCCCTTAAATATGTGAGTCATAAACTATCAATTATCGTCCTTTTAATAAGAAGCCCAAATTCAATTGCACAAATTCATCTTTAATACTGATTTATTCTGTGTGTTTTTCTGCAACAAAGCTGATTAATGCTTCTTTGTTGCTCTTTTTGTTCTCTGCGAAGGGGCACATAAAAATCTCATGAGTAAACTTTAAAATATAAGTATTTTTAATGAAATGCAAAATAATTTCATATTTAATACCAATACAAATTTTACAAATAGTGTCCAAATGAGCACAATGTGCAACTTTTTTTACATGCCACAATTTAATTTGAACATCGTTCAATTAGACGAGAGTTCAAAAAAATGATGTAAAATTACTTCTTAATTGTAAAAATATATGATTTAAATATAAGAGATGATGTTTTTATTATTATAAGTTTTGAGAGTGTTACTTTTATTATTTAAAAAAAAAATTGAATGTACATATTTAGAGAAATATCCATAAAATATAAACATAAAAAAGAAATTAATACAAATACTTATTTTTATATATTAAGCTCAAATCGTGCTACATGAGATTTTTATCAACTCTTATAATAATTTTATGTATTTTATGTTATTTATTTAATTATTTTTGTATTTTTTGTTATTTCTCAAAATAGAATATAACACAAATATTGTGTTATATATTTTTATATAATACAAATATGTGTATAATATATAAGTAAAATGTATGTTCTTAGCACATATTATATTTTACTTTTATTTTTTGTTAATTTTTGCATAATATTAAAATATATAGATATATTATCTTTTTAATAAATAAAATACAACAAATTTAGCAATTATTTAATCATGTTTTTTTTTTTTTTGAAAAACTACAAAAAATAACACCCCTAAAATTTATAATAACAAAATTAAAACTTCAATAACATTGAACGTTCAATATTGAAAATGTCTAAATTGTAGCAATTTAATTTGAATGACGGTCAATTGGATGAGTGTTAAAAAAATATAAAAATTATTTTTTAATTATAAAAATATATTATTTGAATATAAAAGGTGCTATTTTTATAATTATAAGTTTTGATGGATGATATTTTTTATTTTTTTAAAATTTTTTTGTGTGAAAGATAATGGCATCAAGCCTCTTTTATTTATTTATTGAAAGGCATCAAGCCTCGTTGAGAAGCTCAACCTTTAAATTTTAAAAATTATATATAAAAAAAACTAATCATCATAAAATAAAAATTATATGAAGCATGAAAAATTTGCTTTATAAACATAATAAAAAAAATTTAATTACAAAAGTAATTATCAATTACTTTATAATAATAATAAAGAGAAATTAATTAATAAGATAATTATTAAATAAATAAAATTAAAAATAATGACAATTTTTTTAATTAAATTTGAACAATTTTGTCCAATTTTTTTTTTTTTTTTAATTATGAGTAATGCTACTATTTTAAAAATAAATATGTATTTTAGTTTATTTAAAACTTATAGTATAGAAAATTATATCATAAATAAAAAAGGTTATAATTTTATCTTTTATCTTTCAAAACTTTTTTCTTCTTTATTTGTTTAGAATTTTTTAATCCATTATTTTAAAAGAAACATAAAAAATTAATTTTATTTTAAAATCTCTTGTAAAAAATAAATAAGATTCTTGTAATCTTTATTATTAAATAAGTAAAATTAATAATATTGAATTTTTTTGTAAATATATTTAAAAAAATGTGTCCAATTTTTGTTTTAATTATGAGTACTATCATTATTTTAAAAAATAAATATGTATTTTAACTTATTTATAAATTTTTTTAATAAAAAAAGTAAACTATAAAATTATAAATAAAATTTTTATGACCTTATTTTATAATAAGTTTATGTAATCAATGTCATTAAATAATTTAAATTAATAATAATTATAATTTTTTAATTAAAACAAAAATTTAAGAATAAAATCATATTAGATGGCAAATAGTACAAACCAAATATATCGTAATAAATTATATATATGAGTGGCACTATATCCACACCCAAAAAAAAATTACTGCCACGCCAATTTTTGTGTTTGACCTTTTCGTCCACGTAATTAAAATAATACGTTATTTGGCTTTAGAATGGCCCTTCGGATCTCACCTCTTATACCCCCTTCTTTCTTTTGCTTTGTAATGTATTTTGACTAGTATAGACTATAGCGGCTCAAAGTAATTGTTCGGTTGTTTAGCTAGTGTGGTTATGGTTGTCCCTCTGTATCATAATTTCCTTTTCTCAGTTTCCTTGTGCTTATCTTTTATTTAAGTGTTCTGAGTTTCATTCTTAAGTGATGAACGTGTATAACGAATTCATTACCAAATAATTCTGTAACCTATATATATTGATATAATTATGTGTATAGCAACAAGAATTTTCTTTTGTACTCAGTTAAAAGGTGTAATGCTGCTCTCTTTCTCTAAAATTTTCTCTCATCTCTCTCTTAAAAGTTTTTTATTTTTGTTAGTGCTAGGCAATCGTTGACGGGCCTTTTGGCTGTCTAGTAGGTGGCCAACCCTCTCTTACTTCCTTTTGTATATTTTTTTTCTTTTCAATTTTTGGCAGATTTCTTAGTTTCAAGTCTCTTCTTCCGATAGTGCGTGAGTTTTGGTGGTTATAAGTGATGGCTGTTGTGCTCCTCCGTGAAGAGTCGTTGTTGTTTGGAGGTTCCTTATTTTACTTGTGCATGGAGCTTCCTCCTCTCTCGGTCTTGGGTGTTTCTCTGGTTTACAGATCTTAATTGGTGCTTACTTATTACGACTGTAACAGTTTGCTTCTGACGACCCATTGTGACCGGTTGGAAGGGTAAATCTTTTAAGTGTACTGGTTTTTTAAGTGTTGTGTTAATGTATATTTTTTGTGTGTCCTGCTATTGCTATTGTATTTTAAAATATGCGGGGTGATGTTTTTTGTGTTTTCATTGATGTGATAATTAGCTACATTAATGTGAGTCGTAATATAAAGTTAGTAGGTAAAACTCATGTATATTCACTCGTAGATTTATTGGATGTACAACTATTTGTGTGTCTTAACTGTAAATTTAGAGTTGTGATGTATTTCTTAATATGGTCATTATCTGAGATTATATTTGGGATCTATATTTAATAAAAGTTTCTATTTATTATAAAAAAGAAGAAGGAAAATAATAAAAATAACACCCTCAAGACTTGTAATAACAAAAATAGTACATATTGTGCTCAAACTTATATTTTCATAATTAAAAAATGATTGATATATTATTTTTCTTTGAATATTCGTTCAATTTGAATTGAATGACGATAATTTAGACTTTTTCAAGATTGAACGTTCAACTTTATTGAGTACTAATTTTATTATTATAAGTTTTTAGAATGTTATTTTTAATAATTTCTATATATATATATATATATATCAACAAGAAATTAAGTACTTATGTTTTAGGACAAGAATCGAACCCTCTCAAGTCTTAACATACACATACGTAAAGACTTGAAATCCTAAATGGATACCCTCTCAATATTTTGTGGGTGGTAGTGCCATTCATGATTCATAAAGTGTTCAAGAAAAACACAGGAGTTGCCCTATGTAAAATTGAGGGAGAGAAATTTGAAAATTCAAACAATTTAAACATAAGGGCATAAATTTAAAAGATGGAAACTACATGTACAATTAGTGTGGCAGCATATTTTGTCGTCGATTTTGCGCCACCTTATATAATATATATTTCAAAAGAAACATAAAAATAAATTAAATACAATACTGTTGGTGAAACAGGAGTCAGGCACTAATAATAGTTATATTATTATGAAATAGAATTTATTTAGTTTCATAATTATTAAAAATAAATTTTTAAAATTTCATAATTATTCAAACTAATATATTTTAATCTTAAAATTATGTACATTTTTATACTAAAATTGCTAAATTTTATAAATAAATAGATTAAAAATATCATACTATAAATTATGAAATTAAAATATCTATCGCATGATAACATGACTTCTATAATAATATTTAATAAAAAATTATTATGTTATTTATAATTTATAATTAAAATATATTTGTGATATATATAGTAATATTTTTTAATGTATGAAAAAAAAATATTTATCACTTAATTGCACTTTTGCCCTTAACACACACAACATTTAATCTCTCTTGGCGAAGGTATCTTTTAAAATTTTGCAAAAATTAGAATACTTGTAAATAAAATTCGAACCTTGAGGTATTAATAGAAAATAATATTATGTATTATTTTATGAGAAATAGATATAAATTAAATTAGAAAATTATTTAAAATAATACTATTAAAATTTATAATAATAAAAATAACATTTTTATTTTAAATTAAGAAAGATATGTATTAGTATTAAGGGTGCTATTTTATTATTAAAATTTTTAATAAATATTAATTTTGTAATTTTCCTAATTAAATTAAAAAAGTAAAAAAAATGGAGATCATGCAATAATATATGTGAGCCACAAAACATATAAATTTATCCCTTCTTTAAAATATATTTATTATTTAATAGCATGGTAGTATTAAAAAAAAAAAATTCCCATAGAACTAGATATTGTTTACTTTTCCAAAAAATGATGGCATAGATGATGAATGTGACAACGAAGTTGACAAATTATATCGATATAATACAATAATTATTATAAAATAGATATTTTAATTATATAATTATTAAATTAAATTAATTAAATTTTTTTAATTTAATAAAAATATTTAAATAATATTACATCTATTTTTATGTTGTATTTAAACAAAAAATCACAATTTAGATTTATTTTTTATTTTTTAAAAAATTTAGGACCAATTAAATCTAACAAAATATATATATATATATATATATATATATATATATATATATATAATTATTCATTTTTGATTATAATACGACTAAATAGACCCCTCATTCCTTTACCATTATCGAGAAAACAACAATCATTAAAATAGAAAAATGCAAAATGGATGTTGAAAGAATTTGACTGGCACATTTGTAGTAGATAAACCAACCCACCCAATTGAAATTGAGCAAACCAAACAAATATTGGTTTCAGTATTGAAATTGAGCAATCCAAACATCTATTGGTTTCAGTTTTGAAAAGCAAAAATTGAATTTAGTTAAATCAATTAAAATTTCAAGTTTGCAAATAAAAATTTAACCAAACCAACTTACTAATATATTGCTAGCTAATATTATATTTACTTATTTTTAATTCTATACAGTAAATATATCCTATATGTTTATGTTATTGATCATCCATTTTTAGTTTCACTTAAAACTTTATTTTTATTGAGAAAATGGAATAAATTGTATTATTCATATCTAGACTCTAGTGTTCTTTATAACAATTTTATAAATATTTACTACAAGTTTATAACAAAATCAAATATCTAAATTACATTTTGCTTCCAAATTCTCAATCATTTACTCATTTTCAAGAGTTCTTTCAAACTTAAAAATTGATGCATAATTTTAATTTAATTTAGTATTAAATTTTATTTATTAATTTAATATTAAAATAAGTTAAATTTTCTTAAAAAAAAAAAGTAAATTTAAATTACAAATCGACCATAACAAATAAATATAAATAAATTAGTTTAACATTCTTCGACAGAATTTTTATTTTTATTGATGTATTTAGTTTTGCGGTTTAAGCAAAACTGATTAAAACGTACCATACCCACCCCAAACTACTAAACACCTTTTAACAGGGTAGAGGCTTCCTCTTGAAAGATGTCCCATGCTGCCTTCACATGTCTCTCTTCAGTTAATGTGGCTCCAACTGCAAACCGCAACACATACTTACCTGACAGAACCTGCATACGAGCAAAGAAGTGAATCGACTTAACCTTTACAACTATAGTTAGAAAATTGACTGTCATTTTTTGTGGACTGAAAAGATCGATCGAAGAACCTTACTACCTTAGGTGGAGTAGACAGAATTCCGTACCGGGTAGACAAAAAATAATTTTGAAAAACCCTTCAAGTGGGAATAGACTTAAATAGAGGTGCCGATTAGACGGATGAGATATTTTATTAATCCATTAATTTTAAGAACCTATTTCATGTTGAAATAGTAATTTAATGTGACAGTATAAATTGAGATATTACATTTGTCTCAAATAACAAGTAAAAAAATACAAAAATACAAAAATAGGAAAATAAAACATGATTTATTTATAATATGAAAGGGACATTATGTTTAAAAATAAGCACACTAAATATACATCATATATAGAACTGTTAATTTTATATGCCACTATGTATATATGAAGCATGTAGAGAAAATGAATATACAAATATATTTAGAGCATATGATGATATATATGTTAGTGTAATGTGTATAAATACATATCTGATTTATATGTATTGTTTCCTATTGGGCTGCTGATATTGTTTGGGCTGTTCTGTAAAGTTTTTTCAGGCCCATCGACCTTATGTTGGCTGATGATCCGAAGGGGCAGATGTGTCATTTACCTGGACGTATATATTCAACCTGATAGGGTTTTTTTCGTTGCTCTGGTCATTTTGTGTTCTCTCTTCTCTCGCGGCGCTCCTTTTATTTCTCTTCATCTCCATCTTCTTGTTCTGGTTTTCTTCCTTAAGTGTATTTCTGTGATACTATGTTTTAATGTTGTTTTAGTGAGTTCAAGAGCATTTGATCGAGTCTGTTCATCTCGTTGTGTTAGGTTTTACCTCTGTTGATATGTTCTTGTTGTATAACTCATTGTAAAACTGTTTTTCATAGTGGAAATGCGTTTACCCTTTTGCATAGTGGATTAGGCCAAGTAGTCTAGGGGCCGAACCACTTTAAATCTGGTGTTGTTGTTTCTGTCTTTATTTTTGCCCTAATTTTTATTCTTTTATAGTTTCTGCAAATAACTCAAATCTTTAAATTTCTTGAATTCTAAAAGAAAGAGAGTGTCGAAATTTTAACAAAGTGGTATCAGAGCATTGGGTTAGAGTTGTTTGGCCTTCGAACAGTCATCGAAGCGTACCGAACTCTCTAGATCCATAAATTTTCTTGTGGGTTTTTCGAATTTTAGTGTGACTCAGTTATCTAGAGCTTCTAGAATTTCTGGGTTCACTAAAATCTTGCTTCTAACTCAAGTTCCTTTGGTGATTCTGAAACTAGGGTTTCCTAGGGTTTCTGAGTTCCAGAAAGAAACTTGACTCTTCGACATCTACGACTCAAATCAGTGACTATGTTTTATGGAAACGTAAAATGAAAGCCTTATTGGTTCAACAAGAAGTATATGGTGCCATTGATGTTGATGATCTGCCCGAAAAAGCTTCTGAGGCAGAAAAGAAAAAGATTGAGAAAAAGGCATATTCTGCAATTCTGCTTAATTTGTCTGATAAAATTCTTAGAGAAATCTCTAAAGAAATCACTGCTGAAAAGGTGTTCTCTAAACTTGATTCAATTTATCTTACTAAATCTTTATCTGGTAAAGTTCATTTAAAACAGAAGTTTTATACTTTTAAAATGGATTCTGCAAAAGACTTAGAACAGAATCTTGATGACTTTAAAAGATTAACTTCTAATTTGGATGACATTAATCATAAAATTGAGGATGAAACTCAAGCAATTATTTTATTAAATTATTTACCTGATAAGTATAAAGAAGTTAAAAGTGGCATAATGTATGGTAGAGATAATTTGACTCTTGATCTTGTTGTTTCTAATCTGAGGTCAAAAGACTTAGAAATAAAAGATAAAAATGCAGTGAGTGATAGTTTATTTGTTAGAGGTAGAACTGAAAAGAAAGAAAAGGGTTTTAGAGGAGATCTAATTAAGCATAGATCAAAGTCTAGATCAAAGAAACATATAAAATGCTATTTCTGTAAGAAAGAAGATCACTATAGGAATGAGTGTCCTCTTAGAAAGGGTAAGAAATTTGAAAAGAGTGAGTCAGGTGCAGATAATGAGTCAAATATTGTTTCTGAGGGCTATGAGAGCTCTGAAGTTTTAACTGTAAGCTCCTATAGGTCTGAAAATGATTGGGTATTAGATTCAGGTTGCACTTTTCACTTAACTCCCTTTAGGCATTGGTTCTGTAGTCTAAAAGAATCTGACTGTGGTAAAGTCCTTCTAGGTGATGACTATGAATGTCTAGTAAAAGGGATAGGATCAATTAAATTGTCCTTGGAAGATGGTACAATCAGAGTACTAGAAAATGTGAGATTTGTTCCTGAACTGAAAAGAAATTTGATCTCTCTTGGAACCTTAGACTCCTCTGGTTATTCTATTAAGGTTGAAAATGGCCTGATGAAAGTTTTAAAAGGTTCACTGTGTGTGTTTAAAGCTAATAGGGTGAATGGTTTATATTTGTTGCAAGGTTCAACCTTAAGTCCTGAGGGTAAGGCTAGTGTAGTCCAATCGTTAGGAGCTGCTACTTTATGGCATAGGAGATTAGGACATGTTAGTGAAAAAGGTCTATTAGAACTTGCTAAACAGGGTGTTCTGGGTAGTGATCCCTTAGGAAGCTTAGAGTTCTGTGAACACTGTGTGTTTGGAAAACAAACCAGAGTTAAGTTTTCTAAAGGTCAGCATACTACCCTGCATGCATTAGATTATGTTCATTCTGACCTGTGGGGGCCTGCCCCCACTCAATCCCTAGGTGGAAATAAGTATTTCCTTTCTTTGGTTGATGATCATACTAGAAGGGTTTGGACTTTCTGTTTAAAAACAAAGGATGAAACTTTTGTTACCTTTAAACAGTGGAAAGCCTTTGTGGAAAACCAAAAGGGTTACAAGGTCAAAATACTTAGGACTGACAATGACTTAGAATTCTGTAATGAACTCTTTGATACATACTGTAAAGACCAAGGGATTGGGAGACATAGGACAGTAGTGGGAACCCCTCAGCAAAATGGACTTGCTGAAAGAATGAATAGAACTATCCTAGAAAGGGTTAGATGCTTGCTATCTCTGTCTGGCCTTCCCAAACTGTTTTGGGCAGAAGCTGTAAACACTGCTGTAAGGTTTATTTTGTATTGACAATTTTCGTGGACAAAATGTTTGATTGTAATCTAGAATAGGAATTCACCGATTAATCAGACGATACATGGTGATGGAGTCATCAAGCTTGGAACGCTCATATGACAGGTATAATATTATATCATGCATACATCTTCACACAATTAAGCACGACACTTAGTATGGATCGTAACGAAAAATGTAATTGTGCACATGTTGGTCGATCGATCGAGAGTATTGATCGATCGATCGAGTGGTCGATCGATCGAGACTGAGACAACTTCGATCTAGGTGCTCTCTGTTTGGACTGGATCGATCGAGCAATTGGATCGATCGATCGAACCCTTGTCGATCGATCGAGTATAGAACAACTTCGATCCAGGTTCTCTCTGTTTGAGTTAGATCGATCGAGTTTTGTGTATCGATCGATCGAGACCTTCTCGATCGATCGAGACGGGCTGTCGATCGATCGAGCCAGTATTATATTCCTACTCAAACTCTTTTTGTGTATTCGACCCATGTGTTACTTTTATCAATTTGACTCATTTAATGAGAAAGCAAAATTCTAGTATGAGTAGAAGTGTTAAGAAAGTAGAATCCTTGTGTGAATAAAAGTGTTGTGGAAATAGAGTCCTTATTTGCGTAGGATTATTTTAATTGTGGAATCCTTGTATGAGTAGAATTCTTGTGAGAAATAAATGCTGATGTGAATAGAATCATTGTATGAGAAGAATTCTTTTGAGAACTAAATCCTGATATGAGTAGAGTTATAGTGAATTGCAAATCCTATTTGAGCTAGGATTGGACTCTATATAAGTGAAGGGATGTTTGTGCATAATCAATCAACTTGAGCATTTAGAATTATACAGCACTAATACTTTCTAGCATCTGAATTGTGCTTATTCTCTTCATCTATTGTTCTTAGGCTTTTTCATGTTTTATTCATATGCCTAATTGATTTGCATGATATTGAGCTTAATATTGAATGTTCTAGAGTTTGCTAGCTGATCCTGTTTTTACATCGCATGTTATTGAATCTGCTAGTTAGGATTGTTTATTGTTTGAATCCGCTCTAGGACACACATTGCACTTGTGTTTTTGTGCTAACGTTACAGGTGACAGGTTCGGTATTTCGTGTGACTCGAAATTACCGAAGGTGACGGGTTCGGTTGATCTTGTGTGACTCAAGTAGATCGGAACGTTGGTCCGGATCCAGACATCTAACTATTGGAGGCTGTGAAAGGAGCAAGCGGCTCGTAAGTAAATTACAGAAAGGGGGATCTATCTGCGACGGGTAGTTTCTGGACTCTATGGTTGTAATTGAACATTATTTTCATAGTGGATAGTTAGGTGGTCCGGTGGACCGGTGGTTTTCCTCTTAGGTCATTGTTGTGGCCTAGGTTGTTTCCACCTAAAAATATCGTGTGTCGTTTTATTATTCCGCATTTATCTTTACACGCGATTGCATGTCTGGCCGTTGTGATTAGATTATATAATATTTGTTGAAAATTGAAAATAACCTATTCACCCCCCTCTAGGCTTATTAGATCCGTAATTAAAAACTTTTTCAACTGCTACTTACCTTATTAACAGATGTCCTTCCTCTGCCATAGGCTTAAAGACTCCTGAGGAACTTTGGTGTGAAAAACCTGTTGACTATAGCAATCTTAGAACTTTTGGTTGCATTGCATATAGTCACATTAGTCAAGGAAAGTTACAGGCAAGGTCCCTTAAATGCATTTTCATTGGTTATCCTTTAGGAGTTAAAGGGTATAAACTGTGGTGTCCTTCCTTAAATAAGTGTATAACAAGTAGAAATGTTATTTTTATTGAATCTAAATTTTATTCAGATTTAAATTCAGAATTAATTACACCTACAGTTAATGATCCTTTGATTGAGGTGGAGGTAAGTGCCGCACCTTCCAATGATGGAAATCCTGAGAGTGAGGTGGAGGTACCAGCAGCCCCTCAATCACAAGATATTCAAACTGAAGAACAGGACCCCTGTAATGATGATGGATCTACCGAGGAGAACTATACTCCTCATGGCAGTTCCTCTGAACTAAATGACTACATGCTGACTAGAGATAGGTCCAGGAGAAACACTAGACCCCCCTCAAGGTATATTGATTCCTTATTTGCTACTCAATCTGAAAACTGTGATGAAATTGCTTATGCCTTTTCTGTTGCTTCTGAATATGATGATTCTGAACCTAAGTCCTTTGATGATGCCATGAATTCCTCTAATTCTAAAAATTGGTTGAATGCTATGCATGATGAAATAAATTCTTTGAACAAAAATAGGACTTGGACTTTGGTAAATAGGCCTAAGAATGTTAAAATACTTGGCTGCAAGTGGCTTTTTAAAAGGAAAGAAGGAATCAAAGATGTAGAACCAGCTAGATTTAAAGCTAGGTTAGTAGCTCAAGGTTTTGCACAAAGAAAAGGGATAGATTTTAATGAAATTTTCTCCCCTGTAGTAAAATTTACTTCCATAAGAATACTGTTATCTCTAGTTGTTCAATTTGACATGTTACTTGATCAAATGGATGTTAAAACAGCATTCTTGCATGGTGATTTAGATGAGAAATTTTTATGGCTCAACCTGAAGGTTTTGTTAAAAAGGGAACTGAAAATCTTGTCTGTTTACTTAAAAAATCTTTATATGGACTAAAACAGGCTCCCAGGCAATGGTATAAAAAGTTTGATAATTTTATGTTTAAAATTGGTTTTGAAAGATGTGACTTTGATAACTGTGTTTATTTCAAAATAAAAGGCATTTCAAACCCTGTTTATCTCTTATTATATGTTGATGATATTCTTATTGCTTGTTCAAATAAATCTGAAATTGATTTACTGAAATTAGAGTTAAACAAGAATTTTGAAATGAAAAACTTGGGACCTGCTAAAAGAATTTTAGGTATGGAAATTGTTAGACAAAAAGGTTTAATACATTTATCCCAACAATCATACTGTGAAAAAGTATTAAAAAGATTTTCAATGTTAGATTCAAAACCTGTCTGTGTGCCATTTGCATCTCATTTTAAACTGTCCATTAATGATTGCCCTACTACTAAAGAAGAGAAACAATATATGACTAGAGTACCTTATTCTAATGCTGTGGGTTCTCTTATGTATGCAATGGTTTGTACTAGGCCTGATATTGCATATGCTGTTAGTATGGTTAGCAGATACATGTCTAATCCGGGAAAACCCCACTGGCAGGCTGTAAAGTGGATCCTAAGATATCTTAAAGGCACTACTAATGTTGGTTTAATATTTAAAAAGACCCCATTAAATATTCCCATTGTTTCTGGATATACTGACTCTGATTTTGCAGGAGATAAAGACAAAAGAAGGTCATTATCTGGATATATCTTCACTGTATATGGAAATACAGTCTCATGGAAATCTAATCTTCAATCTGTAGTTGCTTTGTCAACAACAGAAGCTGAATTCATTGCTTGTACTGAAGCTGTCAAGGAAGCCCTATGGTTAAGAGGTTTCACTAGACAACTTGACATGGTGAAAAATGACATTATTGACATTGTATATTGTGATAATCAGTCTGCAATTCATCTATCTAAACATCCCATGTTTCATTCTAGATCAAAGCATGTAGATATTAAGATGCATTTCATTAGAGACATAGTGAATCAAGGTCTTATTAAATTAGATAAAATCTCCACTGAGGATAACCCCTCTGACATGCTTACCAAATCAGTACCTCAAACCAAGTTTAAACATTGTCTGGACTTGGTTAGAGTGTGCCATCTTTAGGCATTAGAATAAAAGGGTAAACTGCATGCATTTCCACAATATGCATAGTGTCAAGGTGGAGATTGTTAATTTTATATGCCACTATGTATATATGAAGCATGTAGAGAAAATGAATATACAAATATATTTAGAGCATATGATGATATATATGTTAGTGTAATGTGTATAAATACATATCTGATTTATATGTATTGTTTCCTATTGGGCTGCTGATATTGTTTGGGCTGTTCTGTAAAGTTTTTTCAGGCCCATCGACCTTATGTTGGCTGATGATCCGAAGGGGCAGATGTGTCATTTACCTGGACGTATATATTCAACCTGATAGGGTTTTTTTCGTTGCTCTGGTCATTTTGTGTTCTCTCTTCTCTCGCGGCGCTCCTTTTATTTCTCTTCATCTCCATCTTCTTGTTCTGGTTTTCTTCCTTAAGTGTATTTCTGTGATACTATGTTTTAATGTTGTTTTAGTGAGTTCAAGAGCATTTGATCGAGTCTGTTCATCTCGTTGTGTTAGGTTTTACCTCTGTTGATATGTTCTTGTTGTATTACTCATTGTAAAACTGTTTTTCATAGTGGAAATGCGTTTACCCTTTTGCATAGTGGATTAGGCCAAGTAGTCTAGGGGCCGAACCACTTTAAATCTGGTGTTGTTGTTTCTGTCTTTATTTTTGCCCTAATTTTTATTCTTTTATAGTTTCTGCAAATAACTCAAATCTTTAAATTTCTTGAGTTCTAAAAGAAAGAAAGTGTCGAAATTTTAACAAGAACATAATGGATCGAAACAACTTTAAATTATGAGTACATTATGAACATTAAATAGGATGAAATGATTCACTTTACATGTCTAAACTTAAGTGAGGTAGAAGTGAAGAAAAGAAACTCATTAATAAAACTTATACTCTTATACCAAATTAAAAAATTGTTAACAATCAATTCTGTTAAAAATTTAAGTTGTTAGTTTGTGTACTATCTATCTTCTTATATATTATAGTTAGATCTTAAACTCTTAACAACTATAGAAAAGAAAGATGTACAACATTAAAAGGACCAACTTGGTATCAATGATGATGTAAAAATGGTGCTTACAGTGTGAGAAATAAAAGTTTTTCCAGTTGAATTCACAGCATCTAATAAATCTTGGTTCAGCTTATTGACACGAGCTTCGTCATGGTCGGGGGATAGAAGACGGAAACAAACTAATGCAAATATTCGAGGTGTAATGACCTGCACAACAGCATAAACATCAGTGGTGGGAAATCCACTATTTTGGCTGCACATAATTAATGATCTGAAGAATATATCAGCATACAATAATAGTTTGATCATATACATGCATTATGGAACCGGTGATAGCCCAGTGAAAAAAGTCGTAATTGTGCAAAAAAATTCCTTATGACGTGATCCTGAGGTACTAGCTCTTATTGGTACTCTTAATATTAGCTAGGCGTTGATCCAGGTGAATAAAAAATAATGAGTATTATCCCATCTCCCTCCGAAGAGTCTTTTTTTTGTTAAAAAAAATATATATATATACATGCATTCTAGAGACATTGCATAATTAGTTGACTTCTTAAATTAATTACCTCGAATCTTGGGTCTTGAGCAACAAGTTTCTCAAAGTGTTTAGCCAGCTGGATATGGTTTCTTATGTAGCATTGTAAGTTTTCCACACCGTAAAGTCGTAAAATCATCCACAATTTTAACGATCTGAAACCAGAAGAGGACCATTAAGAATAAGGATTAGGGACACTCAAATATATAAGTCAACTTACTTGAAATTAGTACACAATTATTATCTTAATTTTCAACAAATGATACACTTAATTTATTTTTAAACACTTTAATCATTATCAATTTTAAGTAAGGTAACTAATATGTAATATAATTCTGCATTTCGCTTGATAGGGTACATGGTAAAAAAGTTTTAGTGCATCTATTTGTTATATCTTCACTAAATTGTAATTTTATATATGACAAAATCAAAATCCAAACCTAAACCGGCGCCCAAGTGGTATTTGCCAATCCTTGTAATCCACAACCATGTTTGCTTGAGAGGGCTGCAATATCAACTAGATTATGTGAACATAACAATACATATTTTGAAGTTTAATATCCCAAGAGAAACAACATAGTAACCACTTTTGGAAAGTCCATGTGAATACTGATAAAGCAAAATATGAATTTGCAGTGTTAATTAGATCCTTGAAAGTAATTATTAATTTATTAGCAATATTATATTTATAATTAATAATCCAAAATAAAAGAAGAAACATTAATTCCAAATGCAGAGACTAATTAATTTCTAGAAAAGGGTCCCTCTCTTTTTAACTTGGTCATCACAGTTTTATGAGCACAAAATTTATTAAAATTTTTTTTTTTACAATTTTTATATCTTATATGAAAAAATATCAACTACTATGATAAAATCTAAACCTTAAAATACTAAAATTAAAACTAAGCTCTACAATTGAACTAAATTAACTTGATTTAAAGAAGTAATTGAGCAACAATCATTTCTCAATATCTCGTGAGAAAACGAACTTGCCTTGTTTTTCAGAAATTCGGGATTTGTTGACAAAGACTGAATCAAAGCATTTCTGTCCTGTCATCATACGATAAACATAAGTGTCTTTAATTAAAAAATAAGAAAAGATGTTCAATCTCAAAACAAAGGGAACAAATTGAAACTCTATCACGCTTTTGTAGACCAACAAAGGCTTCCAAACCAGATACTTGCAACTCTGAACTTGTGAATATCAGTCAAACATGGTACTTTAAAAAATTAGTAGATCAATGTTGACACAATCAAATTAGAAAGATATTCAGGACTTTGCAGTGAGAAGCTCTCATTTCTCTCTAGAAAATCCACATCCCCAACCATTGGTTTCGCATATTTCTCATGCTCTGCTCAGTACTCTGCCATTGCCCTCCCTCACCCGCCACCCCATCCATTCATCATCCTCAATCAATGAGCTAAATCATTAGATCTTATCATTAAACAAAAAATGCAGCAAATTATCACACACAAAAAAAAAAAAAACAAAACAAAACAAATAGGTCTAAGAGTGAATTACATTGATATTTACATGATGTACAATGAATCAATTTTTTTATTTTATTTCTGAATAACCAATTTGCTAAAACTGTTCAAGTTTTCATTTTCTCTTAAATAGAGGCTTTCTTAAAGAGTCTGATTTCTTAAATGGTAGGGAGAACTATAAATTAGTGGACAAAGGGTATAATCTCCAGGATCTAATTGATATATTATATTACAGCATTGTACTGTACATTCCTATGACGCCTTTTGAAAATTTTAGTTCATTATATTTATGGAGAAATTTTCAATTTTATATTGTTGATAGAGTTTTCCATAGATTGCCTTTTCATTATTTTTATCCAGAGATTTTGAATTTTATATTAAAGACTTTTGATCAAATTGGAAAAAAAAAAAAAAAAAAATCATAAAAAAGAAAAGAAAGATGGTAGAGGCAGCTGAAAGGAGGAGGCATGGAATAATTTAAGGACTGATCATTAAATCCAAAATCTGGAAAATATTTCCAAGTTCCAATTATTTTTCTTTTTATGGTCAAACAAGTTCCAACTATTCTTCCATTTATTTAATTGTAACCCAAGCTGCGTTGTAAGAGGAGCAATGTCTCCATTTTTAAAATACCTTAATCCAGAGTGCTGAGCACTCATAGTTGGTCAGAAGCCACTTGTGTGCATTCATGTTAAACTAGTCAGCTTCTTCAACACCATTTATATAGCAACGATATTCTGGACAGATACAAGCACTTCCAGCATAGGCAGCATCAATATGAAACCACATTCCATTATTCTGGCAAAAGTTCAGAGTTATAAGAATTAAGAGATTATGTAAATCTTCAAGGTGCATCGATCACATCTCTATAATACACGATGGGGAAACAACTTTGGAATCACCCATTTCTCATTAATTGCATTTCCTTATCTCGGTTAAACCAACTCAAGATTGTACATTCAGATTCTTCTAACGAATTTTAATTACTAAAAATTACAGTACAAAAGCATATTTCTGCATGGTTAAATAGTTACCTTAGCAATCTTTCCTAATGCTTCCAAGGGATCAACAGCAGCAGATGAAGTAGTACCAACCTACACATTGTATTCAACTCCTCTTTCGTCAACTAAAATTTACCATAAATTAGATTAATGGTGCAAGGTTTGAAGAACTTAAGTTGGATATGTCTATAAGAGGCAAATATTAATCACCATAGAAATTAATCAGGAAAGTAATCGACAAGCTCTATAAGCTTCAAAAATAGTTTAATCTTTACTAGTACACAAACAAGGTCATTTTAAGATGAACAAGGAATTGTTTAGGTACATCAATCAGAGTAAGAATGACTCAAGAAGTCTGCCTGAACTTTTTCAGATTTCTCTATGTTAAAAAGAGGCAAGATATATAATGAAAAAGAGAGAGGGGCATATACAACCTTCTAGTCAGCAATATGTGAAAAGTAAATAAGAACGTATGCATGTTGAAAGAAATGTGACAGTAAAATAGCAATAGAAGTGTTTTCCTTACGGTTGCACATAAGAAAAAGGGAACGAATCCATCGGCAATATCATTTATAATTGTCTCACTGACTAAATTGGGAGAAAGGGCGTAATTGGTACAAGAGTCTGCTTTAAGTAGCCTGCAATGATGGATTCCCCCCATCTGCCATTAAGAAAACACAAAATTATATAAAAAAAAACATGTATAGTATAAGTAATTAAGTTCTGCATCTTTTGAAGAAATATAGTTAACATTTTATTAACCCTAAGTTAAATAGAAGCATTACTTAGAAGTAACAAAATTTGCTCAGGATAGGCTGATTGGTATACAAAACCACCAAGTACCATACACCATAATGTATGTTTCAAATAGTACTGCAAGAACAAAAATTTGAGATTGGTACCTTTTTAATAGCCATGTTATATCAAAAATATTTTAAATTGATCATATTTTTAAGCGATTATATTTTAATATTTATGTTTTCAAAATAACTATAATTTAATCATTTTTAACAAAAATAAGTGTACTAAAAAGGTACTAAAATTTGATAACAAGGGTATTAAACTAGAACATTTTGATAACATGAGTATTAAACTGAAACTCTTTGAAAACATGATATTAAATTTAAATATTTTGATAACATAATCAATTTGTGGTACTTTTATTAAAACATAGATGTAAAAAAAGTATCTGAGTTCCAACAAATTAATAGAAGTTCTGGCCAACTTATTAATGTATCAATTGAGGGTGAAAATGAAAAAAAAGGAGAAAGGAAAAAAGATGAGAAAGATTATTTATGATTTTACTAACAATGATTTCTTATTAGAACATATAAAACTCAGATATCGAGACTTATTTTTAAAATACCTGGCAGGCTTTTTGCAATGACGAATGTGTTTGATCAGAAGCATAAACAACAAGCTTCTCAATGGAATGTTTTCCCATCTTAGACAGAAATTTATCACGAGCAGCCAATAGTACAACAAAAACAGATTCACAAGCGGTGCCCTGAATTACTCCACCACCTTGTCCTGCATCGAATCCAACAGACTCTCATTAATGTCTTATGTTTTAGAGTGAGTTATTTTAGTTTTGTATTTAAAAAAAAAAATGGTCTATCAAATTCAAATTTTATAAAGTTTAGATTTTTTAAAGGTAAAATATAAAAAATTTATAAAAAAAAAAAAAAGAATTAAAAAACAATTTTTTTTTTTAGAAAAAAACCTTTCTATTTTTCTTGTCCCTAATTTTTAATTATCTAGTTTTTTTTTAATGAATTATCTAATTTTATTATTTTAATTTTATAAATAAAACTTAGTAATTTAATTCTTTCACAGACCAAAATAAATTAAATACGGTATTAGTTTATCCTTCAATTATATATTATTTATTCATTTTCTTATTCGTCTAAGTCATTAACTTTAATTTGTATCCAAAAATTTTCAATAAAAAAAAAAACGAGAGAAATAAAGAATATAGAGAATTTTTTATTTTTTAATTATTTTTCATGATTTCCTATTTTATTCTTCAAAATGTTCCAAATTTTTTAAAATTTAAAAAATTAATCTACCTTTTTAATTAAAATATTATTAATTTAAATTTATAGGTCTATTTCAACTAAAATAATAAATTATTGCCACCATTCTTTTGTTTCTACTCTCAACTTATTTTGATGGATCAATGCTTTAGCTTTTACAATCTTTGTTTTACCTATTTTATATTTCAGATGGTATCAGATTCATGCTCATTCTCTACCTTAATGAATTGTCCTTTTTTAAAAATAGAAAAGAAAAGGCAAAAACCCGACACCCTAAACGGAAAGCAGCCACAAGCAAAAGGACACTTGTCATCGCCGCAGTTCATCTACCCCAGGACCACCGACCATCTTTCTCCGTCGCCAGCAGTTCAGTGTGTTACTACTATGATCGCGATTTTTCCTTATCTAAAATTTGCGAAGGTAGCCTCCACCTAATAACCTAGTCGCCATCGACGACTACTCAACCAGCCACCATCACCCAGAAGTAGACTATGAGTTCAAGCCGTCACTTGAGTCGCGCACGTTGCCGACGCTTCCTCAGACCTGGTGGCTGCCTCCGCCTCCCAGAGTTCATCATCGCCGGCCGTTCATTGTCTCACAGATCAGTTAGGATTTTTCTCCTCTGAAAGTTGCAATTCTTATCATCTATGAAATCGTGATTTCATAAGTATATGCCATGCGGGATCATGTTCGTGGTAGCGTATATATATATATATTTGGTTTTTTAGTAGTGGCAGACAATAAAGTTGGTTCACAGTTAACTAACTTAAAAAATGGCTGATATATTATAATAATATATAAAATTAATATATTTTACTACATAACACATTAAAAATTAACACATCATCGATTCATATTCACTATTTTTATTAGCTTTTTAATTACCTATAATTAGTACCTACCATTAAAACCTTTCAAAAGAGAGATAATAATTAAAAATATGTAGTAAAAAAAAAAGTTAAATCGTAAAAAAGTGTTAAAAATTAATTTAATTTCTTTGCAATTTAACTGACAGTTTTGAAACTAATTTTAATATACAATTTTATGTTTTAATGTCTATTTACGAGTGTGATATCATAAAAGAGATATAAAAAACAGTCTTCTCTTCCTCTCTGTTGAACGAATCTCTTTCTCTCTATTAAATGAAGGCTATAGTTTTTCCCCCTTTTTCTTGGCTTTGTGTTTTACAACAGAATCTCTTTCTCTCTATTAAATGAAGGCTATAGTTTTTCCCCCTTTTTCTTGGCTTTGTGTTTTACAACAGAATCTCTTTCTCTCTATTAAATGAAGGCTATAGTTTTTCCCCCCTTTTCTTGGCTTTGTGTTTTAGTTAGAGGTACGAGTGAACAAAAATATTCAAAATTAATCCAATTCAAATCATTCATTAAACTCAACTTAATTCAACCTAGAAGAGTCATTTCTTAAATTTTATTGATTTGATTTAATTTGATTTAGTTTAGTTCTTCTTAATAAAAAATCGATTAATATTAAATTAATTTGATAAAATCTTTAAAAAATAGAATCAACCCAATTCATTTATTAATTTTTTTTCTTATTATATTTATATTTATATTGTTATTTTATAGAATTATTTAAAAAAATTAATTTTTATTTACAGTTGATTAGGTTTATATTTTATAACCCTTTCAATCAATCAGTTTTCTCTCAAAAATTTAAATCAATGTCTCTCACGAGTTACTCATGATGCCTCTTACAAGTCACATATTCGTCTAAGTCTATCTAATTGTTAATAGGTTTTGCCCACTTTTGTCGTTAGAGTTTGAATATTTAATCGAAATTCATGCAAGCATTTATCTACTAGGTACTCTCAATTTATTTTATTTTTTATCCATGTAAGATGCTAATTTTGTATTATTTAATTATTTATCCATTATAAATTTATAATTACATCATTTTTCATATTTTTTTCGTTAAAATTTCTATTGTATGAACAATGAACAATATTATTAGACATGAAAATTAGCAAATTTTGCTATGTATGTAATTACTATTCATTATAGCTTATTTGTCTTAATTTTAAATTTTTTTAGCACCTCATATTTAATATGGATAATGATATTAAATAAGTGACTGAAATCTATATTTTTAAAATTAGGTATTATAATAAAATTAGCATTAAAAACTAAAATATAAGAGTTTAAAAAAATAATAAATAAAATTTATTAGCGAAAAAAAAGGAAGAAATTTCATTTAACCAACTCAAACAAAACCAAAAAAATTAGTTCGGATTAGATTAATTTTTCAAACTTTATTGTTCGATTTGGTTTTTATTTTTAAATAATCGATCATATTAAATTAGTTCTAATTTTGCATTAAACTTAAATCAACTCATATTTGTTTACCCCTAATTAGAGGCTTTTAATTTTAGTGAATGTTTTTTATTTAATTTATTTCTTTAATTTGTAAGTGTTGTTGATCGACTAAATTACCCTAATTTACTGTTTATTTTAACCAAAAAAAAAAATAATTAAAAAGTTAGCTATTGGATTAATAGTGCATTGTTTTCAAAAGATAATAAACTTTTAAAGTACTGCTTAAAAGATAATGAAGTAAAATTTATTATTAATAAAAAATTAATGAACTAATTTCACGCTTATTCTTAATATTAAAATATATAACTTTATTTATAATATAATATTATTTTGTAAAAATATTTTTATTTTATTAATATTTATAAAAAATATTTTTAATAAAATGTATATGCCTTTTAAATCTTTTAAGTATAAACTTTCAAAAATGGTCTTCGTGGTGGAATACTGGAATGTGCTCATGGGCATTTAATTGGCTTGTATTGAGGCTGACGTGGTATTGGAGAACATTGCCAGCGATGATTTCATAACAGAAATAGGTCCTCCTTTTGTTTATAAAAAAAAAATTCATATAATTTTTTTTTTATATTTATGATTAATATTTTATTAAAATACTCTAAGCTAAAATATTAAAGAGGATAAAATTATCATTTCATAAATATTAAAAAAAATAACAAAAATTTAAAATTGTAATACTCAATAATCTAACATCCTTAATACCCACAAACCTATTCGTCCCTTACATCTAAACAAAAATCCCAAAATCCCTTTAACCCACCATTTGTGAACTACCTCCACATATTTCTTATAGTAAAATAGATAATTGAAGGAAGATAAAATAAACAAGATTTGTTTAGTATTTGTAAGAAGAATTGAATCCTTAAAAGATGATAAAAACTCTCAAAGAGAATATTGAAGAAAAAAATTAATATATTGCAACAGCCAACATGGTAATTAAACAGAAAATAAATTGATTGTTTAACTATCTGAATAAGAAAAAAATTAATGTCATTCAATGAATCATTTTTCGGTAAAATCCAACAAAATAAACAGTTTAATTACATTTGAACCATTACTATCATCAATTTCTCTTAAAAAATATAAAAATAATAAGAGATTCACATTTATTAGTACCTAACCAACAACCTAAAATAGTTTGTAAAAAACATTACATACCATTGAGTAACTAAAAAAATAGCCTTCTAAGATCTTTTAGAATTGACGAAGTTGACATTTCAACCTCAATCCCACAAAAGCAATACGAGGTCATTTATATGTTTTATTCCATTGTTGTAAACAAAAAAAAAAAAAAAAAACTAAGCAGAAATAGAAAGAAAGAAAATGACAAAGGTGAAGTTTTCGTATGAGCTGGAGATAAATATAAAAATAGAGATCAACAAATTTTTACAGAGAAAGAGAAATGTGAACAAGAACGATGGTAAAAATTAGAATATTAAAAAAAATGATTTTAATATGCTTTTGGGGCTTACGAATAGGTATGGATTTTAATTTGAATAAAATAACTATTCTGTCTTTTTTTACTTAATCACATGTAGACTTTAATAATAAAATAATATTAAAAAAATATCAAATGTTATTTCTTAATACTTTTTTTATAAATAAAAAAATTAAATGACATATTTTTTAAATTAGGAAACTAAATGAAAACTTTTCACTAATGTAGCTCTTCATCCTTTTATAATATCGTTCCATTTTTCATTTTTTTGGCAGCGTTTAGAGCGTTGAATTTTACTTTTTTATCCTTTCATTTAACTCTCGACTACCCCCTTCGTTTGTTTGTTTTTTTTCTTATTCTCACCTTTCATCCTACTCACCGCCTCCGTCTCCGTCTCCTCCATCTCTATTTCTATTGCGTCACCTGCTCTGATTTCTTTGCCGGCATCAAAATGGCTACCGGTGGCGAGTTGAGTCCTTATGCTGGAACAGGAGGAGGTGGAGTTTGAGAACAGGACAGGTACCTTCTGATCGCAAATATTAGCCAAATTATGAAGAAGGGTTTGCCACCCAACGGAAAAATCGCCAAGGACGCAAATGAAACTGTCCATAAATGTGTCTTTGAATCACTAGCAAGTATGATTGTTCTTTTTTTCGTCTCTCTGAATCTCTGATCTCTTTTTTAGTGAATAGGCTAGTCTTGCATGCGAATTGCCTTCTTTTTCTTTTTTAATTATGGGCATTTTTAATGTTACTGTTTTCTCCTTTAGTATTGAAAGATCGACTAATAAGTGCCAAAATTAGAAGATGAAGACGATTAATGGCGATGATTTGTTGTATGCAATGCCTAGTTTAGACTTTGAAGAATATATCAAAATGCTCAAGAAATATCTAGTTAGATATAGGGAGGTAATTATTTTTTCTTTTTATTTTGGCTTTTTTCTCTATCTTTGAATCCTTCTATTGTAGCTTTATTTGCTTAATTTTGTTATATTTAAAAGTTGATTTCAAATTGAATTAGAGCTAGTTTGTGCCTAGTAAACAAAAAAAAAAATTGAATTTGTGAATTTGATGTATATTAAAAGCATTTGTCTTCTTGTGCTTTTGGCATGTAAACTCTTATTTTCACCGCATATTACGGTGGTATGTAACATTCATAATTTCATATACACCTTTAGATTAAATGTAATATCTTACATTTGTGCCTAGTTTTATATATAACATGTTATATATATTTCTTTTTTTGGCATGTAACATATTACAAATATTTATCCGTTTGGATATAACATGTTAGTCACCTTTATTTTCATATAACATGTTAGTCACCAAGTAACTGATGACTTTTCTCTATATTTCTTCTCAATTAAGTATTTTATATTTTCATCTCGCTATAATTATTTAGGTTCTATGTTGTGATAATTATGATACTAGAGTTTTTGATAGTAAATTTTCAACGGTATTCAAAGTTTTAGAAATCTCAGATTATTCTAAATATGTAAATTCAAGTTGAAACTTGAATAATATATCTAAACTTTTCAATTCTCTTCTTTCTTTCAAAAGCAGTTGCATAGATTAATTATTTTTTTGTAGGTTACTTGTTACTTGTTACATGTTACATCTTTGTCGTTGTACATAACATATTATATTTTTGTCGTTGTATATAACATATTATATACATCTCTTATTTAGTTTAACTCTATGTTTGTATGTAACATATTACATTTATCTTTGTTAGGATTGTCGGGGATTCAATAAAAATATAACATGTTACATCAAATTATCTATGAATGTAACATGTTACATCCATTTTTATATTTGAATATAACATATTACATTCTCATCAAGCAAGGTCTTCAACAGTATCACTGGAGCTTCAATGAAAACACCGGCAAAGTCTCCAAAGTTTTGGTAAGGTTGCTAGTAGTATCACCGGAGCTTTGGTGAAGTTAGAGTGTTGAAATATAAAAAAATAAGGGGTATTTTGATAAATATTTTCTTATTATGTACTCAAAAGTGTGAGTTTTGGGATGTAAAATTACTAATTTAAAAAAATTATAATATTTATCAAAAAGCATGTATAGCCGTATTAGTATATTTGGATTTCTAGGGCTGATTTAGGTAGTTTTTTTTTTTCTCTTTGAATTTATTGGGCTAAAGGTATTTTGGGTTTGACTTAGTATTTCTTGAACTGATTAATTGTGCCAATTTGTTATCACTATTTTCGTGAATTGGGATATTTTTACTAAAATTGAATTTAAATTGATCACTTCATTTTCCTTTGATTGATTTCAAATTTTCTTATCACTATTTTGATGAATGAGGATATTTTTACTAAAATTGAATTTAAATTGATCACTTCATTTTCCTTTGATTGATTCCCAAATTTTAACTTTTGAGTTCTTGCTAAATGAATTTTTATGGGTCAATTTTGTCTCTCAGCCCATAAAAATTCCCACCTACTCAATGATAGTTTGTGAGTCTTGGTGTTTTTATTATATTTTGTGACTATTATTTTAATTATTAATTTCGGATTTTCCTCAACAAAAAGGAACTGCATGATGTCTTCTTTTCTTTTTTATTGAAATACTGCATGATGTTTTCGGGAATGTTATGATTTGGTTATTTGGGCAGTTCTTAGGAACAATTCACTCAAGAATTATGTCCTTAACAAAGTGGCAGAATCTGTTATTTTATGTTATTCAGTGACTCTTTTTTACACTCTTGGCAATACTATTACTATTAGAGTATAATGTCTCACAAATTAATATGTAATATGTAAGTATAAATATCACTATTCTTATGGGTTAATCTTTTGAAATTGAAAGATTTATAATTCTTATAAATCTTGGACATGATATCAGAGTTTTAGTTGATTGAATAAAAAACATTGAGTCTCACCTCGAAAAAAAATGAAATGAGCATTGCAAAAGTAAAAATATATATATAATAGAATAGGTAAAAAATATAAAGTGACGAGTTTTGTAAGAAATAAAGACCCACAATTTATGGAATGTTAAAGGTATTGTCATATATTTACTTAAGTATGATATTAATGTGAGGTTTATAAATAAGCATAAGTATCAATATTCTTAGGATTAAAATGCTCATAATTAAAATTTTGACATGTATTAGAACTTAAGTGATTTAATGGGAAAATAATCTCTAATTGGCTTCCTTTAAGGAAAAAAAAAAAAGAAGAAGAAGAGAATAATATGAAAGTAAAAGTTTAAAATAAAATAGATAAAAATAGAAAAAACGTAGAAGATTAAGATAAAATAGAAGAAAATATAAGATTGAAATAAAATTAGAAAAGTTAGAAGATTGAAATAAAATAGAGTATAATATCCTACATTATTTAAATATAATATTGATATTTAGTTTATTAATAATCCTGAGCATCACTGTAACTTGAAATTCAACTTTAACTGTAACATTTTTGCTTATTTATATTATGTGTTTTATAATTGTTCAAACTGAGCTAAACTCCCCAAATAATATCAGAAGAGTATTTATTTTTATTATGTCCTAATGTCAACAGGAAAAAAAAATGCAGATAAGCTCAAAAGAACAATATAACAATGACTGTTACCTGATGAAAGAAACTCTTCTGGAAGGTTAAGGATCTTAGCAAGCCAATCAAGAACAAGCATTTCAAGTTCTGTTGCTGCAGGAGAAGTAATCCAACTGAAACCAACAATGTTAAGACCCGCACTGATAATCTCTCCTAAAATTCCAGCAATGCTGCTATTGGCAGGATAGTAGGCAAAATAATTCGGGCTCTGCCAATGGGTTACACCGGGTAATATTTTTTCCTGAATGTCTGCAATCACATAAAATAAAATAAAATTGAAACAAATTCTTCACACATGGTTCTGCCAAATTAGGAGGGGCAGTAATGTAAATTATAAACCAAACTTTTAGATATATATACAGCATTAGTAGTTTAGTATTGCTCATGGACATGAGTATGGTACTCACACAGTTATATACTTCAATTTGATAAAAAAAAAAAAATTGAGTAAAATAGAGGTGTTTAACACTTGCAAAAGCGGCTCAACAATTTGAGAGGGTAAGGCCAAAATAAAAATTGGGACATTAAATATTTTTCATATTAAAATAATATAAATAAATTTTTTTACTTTTATTTTTAATACTATTAGCAAATCCTACGTTATTTAAATATGTATATATATTTGCTTTGTCTTCATTAATATAAGTTTTTCTCATATAATACAAATAATAATAAATATTCATTTTTTAGTCAAGTATCAGAAAAAATTAGCTGAGGAGCTTATACACTTAGTATATAAAAAAAATATTAAAAAATATAAATTTACAGTGTTAATTAATAATTAATATTATACTTTTTTGAATTATAAAGTTAAAAATAAATATTAAATAAATAATCATAATATTTTGTCAAATAGTAATAATAAATTTAAAATACAAATAAAATTTAAAATAAAAGGTGAACAAGTAATGATATGATAAGCAAATCCTGTAAAACAAAATTTCAAAATTACTTTTAAATTGTATTTAAAATTAGATTTGACAACGATAAATATTAGTTCTTTACGTTAATAATATCAATTAATTTTAAAAAAAAAGTGAGACAATATTAAATAATAACTAAAGAAAAAAACAATTGCTTGAACTTGTTAATTAAAATCTTAAATTGTTTTACTTTTTTCCCACGTAAGAAAACTAAGAGCTAAATAGAATGTAATATTTATTTATTTAACTAATTAATAATATGTAAAATAAAATGAAAAATAATTAATTTTAAAATTTTTGTTGCAATATTTATTTTTAAAAAATATACATAATAAACATACAAAATAATAGACCTCTTATCTGACCACAACTGCCTCATTCATCTAAAGATGAATATTTTTATATAAAAATTTACAACTCTTAATTTCCCAAGAGGACCTCTAACTTAGTACACAACCATAAAATATAGAGAAAAATATTATAAAGATGTCTTATATATTATTTAATATTTTAAATTATAAATTATATTATTTAATTGTTTAACATTAAAAAAAAATATGAGTTAATTAAAAATAAAATATATTATTTTAATTATGTTTTAAGAGGCTGGTTAAAAACAAATTACGTTATTTTATTATTTTTACTTAAAATATTATTTTAAAAATAATATTTTAATTAAAAATTATTAAATAATATATTTTATTTCTAGTTAACTCTTTTTTAAAGTTAAAAGACTAAATAATACTAGTAGAGATGAAGCTATTTAATATCTGTAGACTCAATAACTTTTTTACAAAAAATTAATTGGATATATATTTTTAACATTAAATAAATATTTTATTTGTAGTAATACATTGTATCTAATTTTATTGTACATATTTTGATATATATTAACAATATTTAACAAATATTCGAATAAAAATGTCATAAATTGTGAAAAAAGTCGTTAAATAAATACATATTTTTTCATATATTTAGTAACTATTAGTGATACAAATAGAATTATAGTTGTATATTATATAAAAATTATTTTTAAATACAATAATTCAAAAAAAAATTAAAATATTTAACTTTAGAATCAATATTATAAAAAAAAAAAAAACATACAATAAATTTCAAACTAAATATTTTAAGTTTTTATAATTCCTATCTTCAAAAATTTTCATATTTTGTTTCAATTCAAATTTGAACTTTATTTAATATTATATTATTTGACATTTTATTTTAATAAATTTTGAATTTATTTGAAATTTCTTTATATGAAAATTATAATATTTTTCTGTTCTTATCTTTTCATTCACTTTTTTATTAGTCAGTCTTATATTATCTATCAACATATATTTTTAAATATAGTCTCAAACTTAAAATACTAAATCATATTTTAGTTTCATATTTTATTTTTGACACTTACAAATTTTAATGCGTTTGATTTAATTTTCTATTTGTTTAGATTTTTTAGTTAATAAATTTATTTTATACATAAATAATATTAATACTTATAAACTTGTTATATTTTTGTTTAATTTTCATTTGAAGTTAATTCAATGTTTGGTTTAAGAGAGTTTATAAAATAAATTTATTTATTTAATATTTTTGTTTATAAACTTATTTAAGAGAGTTTATATATTTTTGTTTAATCATATTTTAAGAGAGTTTATCGTAACTCCTATATAATTATATGTATTTTTTATTATTTTAATATTTTAATAAAAAATTGACTTTGAATGAAAAACTTAGATTTAAACCTCGGAGACCTAAAATATGATTAACAACGAGAATCATGCATGCTTGCCAAGGCCTTAGTAGCCTAGTGGCATTGTAACCACCTTTACAAGGTGGAGGTCTCGAGTTCGAGCCTTGAATGTAGAAAAAAAAAAACGAGAATCATGCATGCCACAATTCCACAAACAAGCACGCGTTTCTCCAGTCCACTGTGCAGTAAACAGAAATGTGATTAAAAACTCCACCATCAAGATTGACAATGAGAATCATGCATGCCACAGTTCCACAAACAAGCACGTGTTTCTCCAGAGTCCAGTCCATTGTGCAGTAAACAGAAATGTGATTAAAAACTCCACCATCAAGATTAACAATGAGAATCATGCATGCCACAATTCCACAAACAAGCACGTGTTTCCCCAGTACCCACTGTGCAGTAAATAGAAATGTGATTAAAAACTCCACCATCAAGAACTTGTTGCAAGGATTCAGGACGACTAGGGGCAGAATCCGGTAACAATTTATGTAGATAGCCAGGCTGCAAAGAAATACCAAATCAATGTAACTAGAAGTGTACTGAGAGCAAAATTTTATTCACTCCATGAAAATAAAAATATCAGAAAAATATGAAACACTATACAATAGCAAAGAATTCATATACGTTTCCACATTTTGAAAAACTGGAAATAAAATAATAATAATAATAATAAAGGCCATTTTTATTTATCCTCTCTCTTTTTGGCTGAATTATAAGCTTACATAACACACACCACCAAAGCGATTTGTCAAAGAAAGGGTAATTAAAAAATACGAACCTCAACTTGGCTGAGAACTGGGAAATTCTCAACGTTTTTGTAATAGTCAGCAATGAAATCCACCATCTTATGCCCATGCTCTCTGAGTTGCTCAGAGTCCATCGGCTTCAACACACTCTCCCTAGTCATTGAAGTATAAAAGAATTTATCAAAAAATCCAGAAAATTACATGCATTACTAGTATATTATGTACATTGAAAGGGAGAAAGAAAGAACATGGCTAGCTAACATCTTTGGCTGCAAATATTCTACGACGATATAAAGAGAGTAGGGCTGGACGGGCAAATACAGATCTCGATATACTGACACTTATATCACAGGAACGGAGTGAGTGAGTGGATGTTATTCACAAAGGACAGAGGCCTCGACTAAACGCTCTGAATACCACTCATTTTTGGGAAATTATCATGTCATTTGATCATTTACACCGCATTGCATGGTACAATTTTAATGTTTGTGCAGAGTGTTGTCATTTTCTAAGGTTTGCACTGATGTGATATGGTATCTGCTTTAAATCTTTTTTTTTTTTATTCCGTATACGATTTAATACTAATAATATGTTGAATTAATTTTAAAATAATAATAAAAAAATTATGTTATTATATCATCAGTGATTATAAATATAATTAATTTAAGTTTAAAAATCCAATTTTTATTTATTTTTATTATTGAAAGAGGATGGGAGAAAAGCAATTAAATGGATTTTACGATTTTAGCACCGCAGCTTTGCGGTTTCTCGACGCAATTTTTATGCAGCTTTTGTCTTCATCTTTGTGAAAGGGGGAAAAATATTAGAAAAATTACCAAAAATAACACCAATAAAATATATAAGACTAAAATTAGGACTTAAAATGTTCAATTTTAAATGTGTAATATTAAACGTTAGATATTAAACAGACCTAAATTGCAATCGTTTAATTTCAATGGTATGGATGTTCAAAGAAAAAGAGTCTACCCTTAGCCACAAGTGGTGGGTTTTGTTTATTAAAAGTTGTATGGTGGGTTTGTGTTTGTTTATTAAAAGTTGTATGGTAGGCTTTTACAAAGAGAATTTTAGAAAAGAAATATATAAAGAGGAAGAGATTTAAGAGAATACTTTTTAAACTTGTTTATGAATTTGTTTGATGGCTTCTTTTTAGCTTGAATACAAATGGTGCTAGAGAAGTTCTATTTATAGGTTTCCAAAAACACCTTTCAACCAACTCGTTAAATCACTTTCAAACTATCTACGTTAATTAGTCTTACACCTACAAAATTACAACTCATACCTACTTACATTTACTAGTCTCACTCTTAATTAATAATCTTTTTCAACTACTAAGTATTTATTAGTACAACAAGAATAAAATCTAAAACAATCTAAAAAATTTAAATGACTTATAAAAATTAAGTTTAATATTTCAACATTAAAAAATTGCTAACCGATCATTTATCAGCGATAACACAGACAATTATTTTTTATACTTTTACCAAAACTCTCAGAGAATGAGAGAAAGGGTAAAGACTTCTTTATATAGCACCTATTTACATACAGTACACGATAGCTGCTTATATTGGCTATTAACCAATACTAATCAAAAGCTGCTAACAACCTTTATAACTACCACATGGCTATGCACAATAATCTTCTAAGCGCTAGTACACTTAAGTAATTGAACAAACACCCAGATCACATTAGAAAGGAACTTGGAATAGGTGACCATGTGATGCATACTTGGTGGGTGAGACAATGACACATTGGTACCCACTGCAATATTATTAACTGAGGAGAAATGAGGAGTAAGGGCTAATAACAACTTTAGGGAACAAGAAGGTAATGGTGGTACAGTAATCCCAACAGGTAACTCAAAAATAATAGGACAAAAAACTGAGATATTATCAGTAGCTGGTAAAACATGGTCAAAAATAGGACAAATAATAACAGAAGTAGGGAAATTAATACACGCAAAAGGTGTACTAGCTGACACACCAACGGGTATAGGAGGAGAAAAATGCATGGATGACATACAAGATTTATACATAGACATAGGAGGTACAGTTGATGACTGACCAAGCATAGGCATTTTAGGCAACTGACTATTCGCACTCACAACAGGGACAATAGGACAAGAAAAGTTATTATCTGCAGAAGTAGCTAAGCATGTAGCTGAGACAGATGCAGCACAAGCAGACAAATACTCAGGTTTGAAAAAATTTTTTAATTACGGATCTAATAAGCCTAGAGGGGGTGAATAGGTTATTTTCAATTTTCAACAAATATTATATAATCTAATCACAACGGCCAGACATACAATCGCGTGTAAAGATAAATGCAGACTAATAAAACGACACACGATATTTTTAGGTGGAAACAACCTAGGCTACAACAATGACCTAAGAGGAAAACCACCGGTCCACCGGACCACCTAACTATCCACTATGAAAATAATGTTCAATTACAACCATAGAGTCCAGAAACTACCCGTCGCAGATAGATCCCCCTTTCTGTAATTTACTTACGAGCCGCTTGCTCCTTTCACAGCCTCCAATAGTTAGATGTCTGGATCCGGACCAACGTTCCGATCTACTTGAGTCACACAAGATCAACCGAACCCGTCACCTTCGGTAATTTCGAGTCACACGAAATACCGAACCTGTCACCTGTAACGTTAGCACAAAAACACAAGTGCAATGTGTGTCCTAGAGCGGATTCAAACAATAAACAATCCTAACTAGCAGATTCAATAACATGCGATGTAAAAACAGGATCAGCTAGCAAACTCTAGAACATTCAATATTAAGCTCAATATCATGCAAATCAATTAGGCATATGAATAAAACATGAAAAAGCCTAAGAACAATAGATGAAGAGAATAAGCACAATTCAGATGCTAGAAAGTATTAGTGCTGTATAATTCTAAATGCTCAAGTTGATTAATTATGCACAAACATCCCTTCACTTATATAGAGTCCAATCCTAGCTCAAATAGGATTTGCAATTCACTATAACTCTACTCATATCAGGATTTAGTTCTCAAAAGAATTCTTCTCATACAATGATTCTATCAGCATTTATTTCTCACAAGAATTCTACTCATACAAGGATTCCACAATTAAAATAATCCTACGCAAATAAGGACTCTATTTCCAAAACACTTTTATTCACACAAGGATTCTACTCATACAAGGATTCCACAATTAAAACAATCCTACGCAAATAAGGACTCTATTTCCACAACACTTTTATTCACACAAGGATTCTACTTTCTTAACACTTCTACTCATACTAGAATTTTGCTTTCTCATTAAATGAGTCAAATTGATAAAAGTAACACATGGGTCGAATACACAAAAAGAGTTTGAGTAGGAATATAATACTGGCTCGATCGATCGACAGGCCGTCTCGATCGATCGAGAAGGTCTCGATCGATCGATACACAAAACTCGATCGATCTAACTCAAACAGAGAGAACCTGGATCGAAGTTGTTCTATACTCGATCGATCGAAAAGGGTTCGATCGATCTATCCAATTGCTCGATCGATCCAGTCCAAACAGAGAGCACCTAGATCGAAGTTGTCTCAGTCTCGATCGATCGACCACTCGATCGATCGATCAATACTCTCGATCGATCGACCAACATGTGCACAATTACATTTTTCGTTACGATCCATACTAAGTGTCGTGCTTAATTGTGTGAAGATGTATGCATGATATAATATTATACCTGTCATATGAGCGTTCCAAGCTTGATGACTCCATCACCATGTATCGTCTGATTAATCGGTGAATTCCTATTCTAGATTACAATCAAACATTTTGTCCACGAAAATTGTCAATACAAAATAAACCTTACAAGGTTGAGGCAAACAAGTACATGTAAAATAGAATAGTTGTTTGAAATAGCAGGAACAGGAGCTGACAAATCTGAATGAACATGATTCTTTCTCAATAGAACATTACGAAGCATAAAGCAACAAGTGGCTACATGCCCTTACTTCTCACAAATTTGACAAATTGATTTTTCAAAAAATGGCATCTTGAATTTCTTGGCTTTGAAAAAAGATCCACCTGACTGTTGATCTTTGTTTCTTTCCTTCAAGAACCGATGAAAATTGGTTTAGATTGTCTATGTGATTTACTACAAAAACCTTTAGAAAATTTAGCAATACGAGCTTGAAAGACAAATTCTTGAGTGGAATTTGAAGCTAATTATGCAAAAAACTTATAGAAGGTCTCATTTGAATCATGTTAAAGATAATTTCAAATATGAAATATCTTGAGCCTAAACCATGTAGAATATATGACACAATTTCTTGTTCCAAGATTACCACTCCAACAGTTGTCAAATGATCAACCAACATTTTTGCACGAAGTATATACTCTGCAATTGATAGGCCATTCTTTGATAAAGATTGTAATTTTTCACGCAACTCCATCACTCTAAACTGAGTAGTGTGACTATAACAATCCTCAAGAGCCATCTATTGATCACATGCGAACAAATAACCCACAACAACTGCATTCATGCCTTGTAAGACTGAGCTATAAACCAAACTTTTCACCAATGAGTCATATTAAGCCCATGTACAAAACAATGGATTAGCAGTTAGGGATTCAAAATTAAGAAACGAAGAGGGTTATGGCAAAGTGCTATTAACGAACCCTTCCAATGGATATGCTATAAAGAAACATAAAAATTGTTCACACCAAACTAGATAATTTTTATTATTTAATTTGACTTAAAACGAAGAACTGTTCGATAGCGTCAAAGATGAATTTAGAGAAAGAACATCAAGAAAGGTATTACTAGATTGTAAATTGGTTAATCTTGAAGTGTCTCTTACTGAAATTCCTTGAATTCTAATTTCATCTTCATCAACACAAACTAATCTATCATTATTTGCACAAAATTTTTGTGCAAAATTATTTATTGGTGAAGACAAAGGAATATCTCCGTATGAATTCTTGGAACCCATAATTACAGGTCTTGATATCTTCAATGCTATGATACCGTACCAAAACTCTCAAAGAATAAGAGTGAAGAATAAACAAATTCTTTATTCAAGAAACTAAAAATGAATTAATAAAGAGAAAGAGTAAAGACTTATTTATATAGCACTTATTTACATACAGTACACGATAGGTGCTTATATTACTGTATTGTCTATTAACCAATACTAATCAAAAGCTGCTAACAACCTTTATAACTATCACATGACTATGCACAATAATCTTCTAAGAGCTAGTACACTGTTACACAGTATACTCAAGTAATCCTAATATACTTATTTTTAACGTTTAAAATCTAACGATCTTACCTTAGTTATAAGCTATAACATCTACCAACCAAACCCTTTACAATACAGAGAACAAAATAAAAAATTAACATAATTTAAATAGGAGGTAAAGAATTACCATAACAATAAGTTGTCATCCTTGTTTCAAGTGATAAGAACTCATTATCATATGGCTCATTTTCATAATCTTCGTATTCCATGGCCACAATTAGGGGTGTCCGCGGTCCGGTCCGGTCCGGTTTTTGACAAAAAAAAAAATAACCAAACCGAACCGAACATATTTATTTAACCAAACCGAACCGAACCGATTAACTAATAAAATTTTAAAACCGAACAATTTGGTCCGGTTTGGTTAACGGTTTGTAACGGTTTTTTTTTATACAAATAATTTTTACATCCATTAAAAAAAAAGGCTCTCTTAAACTCTCTTTAACAATTCACACATATCATCTTCAAACCTGTTAAAACTTAATAACATACAAAAGATAATCTAAAAATCAATTACAGTCTAAAGCTAAATATTTTTACAAATTCTATAGCAAAATACAATAATACATTGATCCATGAATAATTCAAAATAATTACAGTCTAAATTCTAAAGTATTAAAAAGTTTACACAAGTTCATAATAATGACTAAGAAAATAAATATTTCATATTTAAAGTATTCATAATGAAGCTTCAATAAAATCTCCAAAATCTCCAACTGCAACCAAAAAAAAATTATATTTTTAAAATGTAAAAAAAGCAAATTTAATAATATATTTAATTATTTAATAAAACTTACCATTAATTCTTTGACTAATAAGAAAAACTATCAATCATCATTGATCAATATAGTGTCTTTAAGACTTTAACTAACTCTACAATCAAATAAAATTAAATATCATTAGATATTAATATTATAAATAAGATTTAAGTAATGCAATTACCTGAATCAATATCTTCATATATCTCGAGATCATCAATGTATTCTTGTAAAGCCACATCAACCTTATTTTTAGTGGGAGAACGAAACCAATTTTGCGTACATACTAATGCTTCAACCATTTTAGGATTAAGAGAACTCCTGAATGAATCAAGAATACGCCCTCCTGTGCTAAAAGCTGACTCGGATGCAACAGTTGAAATTTGAACTGCTAATACATCACGTGCAATGAGAGAGATAATAGGAAACCTAAAAGAATTTGCCTTCCACCATTTCAAAATATCAAACTTATCCAACATGACACTTTCACATTGGGTGTTCAAATATTTCTCAACCTCAGATTTTAACTCTAAACTATTTTTCTCCTCCAAGCGTTTAAGAAATTTCATCTTTCTTGCTTCTTCAGATGAGGGAATCCTTCCTATTACATCTTGTGCTTCAGTCACACTAGATTGACAATCCTTGCCATGCACTAACTTATAGTAAGCTTTGAACATATCAATGAAAGTATTTTTAACATCTTCTTTCATTTTTTTAGCAATTTCTAAATTATAAATCTCTTCAAGTAGAAACTCTAAATACTCCAATTTGTACCTTGGATCAAGTACAAATGCAACATACAACATCTTATTGGCCTTATCAACATTTCCCCAATACTTCTCAAAGTGCTATTCATTTAGCAAAGAATCAGGTCTATCATGCAAGAACAAAACATATAGACGTTCGCTTCCATTTTGTGCGGGAAATTATCAACGATGGAAAGATACATCTTTCAAAGATTGGAACAGCTGATAATCCTGTAGATATGTTGACGAAGGTAGTGACATCGGTCAAGTTCAAACATTGTCTGAACTTGATAAACATCCTGCAAGTTTAAGCCATGATAGGTGTGTGGCAAAGATATGGAGAATCATCACTTGAAGTTCTTGGCTCAATTTGATCTAAGGTGGAGATTGTTGAAATATTGTGGCTCTAATTAAGCCATTATTCAAAATTGGAAGAGTAGATGAGCTCATTGCTTATGTCATTCAAAGGATGAACTCATTGCTTATGTCATTCAAAGGATGAGCTCATTGCTTATGTCATTCAAAGGGTGAGCTCATCCCTTATGTCATCAAGCCCACAAAAGAAGAAATTGCAAAGAAGTGTTCATACATGAACTAGCTCTTCAATAGTAAATTTCTTCTCTATAAATAGAGCAAGTATTTGCTCATTTGAAATCATCCCTAGCAATTCACAACAAGAGTTGCATTTGAGAGAAAGAGAGAGCAAAATTAGGAAGTCTATTCTAATAGCTTCATAGTGTTAAAGATAACACATTTGGTGATCTCTTTTGTTTGTTAGAGAGAAATCTCTAAATTGGGTGTATTGGGATATTGGGGTATTTGAGAGTTTGTACCCACTGTGTAAACACCATTTGAATAGTGAATTATTCTCCTCATCTTTGTCCGTGGATTAGGCCTTACGCTGAACCACGTAAAATTTGTGTGTCCACTTTGTTATTTATTTTTCTCTACATTTGGTTACCGCAGTTGTTTGTTACTCAATTGAATGCTTACTATTTAGGAAAGTTCTGTCTAAGGAGATTGGAATTTAAGTGGCTCCGGTGTGACCCTCCAGTCTTTCCTGGGATCTTTCTTATAATAGTGGTATTCAAGTGGGTCTCGCACAATAGGAGGTACAGTTGATGACTGACCAAGCGTAGGCATTTTAGGCAACTGACTATTCGCACTCACAACAGGGACAATAGGACAAGAAAAGTTATTATCTGCAGAAGTAGCTAAGCATGTAGCTGAGACAGATGCAGCACAAGCAGACAAATACTCAGGTTGAGGCAAACAAGTACATGTAAAATAGAATAGTTGTTTGAAATAGCAGGAACAGGAGCTGACAAATTTGAATGAACATGATTCTTTCTCAATAGAACATTACGAAGCATAAAGCAACAAGTGGCTACATGCCCTTACTTCTCACAAATTTGACAAATTGCTTTTTCAAAAAATGGCATCTTGAATTTCTTGGCTTTGAAAAAAGATCCACCTGACTGTTGATCTTTGTTTCTTTCCTTCAAGAACCGATGAAAATTGGTTTAGATTGTTTATGTGATTTACTACAAAAACCTTTAGAAAATTTAGCAATACGAGCTTGAAAGACAAATTCTTGAGTGGAATTTGAAGCTAATTATGCAAAAAACTTATAGAAGGTCTCATTTGAATCATGTTAAAGATAGTCACAAATATGAAATATCTTGAGCCTAAACCATGTAGAATATATGACACAATTTCTTGTTCGAAGATTACCACTCCAACAGTTGTCAAATGATCAACCAACATTTTTGCACGAAGTATGTACTCTACAATTGATAGGCCATTCTTTGATAAAGATTGTAATTTTTCACGCAACTCCATCACTCTAAACTGAGTAGTGTGACTATAACAATCCTCAAGAGCCATCCATTGATCATATGCGAACAAATAACCCACAACAACTGCATTCATGCCTTGTAAGATTGAGCTATAAACCAAACTTTTCACCAATGAGTCATATTAAGCCCATGTACAAAACAATGGATTAGCAGTTAGGGACTCAAAATTAAGAAACGAAGAGGGTTTTGGCAAAGTGCTATTAACGAACCCTTCCAATGGATATGCTATAAAGAAACATAAAAATTGTTCACACCAAACTAGATAATTTTTATTATCTAATTTGACTTAAAACAAAGAACTGTTCGATAGCGTCAAAGATGAATTTAGAGAAAGAACATCAAGAAAGGTATCACCAGGGTTAATCTTGAAGTGTCTCTTACTGAAATTCCTTGAATTCCAATTTCATCTTCATCAACACAAACTAATCTATCATTATTTGCACAAAATTTTTGTGCAAAATTAATTATTGGTGAAGACAAAGGAATATCTCCGTATGAATTCTTGGAACCCATAATTACATGTCTTGATATCTTCAATGCTATGATACCGTACCAAAACTCTCAAAGAATAAGAGTGAAGAATAAACAAATTCTTTATTCAAGAAACTAAAAATGAATTAATAAAGAGAAAGAATAAAGACTTATTTATATAGCACCTATTTACATACAGTACACGATAGGTGCTCATATTACTGTATTGTCTATTAACCAATACTAATCAAAAGCTGCTAACAACCTTTATAACTACCACATGACTATGCACAATAATCTTCTAAGAGCTAGTACACTGTTACACAGTATACTCAAGTAATCCTAATATACTTATTTTTAACGTTTAAAATCTAATGATCTTACCTTAGTTATAAGCTATAACATCTACCAACCAAACCCTTTACAATACAGAGAACAAAATAAAAAATTAACATAATTTAAATAGGAGGTAAAGAATTACCATAACAATAAGTTGTCATCCTTGTTTCAAGTGATAAGAACTCATTATCATATGGCTCATTTTCATAATCTTCGTATTCCATGGCCACAATCACAAAAATTCAAGCACAAAAATAAAATAAATCCATTAAAAAATTAGAAAAAATACTAGACCAAAGAGATAAAAACCTCTTGGAGAAAACGGTCTACGGTGGATGAAAGTGGCGTTAGAGGCAGGATAGATGGTGGTGGTCTGAGTGGTGTAAGAGACGGGGTTGGAGTGTGAGGGCCGGATAGGTGGTCAAGAGGAGGTGGAGGTGGCGGTGGGGTGAGGGTGAGTGTGAGAGAGAGTGGGGTGGAGGCTAGGTGGAGAGGAAATAAAAGAATAAGATGAAATCCTAAAATTCTAAAAAGAAGGTAGACAGATTTCTCTTATATTTTTTCTTAAAATTTGACCCATTAATTTTTTAATTAAAAGAATAGCACCCCTAAAACTTATAGTAACAAAACTAACACCCCATTGTGTTCAATTAGAATTGAACGTTTAATATTGAACGTTCAATATTCAATTTGAACGTAAAATATTGAATGTTCAATATTAAACGGGTCTAATTGTCGTCATTCAATTCTAATTGAACGTTCAATATTGAACGGTCTAAATTATTGTCGTTCAATTTTAATTGAACACAGGGGTGCTAGTTTTGTTATTTTTCCTAAAAAATTTAGTCCAAATTTAAAAATAAGGTTAAAATTTCACTATATTAAATTATCAATCATTATTAACACATTGAAATTACTTTTTTTTAAATATGATTTAGTATTTTAGTCCTCTTAATTTTTAATTTTTTAACACATTTGTTTGTTTTGGACTAAACTTGATAAAATTAAAATTTAGTGACTAAATCTTTTTTAAAAAATAGTTAGAAAAATTAAAATATATTAACAATAAAATTAGGAGATAATAATTATTATTTAGCCTAATAAAAAAATGTGTTAAAAAAGTTAAATTGTGTTTTGTAGTGTTTGACATAATTATAAAATAAATTATGCATATCATATCAAAAACTTATCATATTCATATTTTGTTATAAAGTAACACCCTTACCATAGCCTCAATTGAAGTTTCCACTTTCTTTTGCCATTTGGGTACAAATGCCTTTTTTTTTTTTTTTTTTCTTTTACAATTTATCATTTTGACACAAATACTTTTTTTTTTCCAATTAATTTTATATAGCCTTAGGACCTTTGAATAATATGTGTTTAAGCTTTTCCCTTTCTCTTCTTTTTCTTCTCTTACCTTTTTTTATTATTCCAGTCCTTTGCCAATACCCTCCCATTAACCCGGTCAGGGTTCTGATTCAAGAGCTTTGTATATCCCTTAAAGAGTGTTGAGATATGTTTGGGTGATAATAGTAATAATCCTAATAAAAATTATTAAAAATATTATTATATTTGGTTTGACTTTTAACTTAAATTAGCAACAATTTTCATTAGTTTCACATTCTTTAAGAATATGCTATAAAATTTTTTTTTTTTCACAATTTGTATAATTATTTATGATTTTTTTCATTTTAAAATAAAAAAATATTTTTAATTTTGCTTCATTTTTAATTTTATAATTAAATTTTAATATTATTATTTATTTTAATTACATTTCTTAAACAAACATTATATTCATAATATTATTTATCTTCAATCCAAAATACTTTGGGCATTTTCTAAATAAATAAAGTTACAATAAAACCCAAAATATTTTGGGGTTTCTCGTTTGTGAATATCGTAATATTTTTCGTTATTTTTCTAACTTATAATTACCAAAATGCATCTAAATTTTTTGACAATTTTTTAAATAACATATTATACACCCGCATTTTTGAAAAAAATTGTACCTAATTTTCTTAATGTTTACTTAAACCATATATAATTATATTACAAGGTAATTATTATTATTTTTTTTTTTTGCAACGTCCTTAGAATTATTAATACATGAGTAGGAGTAGTATGTTGTTACACATTACAAGACAAATACAAGTGATTACCACAACATTAACACAACTCACATTGATAAGTTATTTAATTACTTTTTAATTATTATTTTTTTACATTAAATTATATATTAGTTAATAATTAATTATCGAATGTTATATAAGTTAAATATAACGTGAATGAAAATTATTTCTTAGTAATTCTTACCTCACAATAGAAGTATATATAGAAAATAAATTACAAGAGTCTTGAGTAAACTAAAATCCTGTACAACCTAGAGTTTTATTACAGATAGACACATATATTATACACTAAATTTCATGACTCAGGCTAACACTTCCCTTCAAGTTGGAGCATACATATCAACCATGCCCAACTTGCTTAGTGAGTCATAAAACACCTTCCTGGAAACTCATTTGATGAGCACATCTGCAAGTTGCTTTCTAATGGGAACAAAAGGAAAACTGATTAGTTTGGCATCTAGCTTTTCTTTTATAAAGTGACGATCAAACTCTACATGCTTAGTGCGATTGTGTTGTACTGAATTTTGTGATACATCAATGGCTGCACGATTGTTGTAATACAAATTCATAGTACTTTGGATTCGAAACCCAAATCAGATAGCAAACTTCTTATTCACAACAATTCACATACCCCGTGAGCCATACCTCTATACTCAGCCTCAGCACTGGATAGCGCCACAATTTTCTGCTTCTTACTTTTTCATGTAACCAAATTACCTCTCACAAAAGTGAAATAACCTAATGTCGACCTTCTATATGTAATATTTCTTGCCCAATCTGCATTTGTGAAGCCATAAACTTCAAGAGGATTGTTGTGTTTAGAGAACATTACTCATTTTCTTGGAGCCGACTTCAACTACCTTAAAATCCTCATAATTGCATCCATGTGACTCTGACTCGGGTTCTGCATGAACTGACTTACTACACTTACTGCATATGCAACATCTGGTCTAGTATGTGCTAAATAAATTAAACGCCCAACCAACCTCTGATAGCGCTCGATCAGTTGGTAACTGATTTGGATACTCTGCTAGACAATGGTTTTGCTCAATAGGAGTGTCAATAAGTTTGCAATCCAACATATATGTCTCAGTTAGTAGATAAAGAATGTACTTTTTCTGACACAGAAAAATTCCTTCCCTCTCCCTAGCTACCTCAATCCCTAAGAAGTATTTCAGTTCACCAAAATCCTCAATCTCGAATTCAGAGGCTAGTTGTCTTTGTAATCTATCAATCTCAACAGTATCATTGCCAATAATTACCATATCATCAACATAAATAATTAAAGCAGTTATCTTCCCTTGTTGATATTTGAGAAATAACGTATGATCTGAATTACTCTGTCTGTAACCAACGTTTTGCATGAACTGAGAAAACTTTCCAAACTAGGCACGAGGGGATTGCTTGAGACCATACAAAGACTTCCTCAATTTGCATACAAAATTACCGGGAGAATCAGCTACATACCTAGGTGGAAGACTCATGTACACCTCATCGACTAACTCTCTATGAAGAAATGCATTCTTAACATCAAACTGTCAAAGTAACCAGTCTAAGCTAGCAGCAAGCGAAAGCAAAACCTGAATAGTATTCATTTTGGCAACATGAGCAAAAGTCTCATCGTAGTCTATACCATACGTTTGAGTGAACTCTTTTGCTACAAGGTGGGCTTTATATCGATTTACAGATCCATCAGCATTATGTTTCACAGTAAACATCCAGCAACAACCAACTGCCTTCTTGTCCTGTGGTGGAGGCACAAATTGCCAAGTATCATTCTTCTATAACGCCTCCATCTCTTCATCCATTGTCTTCCTCAACTTTGGATCTCCCAACGGATCTTGCACTTTGTTAGGTATTGATACAGGAGATATTTGATTTACAAATGATTTATATGACTTAGACAATCTTTTACTGGACATGCAGTTGGCTATTGGATACTTTGATTTTGCATGAATATTTAGTTCATACCTTTTGGTTGGTTGACCCCGAGTAGACCATTTGGTAACACATAATGTCCAACATTAGACTCAATGCTATTAGTATTAGTGGGTGTATATATCTCAGATGAGTGACCTTCACTACTAGGGAGTTGTTGATCAAGGGTAGGAGAGGGAACAGTTGTGTCTTCATTTTCATTTTTAATGATCAGAACTAGTGCTTGGATACTTGAAGCATCTGCTTCTTCTACTATTGAATTCAACGGGATAAGAACCTCAACTGGACCCATTGAAATATCTCCTGATTGCTTTACTTCCACAGTTCCTTCTAATTCCTCCCCCTCACCATGATATTGCTCTTCAAAAGATGAATTCTCCTCCTTAAGAGCAGTATTAGATGAGAAAAAATGACTCATGCCTTTAAAGAAAGTGACATATATAGTAACATAATACTTATGGTAGGTGGATGGTAGCACTTGTACCCATTTTGATATCCTTCATAACCAACAAACACACACTTAATTGCTCAGTCATCTAATTTAGACCTCTGATTTTTAGAATTTTAGGAACATGGACAAAAGCAACACAACCAAATACACAGGTAGAAAGATTATAAAATGATGACAGAGATACATGAGATGCAAGAACCTCAAACGGGATTTGTCCGTGAAGGACACTAGATGGGAGACGATTGATGAGATGAGCGAAAGCTTATACAACATTGCCCCAAAGATATTTTGGCATATTAGCACTAAATAGGAGCACACAAGCCATATCAATAAAGTGACTATTTTTTCTTTCGGACACCCCATTTTGTTATGATATTTGTGGGCAAATAGTTTGGTAAACAATCTCATATGTTTGGAAAAAATCTTGAAAAATACGATTAATATATTCTCCCCTGTTGTCATATCATATGACTCTAATAGTGCTAGTGTATTGTGTTTGAACACGAGTACGAAAATTTTGAAAGGCTTGAAAAATTTTAACTTTGTTTTTAAGAAGAGCAACCCATGACAATCTTGTACAATCATCAATAAACGACACAAAATACCTCATACCCGATATAGTAAGTTCTCTAGACGGTTCCAAAACATCAGAATGAATTAATTCGAAAGGAATGATACTTCTATTAGAAATACTTGGGGAATAAGTAGTACAATGACTCTTGATCAACACACATGTCTCACAACGTAAAGCAGATTCACTAACACCAATAAACATAATATGCATAGATTTTTTCATAAGACTAAAAGACGGATGTCCTAAGCGACGATGTCATAATCAAATTTCACTTAGCTGGTCAGAACTCGAAGTCAAAGAGGTGCGGGACTGTGCTCCTGGTTTCTCCCATGCGTAGTTCTGATCTAGATGAAACAATATGTTCCTCAGATACCCCCGACCAATTATTTCCCTGGTAAGAAGATCCTGAAAAATCACATATATAGGATAAAAGATTACAGAACATTTAAACTTAGTATTCAACTGTGGGACATATATTAAATGATGAGATAAATCTGGTACATATAAAACATTTTGGAGCTATAAGGTTGGGGTAATACGAACTGGCCCCATTCCTAACACAGGAAAAGTTTCACCATTAGCATTTGTAACATAAGACACTGGTGGGGAAGACAAGTCAGTAAAATAAGATTTATCATAAGTCATATGATCAAATGCACCAGAATCAATAATTCAAGTATCAGATCCAACAGAATGAGAAACGTTTGAAACCATACCAATCTTACCACAACCAGCTATAGAAGCTGTAGGGTTACCTCCACATGTTGTATAATGATTTTGTCTAGCTACTCCATAAAAATTTAGTATTGATGACCTTGCTTGACTAGCTAGGCTAAATATTTTATTGGTTTTGGAATCCTGATTTTCTTTCGAATCTTACATTAAAAAAGACAATAATAATATGCAGCAGAATAAAAGTTTTTTGGTTGTTGAGAATTTGCTGATGAACAGTTGACTGCTGACTAGACTAGTGATGTGCTTGGGTTGGACTGGGTTGAGCTGATGGTTTGATAGGCTTAGGGTTTGGGCTTAGCTGATGGGTTGTTGGCTAATGGGCTGTGGGGTAGGGTTTGAAGGAGAACTAGAAGGAGAGGGTTGTGGGCTAGGGTTTGAAGGAAAGGAGGGAGAGATGAGGACAAGCGACAGATTTGGAATCTGAGGGAGTTCAGGCGGCGGCAAATCTGGACAGGCGTGGAGCAGAGACAGGCATGGCGGCAGGCGCGGTGACAGGCGCCGAGCAAAGACAGGCGGATGCGACAAGGGTAGCGACAGGCGGACGCGCAGCGGCGCTGACTAGTGGTGGTGACAATGACATTGCAGCGCTAACAAGAGATGAAGAAAAAGTACAGTTCTTTTTGGAATCTTCGCTCTGATATTAAGTTAAATATAAAGTTAATGAAAATTATTTCTTATTAATTATTACCTCACAATAGAGGTATATATAGAAAATAAATTACAAGAGTCTTGAGTAAATTAGAATCCTATACAACCTACAATTTTATTACTAATAAATACATATATTATACACTAAATTTTATGACTAATGCTAACAATATATATAAATACTTGAAATATTTAATATATAATTTATATTTGTTTCTTTTTCAACTAAATACTTGCACATACTTGTTATTATTGGACTCAAATTCAGGCCGATAATTAATACTATTTTACTTAAAATTTTGATTTTTAACTTTGCGAAGTAGAAATTAATTCAAAGTTTTGCTCAATCTAAGTACAAATAAAATAATGTCGCATGAATGCAGCAAGAAAAGTCGTTGTATCCAGATCAGGACAAAACCCGACACATGCTGTCCAATGGTTGCATTTATATCAGATTTAATACCGTTTAAAAGGATACAAATATAAAACTCTATGCAATGTTGCTAGATAACATTATTTTAAATATATCACAATTTATTCTAAAAAATAAATATATCATAATTTTAATTAAATGGATAATTTTTTATTGAAGAGCATGATTTTAAATAACTTTTAAAATCATGTTACATTACACTATTCAATTAAAACCATTAAAATTAAAACAAAAACATTTAAAATAAATTAAATAATAAAATCAATGGTTATAATAGAGTAATGGCTTATAACACTATAAAAGTCATAATATATGTCATTTTTATAAAATCATACTCCTTAATATTACTCTTTTTATTTAGAACTTTTGACTACTTACTAATCACATTACGTCATATCTTTTAAGATTTATATAATTCAAATTAAATATATATAAATTGTTTGTTGTTAATCTTATCTTATAACAATTATAAAATTGTGAGTTTATATATATTCATTAGTAAATGATCATCTTAGTCTCAAAAGCGACATGTCAAAAATTGATCGATAAGATTTACTCTTATCACTACATTTTATCATATAATCTAATTCAACTATTTATGTATTAAACATGTATTACCTTCTTTTTTGCATTTAAAATTCTACACATTGCATAAAATGTAGTAAGCTTGCACTTTTATATTCTTAAAAATATCATTTCAAAAATTGATTAGTAATGTGTACTCTAACTAATAATTTCACATATAATATAATTCAATTGTGATATTGTCACAATTAAATTTTAACTATCACAATAATAATGCATGAATTATCTATTTTATTCTTATAATTAATATATTTTTGTGCCGTTGTATTTAGATAAAGTGATGCGAACCACTCGCCACGACTTCTATGACCTCCAAATCACGCGGCTTGGCAACCACAAGAAATACGAACGATGACCCGACAACAATGTTAGCACGCAGATTCTACGAAGAACGCTCGACTATGGTAGCAAGGAACTCACCTCCACCCTTGGATATACGCACCACGAGCCGAGATGAGGCGAAACGCCACAAAGGGTTGCTAGTTCCTTTGAAAAGTTTCTTGATAGAACAAGAGAAGCACTTGTGCTCTCTCTCAATTTGAAATCACTCCAAATTGTTTTTCATTGATGAAAAATCATTTCATTGATAAATTTCTTGAATCTTACAAATGGGCAGCTGCCTTACATATAAATAGACACAAAGAAAACCTAAAAATTGTCTCAGGAAATCCTAGCCATTGATCTGGATCCAATGGTCCAAAAATTACAACATTTTGAATCTCCGCCGCGGCGGGGAAATATTCATGCCGCGGCGCGCCCCTTTCTGTTTGCCACCCGCGAAGCCTCGCCGCGGCGCACAAAAGTTCATGCCGCGGCGCGCATATTCTGGATCTGCGAGCAGGTCTGGCTGTCAGGCGCGCATGTCCGTGTCAGCGCGCAGGTCTGGCATGTCAGCGCGCGCACGTCTCGGCCAATCTTGTCATGCCGCGGCGCAGGAAACTCATGCAGCGGCGCGCATGCCCCTTCGTCCAAAACAGAAACTACCTCGCCGCGGCGCCACTTTCTTGTGCCGCTGCGCGCATGCTTCTTCAATTCAAAACAGAACGCCCTTCGCCGCGGCGCACCAAATCCATGCCGCGGCGCGCATGTGTGACAATTTCACCCTCCAATGCAGAAACCTCCTTGCCGCGGCGCACATAATCCATGCCGCGGCGCAGCTCCAATTTTTGGAATTGACACTTGCACTCTTCTCCTTCTTTTCCATGGTGCTTGCATGCTTGTTTTTGATGTTGCATGCCATTTTGCACCCTCTTGAGGCCCTTCTCAAGACGCGGCTCTCGGCGCGTGTTGGGCCGACTTCGGGAGGGGGTCCGATTCGTATCATTCCCTCCTTCTTCGAAAGAATTCGACCTCGAATTCGGACCTTTGTCGTAGGGCAAGTGTTGCAGGCCATCCTTGTTTTGTTGTTCATCATAGGATTCCTGCAAGAAAGAAAAGTTAGAATATAAACATTGTTGGGTCCTTTTTCTTTCTTTCTTCCCCCTTGAATGCCCCTCCTCCTCCTTGGGCTCTCCCTCCAATCTCTTCCCCTTTTTCTCCCCCACTTCTCCTATCAGCTTGTCGGACATTTGTCGTGGAGTCAAAGGCAAAAGAGTTAACTTCCTCCCTTCCCTCTCAAGGGAATACTCGTTCCTGTATCCGTCATAGGTGACCTTCCTATCGTATTGCCATGGCCGCCCTAGCAATACATGCCCAGCTTGCATGGGTAATACGTCACAAATCACCTCATCCTTATATCGACCAATAGAAAAGGTTACAAGTACTTGCTCTTCAACCTTCGCTTCTCCATTGTCATTTAGCCACTGTAGCTTGTACGGTTGGGGATGCTTGCTCGTAGTCAACCCTAGCTTCTCAACTAAAGTTGTGCTTGCAATGTTGGTGCAACTCCCACTATCAATTATCAACTGGCACACCTTATCATTCACATGGCATCTCGTCTGAAAAGTATGAACTCGTTGAGACCCCATGTCGATTTCTCGATAATGATCCAATGGTGCCCTCCGTACTACAAGCAACTCTCCCGTGACCGGATACACTTCCTCGTCATTAGCCTCCTCTAATGACGGCTTCTCCCCTTCATCACTATCATCATCGGTCGCCACCTCCCCGTTGGCTTGTACGATCATTGTCCTTTTGTTCGGATATTGGTGAGCGTAGTGACCTTTTCCAAGGCAACGGTAACAATTTATGTCACGACTCCGATGGACGCTTCCTCCTTCCTCCTTTCCCTTATCTCTCCTCATTTCTCTCTCTTTGCCCTTGTTCTCAAAATTGGGCTTAGAGCTTCCTTCCCCTTCCTTCCTTCCATTATACTTCCAAGGCGGAATTGGGTTCGGTGTCGGTGTAGGAAAAGTGGTGTCCTCCTTGTTCTCTACGGGTATGGTATGGCTACTCCTCCTCTTCAATTGCCTTTCTACTTTGATGGCCATTTGCACCATATCCTCCAACTCGACATAGTGGTGCAACTCCACAATGTTGGCAATGCTAGAATTCAACCCGCTCAAGAACCGAGCCATAGTGGCCTCCCTATCTTCCTCCACACTAGCCCTCACCATAGTCATCTCCATCTCCTTGAAATACTCATCAACAGACCGATGACCTTGATTAAGCCTTTGTAGCCTCTGATAGAGTTCCCGGTAATAGTGGCTTGGGACAAACCGCTTCCTCATTACGGCCTTCATCTCATCCCAATTATCAATGGGCCTCTCTCCATTCCTCCTCCTTGAGACCACTAATTGGTCCCACCAATTTAGGGCGTAGTCGCTAAACTCAACTACCGCCAACTTCACTTTCTTTTCCTCGGAATATTGGTGACAATCAAAAGCATGTTCAACCCGCTTCTCCCACTCCAAGTATAACTCCGGATCATTCTTCCCTTGGAATGTAGGCATCTTGATTTTGATGTTGTCCAAATTCCGGTCAACCCCGTCATAGGGCCGAGGTGGGGGTCTCCACAAACCTTCCCGACCATTCCTTCTTCCTCTATATTCATCCCTTCCTCCATAGGGCCTCCTCCTTTCCTCATTCTCAAACTCTTCACCCCAACTCTCCTCATCCACCAAGGGTCTCCTATTTGGTCTCCCAACTTCCGGAACCCCTTCGGGTACTCTTCGTTGTAAATTAGCAACCGCCGCTTCTTGCCGTTCTACCCGCTCATCAAGATTTTCCATGACGGCACTCAACCGATCCATGGATTGTTGCATTGCACGCAACAAAGATGCGGTATCCGGACGCTCTTCGGAGTTGCTCCTGTTAGACATAACTCCACAACTTTCGCACAAAGAGAATTAGTTAAACAATTTAAGAACAGAAAATTTCACTTTGTTACCTCACGTGTTTAATCGCTCGGATTGATTGCTCAAGCACTTCTCGTTCTATGGCAAGTCAATTTTCGAAACTTTCAACCCGAGGTAGAATTCCACGACTCACCCGCTAGTGGCGTATTATCCAATTCAAGGCAAGCAAGGAACTAACTCAAAGTGTTTGGAGTTCTAACTCAATAAAAAAAAAAGGAATATTTGATTCAAACAAAATTTAGAACCGAGAGGATTCAAAGAACGACTTTGTAAAAATTTTTCGGAAAAGAAATTTCCACACTCTTCTCTCTTTTTTTTTTTTATAAAAACTGTTTGGAACGTAAAACACGAGATACAAACAGAAATGATACGAACAAAACACGAGAGTACAGTAAAATTACCAAAATGCCCCTACACGAAAACAGTACGAGGTAAAATTACCAAAATACCCTTTTCGTTACGAACAGATTTTCAAAAAAATTTCCAACACAAAAACCTTTCCAAAGCACAACAGAATTTCAGAAAACACAAAAACATAATCTGAAAATTTTTTAGTAACAGCAGAATAATTCCAGAAAATCAGAAAAACAAAAACACAATTCTGAAATTTTTCAGGAAATCAAAAACAACAATTTCAATCTGAAATTTTCAGGAAAACAGAATCAACAAAACAAGAAACAACAATACACATCAGAATTGATTTCAGAAACACATTACAATCAGAATTTTTGCAAGAACAAGATGAAAAATTCTGGAAAATTGAAGAACAACACATGATTTTGAAAAAAGTGCACAGATTTTGTTTTTTTGCACACAAAATTGACAACACAAAACAGAAACGAACTCAGGATCACAAACACAAACAGAATTTTGCAAGAACAACAAGAAAAATTCTGGAAAGATGAAGAACACACAGATTTTTTTTTTTTTTTTATATAATGAAAAAGACAATAAAGATAGGAGTCTAGAATTACAACCTAGAGCTTTGATACCAAATGATGCGAACCACTCGCCACGACTCCTATGACCTCCAAATCACGCGGCTTGGCAACCACAAGAAATACGAACGATGACCCGACAACAATGTTAGCACGCAGATTCTACGAAGAACGCTCGACTATGGTAGCAAGGAACTCACCTCCACCCTTGGATATACGCACCACGAGCCGAGATGAGGCGAAACGCCACAAAGGGTTGCTAGTTCCTTTGATAAGTTTCTTGATAGAACAAGAGAAGCACTTGTGCTCTCTCTCAATTTGAAATCACTCCAAATTGTTTTTCATTGATGAAAAATCATTTCATTGATAAATTTCTTGAATCTTACAAATGGGCAGCTGCCTTACATATAAATAGACACAAAGAAAACCTAAAAATTGTCTCAGGAAATCCTAGCCATTGATCTGGATCCAATGGTCCAAAAATTACAACATTTTGAATCTCCGCCGCGGCGGGGAAATATTCATGCCGCGGAGCGCCCCTTTCTGTTTACCACCCGCGAAGCCTCGCCGCGGCGCACAAAAGTTCATGCCGCGGCGCGCATATTCTGGATCTGCGAGCAGGTCTGGCTGTCAGGCGCGCATGTCCGTGTCAGCGCGCAGGTCTGGCATGTCAGCGCGCGCACGTCTCGGCCAATCTCGTCATGCCGCGGCGCAGGAAACTCATGCCGCCGCGCGCATGCCCCTTCGTCCAAAACAGAAACTACCTCACCGCGGCGCCACTTTCTTATGCCGCGGCGCGCATGCTTCTTCAATTCAAAACAGAACGCCCTTCGCCGCGGCGCACCAAATCCATGCCGCGGTGCGCCGCGGCGCGCATGTGTGACAATTCCACCCTCCAATGCAGAAACCTCCTCGCCGCGGGCACATAATCCATGCCGCGGCGCAGCTCCAATTTTTGGAATTGACACTTGCACTCTTCTCCTTCTTTTCCATGGTGCTTGCATGCTTGTTTTTGATGTTGCATGCCATTTTGCACCCTCTTGAGGCCCTTCTCAAGACGCGGCTCTCGGCGCGTGTCGGGCCGACTTCGGGAGGGGGTCCGATTCGTATCATAAAGTTGTCTAATAAATATTAATTGTGGCCATATCTCATTACCATAATTCAATATATCCGTGCAATATTTTACGAAGGGTGCTAGTTTTGTTATTAAAAATTTTAAGAGGTATTATTTTTGTTATTTTTTTAAGATCAATAGAATATCATTTTTATTAATGCAAGATATCATATTAATGATCATTAAGGTGCAAAGTGTAGGTTATAGTAGTATTTATTTTATGATGTTATAATATTTTCTAACAATTACAGTAATATTTATTGTTCACACTATTTGTTTTACTTTATTTTAGTTTTCATGTAATACTAATATTATAATCTTATAAAAAGAATAATTTTGTAACTATTTTAAAAAAAAAAATTGAATTTTTTTTTATCTGAAGTGAGTTTGTATGTTTGTTTGTAAAAGATTATTTTAACCCCCAAGAATGACATGTTCAAAGTTGATTGATAGTATAAACAACCTAACTCTCTTTTCCGATAATACATTTCCCATGTTATATAGATACTAACTAGAGACTTTTGGGCATATGTAAATTTTTGGTATTTTTTTAATTATGAATTAATTAATAACTATAATCTGTATATAGTTCTCCATAATCTTTCTCTCATAATTATAAATGATATGCTAATGAGTTGTGGCACAGTAGCATGCAACCTACTTAAGTAAAGAAAATATGAGTTTGAGTCTCAATTATGAATTCATGTATTTTTAAGTTATATTAAAAAATAATTATAAGTAATATTAACTCAAGACATACCTTATCAAAACTTTTAACATTCTACGATCATAAATCCGTAACTCCTATTAATAACTATAATCTCTCGTTCGCTATATATTTTAGATAACATGTCTATCATAATTATATATAGATACTAGTACTCAAGACGTTTATACAAACTTTTGATATGAAAAAAGTACTCACATAACTTTAAATTTATGTGTGTGAGATATTTTCAGTTGTTAGAAGTTGTTGGTCACTAACTCTTTTAAGGTTGCTAGGCCTTGAACACGGGACCTCTAGCTTTAATATCATGTTAGAAGTTGTTGGTCACCAACTCTCCTAAAAGCTTAAACTGTTAGGAAGATGGCCAACTATACTTTTATACATCTATCATTAGTCTCTAAATTTTCAACTGATATATTTTAATTTAAGTTTAGGGCATTATGTACAAAAACATGTCATTAAACTATTATTTTTTGGACATTTTAGTCCCTAAATTTTATTAAAATGAGACACTTTAGTTATTAAAATTAAGATTAAAGTGATTTTTTTTTTTAAAGTATGACCTAAAGATACTAGTTAAAAATTTATAAACAAAATATGTATAAAAAAAAAATAAGTTTAAAGACTTTAATATTATCCTACCCTTCTTTAATCGTGAACAAATAACTCACATTTTAAGTAGAAGGTTAAATATATACCTTTAAGGCTTTAAAATTGTGCAAATTTTTTTCACCTTTTTCAATAATTAATAGAATAAAACAAACTAATAAATTATGCAGTAACAATTATGTAAAAAAACATATATATAGAAAAATCCTTCTACTTGTACTTATTAAAAATGCAATTTAATTGGGCCAATTACATTTGACAAAAAAGTTTCATGCATGTGGCTACAATTGAGTAATAATATAATGTTGAATATATTATCATCTATGTTTCTCCTTCTTGATTTCTAATATCATTTGAATATATTATTTGTTTTTTTTTTCTCTCTCTTATTTTAAAGATTTTTATTGAGAAGTTTTAGGTTACAAGCACATTAATAAATATAAAAATATACGTTATATATCTATTAAATTTATTATCATGGTTTAACACGTTTATTGGTAACATTTAAAACTATTTATACATTGAATTATTCTGACATTGAATAAAAAAACATTAATGATTTTATTGCTATAATTATTCATGCCTATAATATTTTGAGAAAACAAATCAAGACCTGTAGGAAGTGAAAAAAAAGAAAAAGAAATCAATACATTATTAGTAATCTAAAATGTTACGAATATTAAACAAAGGGTAATACTCATTTAAACTCGTATATATTGTCAAATCAATACATTATTAGTAATCTCGTTTATAAAAGGGTAATTTTATTTTTGTTAAAATATTTATTATTTTATATTTGCTCTCATATTTTTTACGTTCCAATACTTTTCATACAAATCAAAGTCAAGTTTCCCAATATTTTTCATCTTATCTTTTATACCACTTTATTTCTTTTGTCGGTCAAAATATTTTTATTATTTGCGACAAATAATTCAAAAATGTATTTCTTTTATTATCAAAAGTTTAAATCACCACTAACTCATTTAAAACACTATTAATTGCCACTATTAATTTCCTCTAATCTCACCCCTTCATTCTTTCTGATCAGCCTTTTGTTCAATCAAACCTATGGTTTTGTTGTACTCTAAAAATTTCATTTTTTAGATCAAGACAACTTTGATCGAATATAAGATGGTTTAAAAAGGACATAAGGGTCAACAAAATCAGAGAAAATGAGTTGATGTTAATGCAATTATGAGTAGAGATGATACTTCAAATGAATTAATGTTAACCTAACTTTAATTTTGTTAAAAATTGCATTTTTAATTATTTATCAACAAACAATGAAGGATGATTAGATATGGTTACTAAGATGATATGGAGTCTTTTCGTAATAAAATAGACAAAAAATAGGAGATGAAATAAAATAATAAATATTTTTTTAAAGATAAAATGTCTCTTCTATAATTTTTTTCCTTTTCAAATTATACAATTATTATACCTTTTGTTTTATAAAAATACTAATAATATATTAATTTAATAATATAAATTCAAATAAATACATTTTGTTTAGTAAAAATATTTCTAAAGTACTGAACTCTTTATAGGTTAGATGATGGCTACTATTAGGATAAGAAATTTATACTTATACTAGGAAGTATATTAACTTTGCTATGGTTACACTATTTCCTTATTGTAAAAATTGGATTATAACTTTTCAACATTGTAAAATATGCATCCAAGAGTTGTGTTCGATGAAAGATATGTATTACTATTACTAAATAGGAAAAAACTAAAAGATATATATATTACGAACTGTCCTTTGCATGAGTGAATGTCTTCAACAAAATTCATAATTAATTTTAATTTTTAAAATTTGTTAAAAATTACTTTCTTAAATATATAAAATTTATTTTAGTAATTTAGGTGTACAATTGTTTATATTACAATAATTCAATAATTATGTTATAATTAAGCACTACATTGTAATATTTATTTACAAAAATTAGTTTATAGAACTAGTAATTTTTATTATTATATCATAAATTTAAAAATTTAAATGTCATTATTCAAATTAAATATAACATGAAACTTGTAAGTCTATTTAAGTTTTTGTATGTACTTATGTGTGTAAAATATAGAGTCTGTTTATTTTATTTAATATTTTTGTCTACCTCTTTGTACTATATTTTGCTTGTAATCAGTATCGCAAATTTCAATACTTTATATGTCTGCATGTTATACACACTATAAAGTAATTGGGAGCATGTAGTGTGCATGATTAAATTATTTTTACTTACATTTGATTTTCACATTTGGCAAATATTTGTGAATTTTCAAACAATTAAATTTTTAATTAAAAAAAAGTTTTTGGTGGCTCACTGGTGACCTCGTGGTGGTATTGTAGGTAACTCATCGAGGTGATTGGCGAAAGATCAGCGAGCATGCATAGGATGGATAAGTAACCAGTTGGATCTCATTGATTTCTCGCAGAGGCTTGTTGGGGTGATCAGCAAAGGCCTCGTAGAAGTGCTAGGTGAGGAGTTCGCAAGGGTATTGGAAGTTGCAAAATCAACTATAATACCCCTCTTTTTTTATTAATTATACATTCTTACTTCTTTTCTCTACATATTTTTCTGAGCTAATTTTTGTGTTATATAAAATCCAGTTTCTTGAAAAATATTTTCTTGAGCTCTCAAAAATTATTTTATATATTCTCGTAATACTAGTATATTGAGTATTGTTCCGTATTACTGATTTGGAAGAATTAAAAATATCATTTGAATATTTTGGAGAAAAATTGTATTTTAAAATGAATTTTTGTCGTTTCAATACATCAACTATTTTTATGTATTGAGCTACAAAGTAGTGGTGGAGTTTGTTAAATGATTTTATCAAAATGAGTTACTGTAATAACAATATTTTTGTATTATTATTATGAGGTGAAGATTTTTCCAAAAATTATTTAAGGATAAAATTATATATATTGTTCATGCATATTGATTACAAATACTAATACCACACTGTATAGTGATGTAGCTCTAAAGATGAGCCAGATTTAGTGTTGATTAAAATAGATGTGGTGACAGTTGATGATAACAGTCTCAAAAATTAAGAAAGGTAGTCCCAATTGATAGATATATTAATATTTATCTTATTGAGTCTGTATAACTGTTTACTTTCTTGTAGTAAATTTAGTTACTGAATAGTTGCTTTGAGCAACCTGTGACTATTACTACTTAAAATTTAAGCTTAAATGAATTTATTACTTTATATTATTGTTTTTGCTTACTTTATTGTATAAATTAGTACAATCATAGTATCTTCGATATATGTGGCAACATATATAGACTACATTGAGATTAGAAAGCATTTAATACTTAACTTTATTGTTTGATATTTATTGTACATGTTTATCTATGTTCAGGGGCGGAACCTGGATTTATTTTCAAGGGGGGTTGACTTTTTTATAGCATATGAATTTGTCGAATTTGATTCAATTTTCTTAAAAAATGAATGAAGAGTTTTGGTCGACTTTGAGCTTTCACGTTCATGTTCCATTATAAATTATCACATAATAAAAATTTACAAATATTAAAGTATTGTTTAATATTTAATTTATCAAAGTTTATTCAAATAGATCTCTAATAAAAAATTTATTCACTCTTTGAAATATTAAATTTATATCATTATATTATTTATAGTTATACTTACACTTATTTTTTATTTGATTAACCTAATTAATTGATTATTATCACAATATAATAACAAAAATTTAAAAATTATTCCAACCAATCAGCTCTGCCCATTCCCATATATAAAACGGTCATTTTACATTATATATATTAAAAAAAAAAAACCAAAATCGCCGTCGGGGCTTCAACCCCCCCCCCCAGCCCCTGTGTAAGTCCGCCCCTGTCTATGTTAGCTGGTTTTTATTTTATTATTTTTGTTACTTGTAGGAGATGGACGAATCTTTAAGTATTTGTATCATTTATATTTGATTATCCGACTCTTTCTAAGCTCTTATGAGTAAAGAAAATAATGCACATAATATGGATAGCAAGATATTTTAGTTATTTTTTAAGAATTTTTTTTGAAATTAATTAAATATAATTGAATTAAACGTTATTATTAATAAGAGTCGATAGATATTTAAAAAGCAAAAAGCAAAATAAATAAGTAAAATAAAATAAGTAAAATGATGAGATTAACATAAAATGATCAAATGTGTCCATAAATATAACAATAAAATCATCGTGTTATCTTTGATTTGTTTAATATAAAAGTAATAATAATAGTTATTGAATTAAATAAAAATAAAATAATATTATTAATATTGTGTTTTCTTTGATACTAATATTGTCAAATAATAACTATATAAAATTTTGTACGTTATTTAATTTTTATTAAAATACTTAGTTGTTAATAGATATTGTAAATGAATAAAACAATAATTTTTATATAAAAAAATAAAATTAATCTATAAAAATAAAGTTTATAAAGTATTTTCTTGAGAGGAATATACGGAATAATGATAAGCTTTTTTAAATAAAATCAGTATAATTTTTAATTAATTTAGATACAATTAATCATAATAATTAATAAAACTCGATGTAATTACATTTAACTACCAACAGTGTATTTAATTAAAAAAATTAATGATTTTTTAAAGCTTTAAAATTTAGGATTATTCAATTAAGATTTTAAAAGCCTTTTTAAAAATTTAGGAATATTCAATTATAATTTTATAGAAGTTTTTAAAAATATATAAAAGTTTAGATTCAATAAAAATTTTGTAAAAATATTTAAAAATTTAGTGATATTCAAAACGTTGTTGATTTAAAAAGACTTTAAAAATTGAGTAATTTTTATGAATTTTTAATGACCATTTAATTAAAATTATAAATAAAAATATATACTTATTTTTCTCTCCACTCCTAAGATTCTATAGATTTATAAGAATTTTCATTACAATTCAAAATCTTTAAGAGTTCATAAAAATATTTTGAATTTGTAACTCCCTAAAAGTTTATAAAAATTCTAATTAAATCTTAAATATCACTTAAAATTTATGTAATTATAAAAGAGTGATGGGATCGATTTTGTTTCAGAATTTTATCCGACCTATTTTACATGTATTACAAAAATATCCTAAGAGTAATTTTCTAATGATGAATGTCAAATATTTTTTTTTATTAATGGTTTATATTAACATTGAATTAATAGTTATCATTATTTGAAAATAATTATATCCATATTTAATAATAATTAAACATTATCTCTTATAGAGATAAAAATGGGAAAAAAAAAAATAGTCAATTTTTTTTTTTTTTTTATAAAAGTTTAGATTCAATAAAAATTTTGTAAAAATATTTAAAAATTTAGTGATATTCAAAACGTTGTTGATTTAAAAAGACTTTAAAAATTGAGTAATTTTTATGAATTTTTAATGACCATTTAATTAAAATTATAAATAAAAATATATACTTATTTTTCTCTCCACTCCTAAGATTCTATAGATTTATAAGAATTTTCATTACAATTCAAAATCTTTAAGAGTTCATAAAAATATTTTGAATTTGTAACTCCCTAAAAGTTTATAAAAATTCTAATTAAATCTTAAATATCACTTAAAATTTATGTAATTATAAAAGAGTGATGGGATCGATTTTGTTTCAGAATTTTATCCGACCTATTTTACATGTATTACAAAAATGTCCTAAGAGTAATTTTCTAATGATGAATGTCAAATATTTTTTTTATTAATGGTTTATATTAACATTGAATTAATAGTTATCATTATTTGAAAATAATTATATCCATATTTAATAATAATTAAACATTATCTCTTATAGAGATAAAAATGGGAAAAAAAAAATAGTCAATTTTTTTTTTTATAAAAGTTTAGATTCAATAAAAATTTTGTAAAAATATTTAAAAATTTAGTGATATTCAAAACGTTGTTGATTTAAAAAGACTTTAAAAATTGAGTAATTTTTATGAATTTTTAATGACCATTTAATTAAAATTATAAATAAAAATATATACTTATTTTTCTCTCCACTCCTAAGATTCTATAGATTTATAAGAATTTTCATTACAATTCAAAATCTTTAAGAGTTCATAAAAATATTTTGAATTTGTAACTCCCTAAAAGTTTATAAAAATTCTAATTAAATCTTAAATATCACTTAAAATTTATGTAATTATAAAAGAGTGATGGGATCGATTTTGTTTCAGAATTTTATCCGACCTATTTTACATGTATTACAAAAATGTCCTAAGAGTAATTTTCTAATGATGAATGTCAAATATTTTTTTTATTAATGGTTTATATTAACATTGAATTAATAGTTATCATTATTTGAAAATAATTATATCCATATTTAATAATAATTAAACATTATCTCTTATAGAGATAAAAATGGGAAAAAAAAAATAGTCAATTTTTTTTTTTTTTTTTTATAAAAGTTTAGATTCAATAAAAATTTTGTAAAAATATTTAAAAATTTAGTGATATTCAAAACGTTGTTGATTTAAAAAGACTTTAAAAATTGAGTAATTTTTATGAATTTTTAATGACCATTTAATTAAAATTATAAATAAAAATATATACTTATTTTTCTCTCCACTCCTAAGATTCTATAGATTTATAAGAATTTTCATTACAATTCAAAATCTTTAAGAGTTCATAAAAATATTTTGAATTTGTAACTCCCTAAAAGTTTATAAAAATTCTAATTAAATCTTAAATATCACTTAAAATTTATGTAATTATAAAAGAGTGATGGGATCGATTTTGTTTCAGAATTTTATCCGACCTATTTTACATGTATTACAAAAATGTCCTAAGAGTAATTTTCTAATGATGAATGTCAAATATTTTTTTTTATTAATGGTTTATATTAACATTGAATTAATAGTTATCATTATTTGAAAATAATTATATCCATATTTAATAATAATTAAACATTATCTCTTATAGAGATAAAAATGGGAAAAAAAAATAGTCAATTTTTTTTTTTTTTATAAAAGCCTACTGGTTGGGCTAAAAATTATCTCAGTACTCATGCATATGTATATATATTTTTTCCTTAAAATTAAATATCAAATTTAGTGCAATAAAGAAAAAAAAAAGGATAAATTATACATGTTATCGCTTATACTTTGCTCACCACTAATTGCGTGGGTGCTTTCCTTTAAGCTGAACGCTCCATTTCAATGCATTTTTATATCCCACATCTTCGATAGATTGCTTAGAATCGTTCATCTTTAATACAAGAGCACTTGACCAATAAGCTATTATACACTATTTATATTAATCTTATTTCAACAATGTTGAAACTTATTTTAAAAAAAATACCAAACTTGGATATAGTCTAATATTTATCTTATCATATTTATATTATTTATTAATATGTAAAAGTGTAAAGAGATTAAGATGATTTTTTTTATAACAATAATAATAAGGGATTAATTTTATCTATTTAATTGTAATTTAAATGTTAAAAAATATATATAAAATAATGTAAGCATGTACAAATTTATCATCACTCAAAAGATCTTTTGCCATATCAATTCTTCATAGTTCATATATATCTCATAAGGTTAAAAGATATTTAAATTGTAATTAATATTTAAATTTTCTCTAATATTATAGGTTAAAGATTTCTTAAATTAACTGGTCTTTTATTTAATTTCCTTGAAGTGATAATTGTTTTTTTGTATAACCTTATCTAAGGTAGTAGGATTATTTTAGGAAGTAGAATTCTAAACAAATATAACTTTTTTTAATGTAAAATTTGATATTTATATTATATTATTTATATTTAAATTTGGTAATTAATACCACACTGGGTGGAATAAGTTTTCTTAATGCACATAATGCATAGAATTACATACCAAACTTAAGGAGAATAAAAAGATAACAAATGAAAATATATGTTATTTATATTATGTCTTTAATTTATAATTTTTAGTAATTAATTGTTTATTAAATATGTAATTTTTTCTTCAAAATTTTCTGAATCTTTTCTTTTTAATAATACATTTAATATATTTATGCATGTTATAATTCTTAGTTAGTAAATTATATAACTTAATTTTTAATTTTTATTATTTATTTATTTGTAATATATATATATATATATATATATATATATATATATTTTGTTTATTTGACTTATCTAAAAAAATATGATTAATATTTAATAAATCACCGTGTCATACCATGTCACCAAGCCATAATATCCATCATGTGTTAAATTTTTTTTTTTTTGCTTATTTGTGGCATACATTACCTTTCCTGATATTATGTGTGTATTTATTTGATATTTTTAAATTAATGAATACTAAATTTATATACTTTTGTGCATAAATTAGCAACCGCATGATCATATGCATGACAAATACTCCTAAAATTTATAACTTTATAGTCTTTAATATTCCTATTGTAATAAAATTTTGGTAGTTTATATCAACACCATATTTTCTTAATTTCATTGTTATAATTATTAAATCCTATTTACATGAATTTTTTTTATAAGTAAAAGCATGAATCTTTATTATTAATAATGTGTTCATAAATAATATTAATTCCACCTTAATTATTATATATATATATATTTAAAATATTTATATATATAATAATTAAAATAAAATTAAAATTATAATTTAAAAAATGAATAATTTTTGAATTTTTATGTAAATGTGCTTAATACTTATTTTTTCCCCTCAAGTTGTATAAAATTATAAATAAATAACTATTATTTTATGATCATTTATTATAAATTTTAAATAATAAGTTTGATATGATTACAATTTAAATTTTTTAAATTTTAATTTATTTGATTTTATTATTTATTTAATATTTTTTATAAATATTATTTAATTTTATATTAATTATGTATATATATATTTTTTAAATTTATATTATTTACTTATAAATGTAATTTTAATTTTTATAATATATATAAAAAATAATATTATTTTACGAGTACAACACGTAAATATAATTAATATATTTAATTTATAAAAATAAATTACTACAAATCCAAAATTTTCCACGTTAATATCGCCTAAAAAACAATAAAATCTAGCTTCAGTTGGTGGCCATAACGTGGAAATAATATTTATTTAATAAAATCCCCATCCAATCTACTTCTTCCCAAGACATCCGAATCTGCCAGCCAGTTTCGCCCGCCATTCTTCTCGATCTTTCGCAAACGTTGTTTGCACTCTCTTTCTCTCTCTCCCTAAGTCCGCGCTTGACCAGTTTTGGATCATTTCAACGAACAAGGTCTCGGATCTCTCCTCGTTTCTTCTACTTCCTCCCAAATTGCTTTTTCTCACTAGCTGCCACTTTCATCCTCAATTACCTTCTAAAATCGTTTATTATATCAACCAATTCTCGGTTTTTTTTTCCCCCCTTTAAATTTCAGAGATTGCTTTTGCAACTAGATCTCAAATATTCTATAGTTCTTTTTGAAACGGTCCGGTTCCAGATTACCATTTAGTTCAGGTCTTCACCGAAATTCAGCTTCGTTAGGGTTTTTTTTGCTTTTCAAGGCGCTGAGATGGCGGGTTCTGAGAGTTGTAACGGATTTTCCCCATCTCCTGAGGCGACGAAGAAGTACGGCATCACTAAGCCTATCTCTCTTGCTGGGCCTTCTGGGGCTGATCTTCAACGAAATGCTGAATTAGAAAAGGTAATTTTTTTTTGCAATTTATCATTTGATTTTTGTCTTCTCAATTTACGGACTTTCGATTCAGTTTTTTTTAACTGTTTAGCTTAGTTTTTTTTGCTTTTGAAATTATGTTTATTTATTTATTTGCAGTTATTGGTTGATTTGGGACTTTATGAGAGCAAAGAGGAAACCTTGAGGAGAGAAGAGGTTCTTGTCCGCATAGATCAGGTTAAATATTCTTTTGTAAATTTTGTTGAATTCCTAGTAAGCTTAGCATTTTTCGCATTTGTAAGGAATTATTGATTGCATGCCAAATATTCATTGTTTCTCAAATGTAATGATCTAAAATTTGGTTACTAGTTGGTGTTTTTGGCATTACATAATCGGAGTCTTTTTATTATTTTATTAGAAACATTATATTATATTAAAATAAATAAGTTACAAAGGTACAATATGTACTAAATTATACAAAAAAAATGGCTACGTGCCCTATCTTCCATAACTTAACTAGGATATACAAGCTCCCTTTTGAAACTTATTCGAAACTGAGGGCTATCTCTCATTTCTTTAGAAACCAACCCCATACGCCAAAAATAAAACTCTCTTGTAAAAATTGTTATCATTCTTTAGGATATGCATACCGGTGTCTGGTTCCTTAGAATCAATATATCTTTGACGTATTCCTATGGCCTTATATAAACTTACTACCAAATGTAATATTGTTCCAGTTGTTATGCCAGTCTGTAACAAAGTTAGTCTACTTGTACTTCTTATTTGATTAGATGAAGTTACCCTGCAAGTTCCAGTTGAATAGTGATGATGTGGCACTGTGCAGTCCGGACTTGTATTTTAATTTATTTCACTTCATAGCATGGGCGCCAGGGCATGATATCAAATTATCAGTTCAATGTTTTTGGACTGTGATATTGCCAGCTTATGCAGACGTAGAGTAATATTTGGGTTGAGTAACTTCATATCAATTTTCTGAAGCCTGAACATACATCCCAGAAGTATTCTGATTTTCCCTTGCGTTCTTTTTTCCATCATAATTACTGTTGTATTCTAATGAAAATTTGAAACGTGTCAACTTTTTTTTTTTTATTTCCCCGTTGTCTAACCCAGTAATTGTTTTTATGTCAAATTCGCCTCTGTAGATTGTGAAAAGTTGGGTGAAGCAGTTAACTCGCCAGAGAGGTTACACAGATCAGATGGTGGAGGATGCCAATGCTGTAATTCTCACCTTTGGCTCGTACCATTTGGGGGTGAGTGTGAGTTTTGTAAAGTCTATTTAGCGCCATGAAAACAATATTTGTTTTCTTTTATACTTGCCGTTGGTATTTATTACAGGGGCTCACAAATGAAGAATAAATTTGTACACTCATATAGCATGTGAGTTTTGCATATAAATGTTTATATGGTGGAGAATTATCCTTAAACATGTAGAGTTTATACTATAGATTTGGGTTTGGATCTGTTAGCAGTTTTTTTAAACTCTCCCCCTTGATTGGAGTGGGAGTTATCCATTTTTGGTTATTAAATTATGATTGATAACTGGACTGTGAAAAGCAAAGATGGTGAAATAAACTTATGCTCAAGGCAGGATGCAATTGTTTACATAGTTTCTTAATTATATTGTTGACAATTGCAATTTTCTTCCTGAGACATAATTTTGTAGGATTTTGGATACATTTAGTCCTGTAACTTTACTCAATTGACACATTGGTTTTGTAACTATTAAGGTAGGTCCATTTAGTCTTATAATTTTAATTTTGGGTCAAATTAGTCCAATTTTTTAAAAATTATGTTTTTATTAAGGTTAAAATTAGATTTCACATTTTTATTTAAAACAAAACAATAATAACAAAAATGTAGTTAATAACTTAATAAATAACTGCGGGTAAAATAAATTTTTTTTTTATAGAGTAAAAGAAGTTTGCGAAAATTCCTAAAAATATGAAACCTTTGTTAGAATTATTCAAATTCTAATAAGTGAATAAAAATGTTATAATATACACAAAGTAACTTCAATCATACAAAATCTATAGCAGAAAGAGAGATAACTGAGCAGGTGAATAGGTTGGAATAAAAAGAGGGAAAAATAACAATATCATTAGATAATAACTATTAAAATACTTGTTAATTAGGAAAGGAGAATAAGATTTTTGTTATTATTTTTTTATTTAAAAAAAAATATGAAATTCAATTTTACCCTTTAAAAAAAATTTCATTTTTAAAAATTTGGACTAACTTGACCCAAAATTGAAATTATAGGACTACATGGACCTACCTTAATAATTACAGGACTAATGTGTCAATTAAGTAAAGTTACAGAACTAAATGAACCAAAGATCCTAATTTTGTAAGTATCTAAGTGCTCTTTTGGATATGGCTGTAGGTTTTTTCTCCTACAAACATTGCTTCTTTTTTCAATAGTGGTTGTGATTTTTTCCCCAATTTTATGCTCTTCTGGATGTGGCTGTAGTTCCCCCCCCCCCTCTATAGACATTATTTCCATGTGTTTGGTCCTGCATTTGTTTGAGGTGAAAGGCTGGAAAGTGTGTTTACTGCAATTAATGATCAATCTTGGTGATTATGGATGAGCAACATTTTTTCTGTATCTGACAGGTGCATGGACCTGGTGCTGACATAGACACTCTGTGTATTGGGCCTTCTTATGTGAACCGAGAGGTTATTTACATTTTTTTTTTATTCTTTCAAAGTAACACTGATACTGTCTTTTTCCATTTTTATTTGACAAGATTTTCCTTTTCCAGGAAGACTTTTTTTTTGTGTTGCACAATATTCTGGCCGAAATGGAAGAAGTTACTGATCTTCAGCCAGTTCCTTATGCTCATGTCCCTGTAATGAAATTCAAATTCCAAGGAATATCAATTGATCTTCTTTATGCTAGTATATCCCGTGTAGTTGTTCAAGAAGTAAGTTTTGACTTTTCTGATGACAACCCTCAAGCCCATTTACATGTGTTTTCTTAACTACTTGCAAGAGAGACAGTTCTAGCAAGCAGCAAAGCATTATGCAAGAAATGAAGCTAATGCTCATTTGGCTTTCCTTATGATTTTGAAGCCTCAGTGGTTTGTTGTAAATCCAATAATCTTAAAAAAGTTTCCATCATGTGTTGTTTTGACAGTGTATAGTACAGTCTATAGCTGTTTAACATATCACTATGCAACATGCAAGTTATATCTCATGTATATTAGGACATCTTTATAGCTGTGGAATTATGGAATATACTCTGAACAGGATCTGGACATCTCACATGAGTCTGTGCTGTATGATGTTGACGAGCAAACCGTTCGAAGTCTTAATGGCTGCAGGGTTGCAGATCAGATTCTAAAACTTGTCCCAAATGTTGAGGTGGGCATACTTTGCATTTATCTCTGGTTTATATATGTTACAGCTGATATTGGTTTGCATTGACATTTTCATATTCTGAACTGAATCGGGTTTTATGTATAATTGCAGCATTTCCGAGCAGCGCTTAGATGTTTAAAGCTTTGGGCTAAAAGGCGTGGTGTTTATTCAAATGTAAGAGTATATTCTTGCACACCATTATCTCATCAACCTTGCATTCCTATGACTTATTTTTTATTTTCATATTTCTGTTGCATATAGGTTACTGGATTCCTTGGTGGTGTAAATTGGGCTCTTTTGGTTGCCCGGATATGCCAGCTATATCCGAATGCAATTCCTAGTATGTTAGTGTCTAGATTCTTCAGAGTGTATACACAATGGCGGTGGCCAAATCCTGTGATGCTCTGTTCAATTGCGGAACATGAACTTGGATTTCCTGTATGGGATCCTCGCAGAAACCCTCGTGATCGATTTCATCAAATGCCCATAATAACTCCTGCATATCCTTGTATGAACTCTAGTTACAATGTCTCAACTAGTACTCTACGAGTTATGATGGAGCAGTTTCAACATGGCAACGAGATCTGTCAGGTGAGAGCATGAATTGTAAATTAACTTTGCCTCCAATTCGATTGGTTGTATCTAATTAATGATGCTGCTAACATGTTTTTGTTTCAGGATATTGAACTGAACAAAGCCCAATGGAGTTCTCTTTTTGAGCCTTATCTTTTCTTTGAGGCATACAAAAATTACTTGCAAGTGGACATAATTGCTGCAGATATAGATGATATACTAGCATGGAAGGGATGGGTGGAATCTCAGCTTAGACAGCTGACACTTAAGGTGAAATCTGTAATTGTTGCAGGAAAAATGGGTATACTCTGTTTTAGTTTTCTGTATTTAATCATTCATAATTTTTATTAAGCCTTTTAGAGCAGATATGTGCAGACAATGTATTCACACTTATGGTGAAATCTATATTTGTTGCAGGAAAATGGGCGTATTCTGTTTTAGTTTTCAGTATTTAAGCATTCATAATGATTCCTTTTAGGAAAATACGTGCAGACAATGTATTTCATTTCTTATCAATGTTTTTCATTTTTTGCTGTTTCCATGCAGATCGAACGGGACACAAAGGGGATGCTACAGTGCCATCCTTACCCACATGAGTATGTTGACAAATCCAAGCCATGTCCACATTATGCTTTCTTCATGGGCTTGCAGAGGAAAGAGGGAGTTAAAGGTAGAGAAGGCCAGCAATTTGACATACGTGGAACAGTTGATGAGTTCAGGCAAGAGATAACCATGTATGTTTTTTGGAAGCCTGGGATGGAGATTTATGTATCTCATGTTCGTAGAAAGCAGCTTCCTGCCTTTGTGTTCCCTGATGGATATAAGAGGTCTCGTTTGGTGAGACATGGAAGCCAACAGGCTGAGAATACTTGTGATAATTCCGTACGGTGCCTCTCTGGGACTGCTGAGAGACATATAAAGAGAAAAAATGATCCTGAAATGGTTGATGTCAAGCCAAGTAAACGGTCCTTTATTAGTCCTCAACAACTAGAGCCAGTTTCTCATGAAAGTATTGCAAATAGGCTGGATGGAGCATCTCACATTACCTTCAATGATGAAATTAAAATGCATTGTCTAGTGACTTCAAATGCACCTCAAAGCACTGTGCTTCAATCCAACAACTCAAAAGAGCCAGAATCTGCTAATTCTGCTGGAGTTGTAGATGATGATAAGCTAATCAAACCAGTGGAGAAGCCATCATTTTTGGTATCTTGTTCAGAGTTGAAGGAAACACATGAGAATGGGCTTAATGGTGACAAAACTGAGGGTTTGACGGCAGATGACTCTCTGAGAGTGGAGACTAAATGCGATGAGAGACTGCTGGGTTTTACCGAAGGTGCTGTGGGCTTTGACCAAGAGATAGTCAAACAATGTAATCTGATAACGGGGACAGAGAGTACGGAATACGTGTGAAACAAATTGAAGCACTTTGAATCTCAATTGCGAGGTGAGTTTTCCCATCTGAGGACTTTGGAATAAAAATTTACAGATGGCAGTCAGAAACAGAAATTTATGGAGATAGTGAGTGTAGGATCTTTGCAGGATAATGTATATGAATCAGAATCCCTCTATAAAAGCAGCTCCATTGATGGGGCACTTCAAAGCAGCATACTTCCAAATGGCAGTTCAGAAGATTTAGAGGTTTTGAATCCTTTTTTTGTTGTTGTTGCTATTAGAACCCAACCTCTGTCAATTGGTATATTTTGTTTTTTAGCATGCATCGTATGGCCAGCCTATTCCACGTGACTGCAGTTTTTGGACAACGAATATCTTCATTACTGTTTCTGCCTTCCCCCCTCCTAGCCTTCCTAATTGTTCCTGTTGTAGCAAAACGGAGCTTGCCTCCAGAATGTGGTTGTGTTTTCTATACGAGCTTTCTTTGTTTTAAGTTAATCTCATTTTTTTAGGTCAATTTTCATAATTATCTAATAATGCTGAGCTTTTTGACAATCCCTAACTTTCGCATATATGGTGGCAGGTTCTGCACCACCATACGTGCTTTGTTTCCAGTAACTATGCTTAACAACCTCATTGTACTTTGTTCTGAGATTTAATTTCTTCTTTTCAGTATTACTTTTGAACTAATAATTTTTTAACCAACTGGTTTTCTGAACCCGTATTTTGTTTGCTATATAGCAAAATATTGCAATTGGAAATGCTGTCAATTCTCAAGATGGAGCTTGGTCAGGATCTTTCAGAAGCCAGTAAGAAGGCATGTGTTTGATTTTGTTTTTGTTTTTTTTTTTTTTTTCCTGCTGCTCATTGGATCTTTATGCTGGTCTGTTCTGTATGGCCCTTTTTTAGCAGGTCAAGTCTGAAGACATCGGTTTGAAGTCTTGGTGTTGTCATGCAATGGAGACACTGCCATGAAAAAAAAAAGCCAGCACCTTGGTAAGTGCCACATTTATTGCTGGATTTTGTGAATGACGTTTTTCAAGTATGCATGTCAGTGCAGTCTTGTGGACTTGGAATGAAGGTTGGTCTTGGCCTTGTGGGTTTAAAGCTTAATTAGTGCAATAGACGTCGTATTCTGTTGAAGATTGGACCACCCAGAAATCAATTCAAGTGGGATTTCAATGGAGAGTTTATAAAACAGGCCTCATAGTTTTAGGTTTTCTTTGTTTGATAGCCTTCTCGGCGGAAAGTTCCGTGTTCATCTCCGACTCAACCAAACATAAAGATGTCATTGGGTTGTAGCTTGCTCTGTTACATGGACCTTTCATTTGCGATCAATAACCCAAGTCCTTGGGTATTTGACACTCCTAGGAGGAAATTTATAAGAAAATAGGCATGTCAGATACTCTGATAGGCATACAAAATAGATCCTTCAAACAAGTCATAGACGAGTCCATGTACCATGCATTATGGAAGGGTGTTTTCCCTTGGGTATCAAATGTGGTGTTTTGTAATCAATAATTGTACTATAATAGGATATATCTTGACTATTTACTCTTTCTCTGTGCCCCACTTCCCTCTCTCCTCCCCTTTATCTAGAGTGGTTTTATGCAATCACTAATACTGGACTATTCTATATGCTAATAGATCGTTTTTCATCAGTGATGAAAGAGGATGAAATTTACCTTGAAATGTGACACTTTTTCATCTGTCACTGTTAGGAGAGGAGTAATTTCTTTGAGCTCTAATAAGATCGTAGAACAAAGGAAATCTAATGAGCGGAACGGTCAATCAAAGCATTAAAATTTCAAGCAAGATTGTGTTAAGCAGCTATGGTAACCTCCAACTTAAAAAGGGGTAGCATTTTCTAAGAGAAAATGGACAGAGAAGTCTTGTAATTATTGTAAAATATGCGGTTTGGTTATGTAATAGAGTTGGGTCAATTTGGTACTATAATTTAATAAAAATAGCTAATTTGGTCCCATATTTAAAGTTCAATTTTTGAAATACATTTGAAGTTAAATTAATACTTGTAAGTGTTAGAAATAACGAAATGGTAATTTTTTTTTTTAAAAAGACCTAGAAAAGAAAAAATAACCCCCATTGCACACAATTCCCTCTGCCCACCCATGACCAAAACAAACCGTCAACATGAATGCAGGGTGGGGGTTTCCTGGTTCAGCATGGGTGAATGCGGGTTGGGGCTGGCGCAGTGGCATGGGGTGGCTGTTTTCACTTTTTTGGTTTTTTTTTTTTTTTTTGTTCTTAATTTAAAAAAAAATTATAAATTTAAAAAAAATTTAATTTTAGCAAAATTTTAATAGAAAAACACGAATTGGACTTGGTTGATTTTTTTCAAAAATTATACTACTAATTTAGCCTAACTTATTAATAATAATAATAATATGACTATATTACTCATTTTTGTAGGTAATAAGACCAAATTGGCCAATGATTCTTTTTTTGGACGACCTGTAAGAATTCCCCTATTTACTATTTTTTGTTATTCTAGCGCCCTCATTTCTTTTCGATTTTTAAATAAAAGAATAAAAGAATAAAAATATAATGATATTATTACAATTATTTATGTTAATGTTATAATAAAATTGTAAGAAATGAATTTTTTTTTTAAATGGGCTTTAAAGTTCATTTCTTTTTATTAATAAAGAGAAAATACACACTCATGCACTCGTGTGAGATTCGAACTTGAATTCCTGGTGGGGGATCAAGAGTCTTACCACCTGAATCACAAGAGATTTTCAAAAACAAGAATTAAAATATAAATGAAAATTTAGAAAGTTTAGACTTGGACTATAAGAGATAACAAATGATAATCCCATTTAAAAAAATATAAAAATAAATTATACTTTTTAACCTATAAATTTTATAACAAATTATACCTTTGCTTAATTATTATTTGATAAAATTATTATTAATTAAAAAAAGTTGACCTTTAACAATTTGAATTTACGTCACTTGATAGAAATGTGAACTGAATCTCTATTGGTATTAACTCTTAAAGAAATTATTTATTGTTATTAAAATAAGTGGTGTTGTGGTACTTTAAATTAATATAATATAATATTAATTTAATTATTTTTTTGAAAAATACAACTTTTAATACTTGATAAAAAGAGTAACCAATGAGATTACTAGGGAGTATAAAAAAAAATTCCATGAGGGGTGGCAATTTTCGATACGATACGAAACACGTCACGAAAAATTCGACTCAAAATTGAACCGTATTATTTTTTGTCAAAAATCGGTCAACTCGAAATGACACAAAAAAAGAGTCAGGTCCAGGTTGACCCGTTCTTTAAAAAAAAAAAAAATATAGTTATATATTAGATACTCATTCACAAGTTACAAGCTTACATAACTTCTGTAAACTTTAAATCTCTAATAATCTAATACGACTAAAGACAAATACACATCATTATGGGTGAAATTTTTGATGACACGAAAAACGATACAAAAAAATTTACTCGAATCTGAATCGTATAATTTTAGGTCAAAATGAATGAATCCAAAATGACTCGAAAAAGGTAAGATCAAGACGGCCGACGACGACCCAAACTGCCACCACATCAGTGATAGATATCGGGTTATAAATGCTTCGCCTTTGAGTCAAACCCTGGAAGTGGGTTTGCCAAAAGACTCTCAGAGATGAAAGAAAGAAAGAATTGTGCAGAACGTACGGTTGGTTGCCCCAAACAATCATCAGATCACAAAACAAATAATAAAAATAAAAATAAAAGAGAGGAGATAAATAAGACTTCAGGGGGTGGGTGGGTATTATATTTATAGCATGCCGGTAAATAAAAAAAATTTGTAAAAAGCGTGTGGTCTGTTTGGCAATAAGTTAATGGAAAATGCTGTACAAGTTAAGAGACAACTCAAGTTATTAGTTGTTTTATTTGTTAATTTAAAAATTCTGATATGAGATAAGATATTAACTAATATGTTTGGACGAAAATTGTTGGGTACACTTAAATGAACAGTACTTGTTATAAATAGTCTCATAGCCACCAATTTTGTCCGATCGGATGAAAAGTGGTTGATCTTACCTAACAATTTTATGATTTAATTCTTTAAATTTAATATGAAATATTAATTAAAATACTTTATTGTTATAAAATTTAGAGTTAGTAACACAGAAGTCCATTAAATTAAGTTATTTGTATTATTTAATACTTTAGATTTAAAACAGTATCATTTTGTCCCTTAATCTTGTAAAAATGATCAATTAAGAACAAACTATACTATTTTAATATTTTTTATTAAAATATTATTATTTTATATCAAGTAATTAAAACGTGATTAAAATATGAGTTTTTAACAAAGATAAAAGTAAAATTTAATTTGAAATTGTTTAAGAAAAAAAATCAATAATAATAATATTCAAACAAAAAGTTAGTTAAATATATTTTTTAATTTTTTAAAAATTAAAAAAAAAAATAAAACAGTGAAAATCAACAAATATTCAAAACTAATATTTTTTAAAAAAAATTTCATATTAATTGTGATTTTACTATTGTTAAATACTCGTATTTTAATCACTTTCAATCACTTGACAAAAAATAATAATAGTCTAATTAAAAAATTATTAAAATAATATAATTTTTACTTAATTGAAAATTTTTACAAAACTATGGAACTAAATGACATTATTTATAATTTAAGGAACTAAATGGCATAAATGACATAATCTAAGAAATTTTATAATATTTTTCTCTAGAATACATATAATATCAAATTGATAAAAATAAAACTTAGAGTAATAAAATGAAAGTAAATCAAAAAATTTGTTAGGAAATATAATATTTACCCTTAGAAAAAAGGCAAATGTTTTATTTCATGCTATAAGTTTTGGCATACTTTATATTTTGAGTTTTTTTTTCCATCCATTTAATAATTTAAGTTTTCATTTCTATATTAATTAATTATTTTTGTTGATATTAGCATTAAATCATGATGTAATAAGCTATTTGGGTGTTTGAAATGGGGTCGGAGAATGGTTAGTCTTACGTAACAATTTCATGACTTATGTCCTCCAAAATTAATGTGGCATATTAACTAAAAAACCTTATTGTTACAAAATTGGATACATAAAATACCAAATTGATAAAAATAAAGCTTGAAGTAATAAATGAAAGTCAATAAAAAAATTTATTAGAAAATAAAACATTTGCCTTTCTCAAAATGGTAAAAAAAAAAAAAAATCTTTTATAAATCTTAACATATTCAATCTTTTTATCTTGAGTTTTTTTTTTTTTTTTTTATCAATTTGGTCTATGTTTTCATTTCTATATCAATCGAATATTTTGTTTGTTATTAGCCTTAAATTATGAAAGAATAAGTCAATTCGAACAATTGAAATGGAGGATAAGAATTTTTTATCAAATTGAAAGAAGAATGATTGGTCTTACCTAACAATCTCGTGAATTATTTCATTTAGATTTAATGTAGAATATCAACTAAAATATCTAATTGATAAAGAATTTAATATATAAAGTACAAAATGTTTGTTTTGAAAATGTTTTTGGAATAAAAAATCATGTTTTTGTTTGATAATGTGGAAGAAGTTGATATAGGTAACAATTTGTTTTTTATTCTTTTAAATTTTCCTTTTAAGACTCTTATGTTATTAGTAATTTAATTATAACAAGTAGAGAAAAGTGACATACCTTGTAGTGTGGAATATCGAATTTAAATCTTTAAGCTTCCTAGTCTTTTCTTCTAATAGTGGTGAATGGAATATGTGAGCATTATTATAAACTCCAAGTTGATCATAAAAATCAATTATGGTTTCTCAACTAAAAGCCCCCTTATACGTGAATGATTGTTCACCAAGATCAATGCAATGGCCAAATCAAGAATTAAATTCTCTCTAAGTATTTTTTTTTTTTTTTTTTAAATTCACACAATTCTCACAATTCAGCATACAATTTCTTTCAAAATTTCTAATTTTTCTTACAAGCATTTTAGCTCACAATTTCAAGCATCATAAAGTAATTTAAATACTATGCTATAACAAAGGTTAGCTAAATCACTTAGATTAAGATCATCTTGTTATGATCATTGATTGATATATATAATTAGTTGTGATAAATAGATATTAACAATATTTTTAATATGTTCAGTCTAGTTTTGTCTACATTAGTTATCTTTAGAGTCGACAAAATTTAACACAATTCTTTCACAAGATAGCTAGATCTGTCTTGAATCGAAAATAGATCGATCCGTTTAAATAATCAAATTAAAACGTATTAATCTAAATTATGATTATGTAAATAATTTAAATAAATAACTAAAATATTTAAAAGTATGTATGTAATTGTGAATTAAATCACTTTATTATTTCGTTATTAACTTTATCTTCTCATTCTTAAAAAAAAAAAAAAAAAAGTTTTAACTTATCTTCTCATTAATCTTTACTTTTGTCAATTACAAGCAGAGAAGTTCAACAGCCATTTGCCTTTTCTTATTCCTATTTTCCCTTTTTGGCTTTTTCTACCATCCATTCGTTCCAATTGACTTCCACCACCATTTACCAAGCAATTTTTCACCACCATCCACCAGAGTACCAGACTACTTTAGTTCTTTCTCCTCCACCTTTCAAGTTTATAGAATCTCACTCTTTCTCATCGAGATAGAGAAGCAACACAAAGAGAATTCACATTTCAAGCGTAGGTAATTTTCTCTCTAAATTTTGTAAATTATTTTCATGGTACTCATGAAGCTTGGTTTGAATTCAATTAAACCCATTTTTTTTATGGAAAGAAAAAACCAATGTTCTTATTAAGAGTTGAATTAAGATTATCCTTACCATTTTTGTGTGATCAAAGTAACTGATTTGAAGGGATTGAACATGGGTTGGTTCGAAAACCCAATGATCTTATTTGGTTTCAAAATAAAGGCGGCAATCGAAATAAGGTCCCCACTCCCCTGCAATGTAACCTCAATCCTGTGGATATTTTTTTTTACTCTCAATTCTGTGGTTTAACTCTATTTTTACCACTATAAAATTTTATGGTTTAAGGGGTTTGTTTGGTTAGCTTATGTTACAACTCCCTCTTTCATTTACCAATAAACTACATATTGTTAGATAAAGAATCTCTTTCAATTGAATAATATATTACAATATATTTAAACAAATTACATGGTCTTGCTTATCAAATAGGTTGAATAATAATTGTACTTTTTAACCTGTTTAATAAATAAAATAAATCTAAGTTAAGCTTAACCTGAGACAACTCACCCATTTGACAAAAGTTACTAATTACTACTCATATTGCGTCACATCATATAATATTCTATCTCAGATTTAAATTTAAGATATATAGATTTTTCCAATTTCAAATCATCTCTTCAAGAATCCCATCGCCTGGTACACATTATTAAGAGTAATCTCTGCTATATCTTCAGCTTTTGTTGCACCTTCTTCCAAAATTCTATCCAAATAAGCTGAATCAGAGATAATTTCCTTATGGCGATCCTGCAAATTAGAAACCAAAACAATTCTCATCAAAATTTAAATAAAACGATCACATTAACGAAAAACAGAAAACCAACAACAAAATCGGAAGATTTTTTAACACCTTTCTCTTCAAGATGGATGCTCTCAACAGTGAATAGTAAACGATTAAAAGCTATGAGTTTCTAACTTTAGCAACATCCATATATTAAGACAAACATGACCCAACTTATTTCTCACATCCATATATTAACTTTGGCATGCACTTTTTTTTTTTGAATAATTATACTACTCAAACACAAACCTTCTCCATTCCCAAGTGGTTTCAATGCTGTTAAGGTACAAATTCGTTGGCCACTTTTTTTAAGTAAATTTCAAAGAGTTGCTTAATTTTGAGAATTCCGATTGCCAAGGAGGTATATCTATAATCTATTGAAGCTATAGCTTCAGAGTCACATAAATCAATACAGTTTAACTTATCAGTATTGAAAGACCCCTAAGTTCTAACATGGAATGTCGTTGTGGAAACTGAGAAAATTCAGAAGCAGAAACCTGGATAGGATATAAATGATCAATCAGGGCATCAGTTAGAAGGGATTTAAATGCACCCCAGTTCATATCTTGGCATTCTTGAGCAACCTCCTGTGATAAATAAATAAACACCAATATTTAAGCTGAATGATCAAAGCCTTCATAAAAAGCTCATAAGTGCCACCCCACCATATTTATTTAAGCCAATACAAAATTATGTACGAGCAAAATGGTATAAGGTATAACAGATTCACAGGAAAATGAATTTACCTGGCCAACCTCGATACATTAAAGAGAAACTCATATACCATGTAGTCATGTTGATTACAAAAATATTAGAATAATTTGGATGGTACTACAAGTCAATTGTGAACACTATGATACATGTTACATTGACTCTTTTAGGACACTGGGATACGTATCCATGTGTCAGACACGCCAATTTTACTAAATTTCAGGTAAATTCACACCAAATTGAAGCACGATAAATAAAAATTCCAAGTAACACGGGATTCAAGAATAAAGATTGATATGCCCTACTCTACCATCATGGAAGAAATAATTTTCCCTTTCTTCACATTTTTTATATTGGACAATGATGCAGCAAATAACTTTTAATAAAAAACACAAAGAATACTATACAAATACATGACCAAAATCCTCTACTCATTGATATTCCCTTGAAAAACCAGAGATTGTCTTTGGATCAAATGAAAGGTAATTTATGTGCACATCTATGTACAGAAATAAAATACATTAAAAGAAACTACAATTAACAAGAGCCAAAAATGAACTTATTAATCAAATACCTCTTTTGGCTTCCCCGAAACAAGCTGGTATATTGATAGAAGATTGTTGGACTCGGGTCTTTGAGGATTATCAAATTCTAAGCTGTAACAATTAACAGAAGAAAAACAGAATATTAGAGAATTTATCAGACCTCATTGCCTCACAACATAAGTTTGCATTAAACATGAAGGCATAAAGCTGCTTGACAGTAGACATAGATCATCAGAATAGCAGATTCTTCGTATGGTTATAAACAGATATAGGTGTTAACCCTTCAAATGAATCAGTCTTGCAACGTTTTATCTTGTTTGCTATCACCTACAAGACAGAAGAGCTGACTTGGATCAATTTAAAGAAGAGAGAAATAGAGATGGCAGCAAAGTACACGACTTATCTTTGGTTACACAGAGAACTGATATCTACTGCATTTACACTAAATTGATCAAACTGTATCCCTTAAAAGTTTATAGTCAAATGCAGGAGTTGGATCCCCAAATCATTTACAAGTGACAGGAGTCACTTAACTACGATTGATGTCAACATTCTCAGATGGTTGATCAACAGTCTAATGACTCAAATTAATAACTTTTGACATAAATATAATGTATATAACATATCATGCAGTTAGTCCAAAAACAAGTAGATTGAAAAGGTTAAATATGTCTACTCACATCTTTTGCGTCGAGAAGATTGATCCTGGACTGATCAGAAGGAGAGGACTTGGACATCTAGATGTGTGAACCCAGAAAGGTCAGTAAAGCATTTTATGGACGAGTTTGTCCGAGATGTGAATGAAAACCATACAAAAGTCAAACAGATTTCTTTTTTCCTTGCCTCTTAAGGCTCTACCTGTTATTTTCCTTTTTCCCCATTAAAAAACCCCATAGAATGTAGTTTTTTTATAATTGTTAAAAGGGGAATGGGATAGAGTTATTGCTTATTATGCAGGAAACTGATAAGATACCCAAAAAGATTAATCACACGGTATTGTTAGGGTGAAAATAGTGCTAAATAAAAGGAATAGTCGAAGTATGGCTGAACATAGACCTTATGATCTTTAAACTGATAAAAAATAAAAACCAAGAAGACCACAGAACCTTGGAAAGTCCATCAGTGAGGGACATCACTCGAGCTCCAACTGGAGGTATAAGAGGCTCTGGAACCTGCACCGTAAAGTTATTGAATATATACATATGTGTGTGTGTGTACATACACAATATAAGTATTACAGCTTCAAAACATAAGATTATCAACTAGGCATCAAGAAGGAAAATGGACCTTAAAAATTGAACCACCTCTCCTGCAAACAAAAAATAAATGTCAAAATACAGTTCTAAATGTCGAAATAAAGAACTGAGCAAGAAACCTAAGTTTGAACTCTTTTATAAGGATTTTTCAGTTCCAAGATGAAATTTTTTCTCACCCTCCAAGTTTCTTCCATTTCCTTCCTCCATACAAATGGTTAATGCGCTCAGCCAACTCACGTGTCAGCTCCAAATGCTGCTTCTGATCCTCCCCAACTGGGACCAAATCAGACTGCACACCCCAAAATATAAGAATATGGTATACCACCTATACTCCCCTAACTTAAACCAATTCTACACTTTGGTTCTCAAATTTTTTTTTCTGCAAGATTTGGTCCCTAACTTTTCAAATTTAACAAATTTAGTCCAAAGTACAAATTATGTTGAAATTTCCCTGTAGCAATCAAATTCAATGTGTTAAAATTACTTCCTTTTTTTTTTTTTTTTTTTTTAATGATTTAGTCCCTTAACTTTCTAAATTTAACAAATTTAGTCCCTTTTAGACCAAATTTGTGAAAATTAAAAAGTTAGGACCAAATCTAACGAAAAAAACAAGTGTTATTTACCCTATATTTTATCATCAATAGGAGGGTTTCAGCAAATATACAAGAAGGTGCAGAAGATGTTATCACAACCAGAACTCAGCTACCTGGTATAAAAGAATATCAGAAGCCATTAAAACAGGGTAAGTCAAAAGAGCAACCCCAACATTTTCATCTCCCTACAAAATGACCACAGAAACCAAGTTAAGAAAAGAGGCTATACAAAAAGACAGTTGTGACAAACACAAGATGAATATGATAAAAGCTATATAGAATACTAAAATTTAGCAGAAGCAGTGACATCCATCCAGCACTCTACATCCACAATGAAGAATATGTGGTTAGAATTAAAAGAATAGCGATCACTATATTTGTAGAAGCATAGAGACAATAGTATGGACTAATGGAAATCGGTATACAATCATAATATAATTATATTCTTCCATTTTCAATGTTTAAGCACCTAAGAAATAATCCCTGTGAGAAAATCACTAATTACATTCCACGAGTAGAAGAATTCTTATCGATTCAAACCCATCTGATTAGTCTGAGGTTCTTGTCTAATGATGACATTTGTATGAACACGAAGAGTATATGTGCTAAAAAAAGGATTAAGCACATCACATAAAAGAAAAAAGGGTCCAACCGCCTTTCGTGATTTCTCTTTAAACTGAATCATTCTGTTTAGCCAACCAACAGGTGTTGCAGAACTCAATAACCACATCAATTCTACATGAGCTCGAACATGAGACTGCACAAAAACATAAGCCTGCACATATAATATCAGAATACAGAACAAGACTAATTACAAACTTCTAAAAAAAACATTATAAATAATAGATGCAACTGACCTTGGAGGTGTCCACTCCACATGCTAGATAAATTGCAGCTGTGTTCCTCGTTGCATTCAATAAATTTTGTGAGTCATATGGCAATGTAATCTGTAAATGTAAAAAACTTCCATTTCAAGAAGGATATACAAGAAATTATAACTGCTAAAACTATAAATTTTGTATATGTAAGAGAAAACTCATAATTAATTTTCATTCTGTTTTATAGAACCAGAATTGAAGTGAAAGATAATAATGTTTTCGATAAAACTAAGTTTGCAGGTTGTTTTGGCATCCAAACGACACTTAGAATTCCACGACTTGATTGTGAACCTCATATGGGGATCATGCAGGAGATCTCTATGAACTTAGAAAATTGAGGCATGAGTAGTCTTAAGTATTAACCCACCAGAGCTTAAATATTTCAAGAATATATTCAATAGATCTATAATCAACCTTAAGTCAGAACATGCAAAAGGAAAATATGAGAAATTCTACAAGAGAACTAATTCTTTCAGTATAAAGGAGTTTTGATATTAACTTACAGCATGAAGATCGACGATGAAAAAGAGTGTTTCATACTTATCCTGCAAAAGAAAACATCACACATAGCAAACCATGAGGAGCAAAAAACAAGATATCTAAATTCTAAGTCAAGTCGATGCACAACCATATTACGTTCATTAGGAAGTGATGAGTGCTTAAAAAGCACCAAATATATTTAATTATAACGTTTTATTTAATTATTTGCATAAATCTATCAATTCAAAATCACGAATATGTTTTGTGTATTTAATGTGTTTTTAGCTTCAAAAGAAATAAATAATATAACCACGTGAAGACGGAATACTTAGAACACTTAAATAGCAATCTAGGAACAAAAATGACTAAAACATGTAAGCATTACATCAAAAACCAACCAATTTGTAAAGGGTTATATATGAATACACAAAAAACAAAAATCAAATTGTGCCGTGGCGGATATTTTTGTGTGTCGCAGTTCACTACTCTCAGGTTTTGCTATGGGACAATTTTCAGTATTGAGTTGCAATATGAAAAGTTGACTACCGTAGCACAAGAACTTTATAGGAAATTCAAGTTAAACACCCCTTTACGTTTCCAACAACACACAATTTTGAATCAACTTTTACATGAAATTTTTAGAATTTTTGGAGCTTTTTCACATCCAAAAAAATAAGGAAAGCCAATATTAAGGACTCAAAACATAATAGAAGGTAGAGATACAAGCTTCTGGTGAAAAAAACCATCAAATTCAATTTGCGAGTATTTAGACCTCCTAGATTCTTAGTATAATTAAATTGTTCTTTTTCTTATTCTCTCCTTGTGATATATGCTAAGATTATATTTGTCTATGAATTTTAATTTAAACATGAGTAGCTGAATTTAACTATGAATGTTTAGCTTTTGTTATCATATTTGCTTAGATTTATTTTGGTGAATGTTTTAATTGCATAAAATAAATAAAGTTTGTCTTTTGATTAAAAGTGATTTAAATATTTATTTGTGAATTTTTATGGGTCAATTTAATATTTATAAATAGATTGAAAAATTTAATAATTAGTTTTAGGAACATCACATTAACTATAATTAAAAAAAATTAATCAAGAACTCAAAATAATGACTTCGTCATAACATTGGTTAGTTTGGTATTTTTTTTTTTGTGCATGATTTGATTGTTAGTTGGTATATCGATTAATTAATCACCAAAGAAAATTACTCAATTCATAGAAATTCTCGTAAATAAAAAAAAATTCTGTAATCTTGATTTACTAGATCGTTCATATTAATTCACCATAACATTTTATGCAAACATGGTCAATTAAGCTAAACATCCATAAAATTATTGAAAAAACTTATTTAAGTTAGTTTAAAGTTATAACATAATTTTGTGACTCATTTGTTTTCAATCGTTGTCAATTTAATTAACAGTTCTACCTAGGTAGTGTTTCAGTAATTTTTAGGATTTTAATTGGTTAGTATTTCAGTAGTTTTAGAATTCTAACTAGTAGTATTTTAATGGTTCTAGCATTCTAAAGAAGTGTAAAAAGATTATTTACAACCATTATAATTACTTGAGAGATCAATTTTGGAGGTTTGCTTATCGTTTGCTATAAATTATTCGAACACTTACAAGTCCTATAATTTATACTCAATAAGGCATTAAAATAAAGCACAATCCAAGGGTATTCACTAAGAAAATTTTGAAACCATCAGTTTAACATACAAACCACAATCCTTTTGTTCACCACAGCTTGGGCACTATGGAACAATAATACTAAGCAAATAAAAGTTAATACCTTAAACATTAGGAGGAAAGTACCTGAAGTGAAATCCAATTTTTAATTGTACCAAGATAATTTCCAAGGTGGATAGATCCCGTAGGCTGGACTCCAGAAACAACCCTTTTCCTGTAAAGAATAGATTTCAATCAAATTGCTCCAAGATAAATAACTTTATAGTGCTTCAAAATGAGAAAATGCTACCTCAAATCCCTTTGTTTTAATAAAACCTACAACTTAGTTCCTTTGTTATTTACGAGTGCAATATTAGTCCCTTATGATTTACGAGCACAAGATTAGTCCTTTGTTTTAAATAAAAGATACAACTACGTTCAATGCGAGTGATGTTACTACAAAAGTACAAATCTTTGGTCAATAATGGAAAATATGGGAAGAAGAAAGAACCATGCACACAACAAAAATTATAAATGACATTACCCTACCTTAGTTTGTAATGTGACATAAATGAAAATTCCCAAATAAAAAGTGTAAATTGAACTTATACATTTTCAATTAAATAACTGAAGACCTGTGGTGTGCTCTTGGGACAGAGACCCTTTAAAATCTACTAATAACTAGACTGACTAGCAAATCCTGTTTTCCACCCAACGGTGTCAGCCTTGTTTCTATTACTACTAACAGGCAACGACAATCCCATTTTCACATGTTTGGTTTCTAGAGTTGATGCATGCAACAAACAGAAAATTTATCAGATACCATTATGTTCTGATAATAATTTGTTACAATCATATATAATAAATATTTGAATATTAAGCTCAAATTTAAAATTTAACAGTATTATGCAAAATAAACAAGAACACAACCAAATCACCAGCTAGCCACACAATAAAGCTTTAAGAATCCAGAAATGGCTAGTATACTTTACAGTTGGTGTAGAATTTTCTCCAGCTGAAGGAGAAGGTTCAGCAAGCGAGTCGCTAAAAGTGCATCGAAATTTCGGGCTACTAATTCCACCTAGAATCCGATTTCGCAGAAGAGCTGAAGAGGAAGGACGATTGAAGAACCTACTTCGACATCCACTGCAAGGCCTGTCGAGAAAAAATGAATCACAAAATAAAATGTAATGGTGTTAAATTGTTGATAATGAAGAAACGCAGAGATATTCAGCTACATTGGAAAGAGAGATTACAGTGATGAAACGAAACGAGAAGAAGATGATGATGGGAGGATAAGGAAGTGCGAGAAAACTGAGCGACCCATTTTGCTTTGGGCGTTTTAGATGATGCGGTAGAAAGAAACAAACAAGAAAAGTGTACAATAACTCCGTTAGCAAGGTTTGGTACTTTGGTAGAGTTTTATGCTTGCCCTATTTTATTTACATAACTTCTCGTTATGTATAAAATTTACTTTCAATACTTTTAAATACATACATATATACAGAGACGAAATTATGTTACAGCTATACCGGGCTTGAGCCCGGGTAGCTTTTTAATTTTTTTTTAAATTTTTTTTTATAAATATAACTAATATTTTAAAAATTCAATATATTATTTATATTTAAAATTTTATAATAAATTCAAACCAATACACTACTTTATAGTCGTATATTTTTTTATAATTTTGCTCTTTTTTTGCTCTATAATTTTGCTTCATGCTGCATCAAGTTAAAATATAGTATTTTTTTTTATAAAAAATATTAAAATTATCTATATTCTTTTTTAAACTAAATATTTAAATTTATACTTAAATCAATAAATATGTGTCATATATACTTCTAAAAATTATAACTTTTAAACTTTTTATCCATAAATATCGTATAATTATTAATTTGAATGCTATCGTAAATATAAATTTGTATATATTTAGTAGTCCTCTTTCTTCATAATAATTGACTATCATTTGATAATTTGTTAAATTTAATTTAATAATTGATAAATTTTATGTCATAAAGTATCATTAGGCTTAATTTAAATAAAAAAATTTATTTACGTTTTAAAAATATATATTTTTAATATTAATTATAAATTTTAATATTATAAATAAATTAAGATCGAGATTACAAAAGTCTTTTTTAATTTTTTTTTTAAATATATATTAGCCCTCCTCGGCAAAAATTCTTGGATCCGTCCCTGCATAAATACATACATACATACATACATACATACATATATATATATATATATATATATATATATATATATATATATATAACCATAAAATAACATATATCTTTTAAAAAATAAATAAATATTTTTATAAAATATATTTTATTTTATGTTATTAAAAAATAATATATATTTTTTCTTAAAAATATTAAAAATAAAATAATATGAATAAATAAATTATATATAATTAAATATTAATTTTAAATTATATATATATATATATATTTTAAAATAAATATTAATTATTCAATACTTAATTCTTTAGGTTATAATGTTTCACTTTTCTTAATAAACTTTGATATTTAATAAAACTTAAGACTAAAATGACAATAAATTAATAAAAAAAAGTTATATTATTGACCCTCAATTAATGAGCTCAATTGGGCTATTACAGTTATTTTCATATATATTATAACTTAATGGGATATTTATTATACATTATTAAAGAGTATGATTGCATAATTTTTATATAATTTTATGTAATTATAAAATTAGATTGTATTATATAATATAAAAATAGTATAATTATATAAAAAAATTATACATTCAAAAAGTGTGAGTTTAAGCTATATATTTAATTTAGTTAGTTTAAATTTTCAATAATAAAATTATATGTCTTGACTTTTTTCCATATCAAATTAAAAGTATTTTTTTTTATTTTAAAAAATATAAAAATAAACCAAATATTTATTATATGAATAAAATTTATAATAAAAACTATTTTAAATATAGTACTGCTATATGTATTAAGTTGTTATATATATTAAGTGACGTTTTAGTTATGAATTAGATGTAAAATGGGGATGTAAAATTATAAAGTGATTTTAAGACTACTTATTAATAGAAGACGAAACGAATTAGATTGTGACATATACATTGATGTATGCATTAAGTTATGATAAAAAGATTTACTTTTTAAATATAAATTATTTCATTACAAAATTATAATCAATTTTATCCAAATATATTATATAAATTGTTACTAAATACTATATATATTAATTATAATAAAATTTAATTTAATACAATTATGTATAATATATTGAATATAATAAATTAAATATATCGTAAGTGTCCCAAGACATAAAGTTAACGAATAAAAGTATCACGATGAGGTATATATTCTATTTTAAAATTAAGGGCTAAATTATCCCTCAAACTAAAAATAATAGAAGACATTAAAATAAGCTAACTTAACATATTTTTACTATTCTTATTTTAAGATATTCACTAACATATATAAAAAAAATATATAAATAAAATGTTAATAGTAAAATAAAATTAACAAAAATATTATGTTAAATTATTTTTAAAATAAAATGAGTGTATTTACTAATCTATTAGTTAGTCTTTTGTTTTTAAATAACACAAACCTTATCCACACACAACGTTCCTTGTGAATATCAAATGTTGAATGTTAATTATTTAGGTTGTCAATTTTTCTAACGATATTTTTTAATTAAATATAAGGATAAAAATAATAAAATAGAAAATAAGAATTGAGAACAGGATCCTCATTTTAATGATATAAAGGACGATAAAAGACAAAAATTACAATTCCATTTTCCAAAGCTTTATACCCTTTTATTATAATTTAAAAACATATTTATATATTTAAAAAAATTAAAATATATAGTTATATTGAGTCTTAAATAAATAAATCATAAAGTAACATATTATAACTTCACCACTACTTATAATTTTTATTGTTTTCAAAGTAAATTTTACAACTACTTAAACTTTAATAGTGTATAATAAAATATTAATAAGAAAAAAATATTACGAAGATTATTTAAATTAGGTCATTTGTGTCATTCGATCACTCAAATTATAAATAATTTTATTTGGTCTTTTAATTTTAAAAAAATGATTGATTAAAAATAAAACACATAATTTTAATAATTTTTAATTAAAATATTATTTTTTTAAGATGTCAATTAAGATCAAATTATATTATTTTAATGTTGTTGATATTAAAATATTAATTTAAAAATTATATTTTAATTTAAAAAATTATTAAAATAATATATTTTGCCCTTAATTGACTTTTTTTCCTTCTAAAATTAAAGATTTGAATAACACCATTTATAATAATGTGATTAAATGATATAATCTAAATTACTTATATAGGCTTGCTCCCTATTAATAATGATGATTTAAAATTTTCATTCATAATTATATATTTACTATAATTTTTGTCATTGGCTTAATCTTAATATTGTTCGAAAACATTTTACCTTAATCTTTGTTATAGTTGACAAATACTGCTCTACCAACTAAATGAGATTAGTTATTTAAGTATTGGTTTAATAAGATTCATTTTTCCCTATTTTAAATTACGTACATATTTGAATTATATTAAATATTATTTACAAAAAAAATAATAAAAATGAGATTAGCATCCCAAGCACAGTAGAATGCCTTCTTCAGGTAACTAATAGGTAAATCTAGTAAATGGTAAAGGTTTATCGACCTTGAGAATGAGGTGGATAAAAGTACAATCCAAGAAAAGGTAATTGAATTTAAATATATTTTAAATATTAAAAACTAAAAAAAAAAAAAAAACCTAATAAGGTTAGAAAAATTAATGTATAAATCGGGACATATAAAATGTATTGACATATACCACCACTAATATGAAATATTGATCAGACAAATTAAAGGCTTAGTTTGGTCTAATTTTTAGTAAAAAAAAAAAAAATTAAACCTAACATATTATTTTAATAAAATTGAATTAAATTATTTGACTAATAAAATTATTAAAATCAAACCATTTAATTCGATTTGGTTAAAGATTTTTAGCATTTTTTATTTCATTTTATTATTTTTTTTTTTTACAAACTTGTTTAAACTCAAAAATAACATAAAGAAAAAAAAAACTTTGAGTTTAAACAAATTAATTAATATATAATACAAATATAAATCATATTACATACTACATAAATAATTTCAAAAATAATTATAGAATCAATTACAATTTAGAACTAAATATTTTTACAAATTCTACAACAAAATAAAATAATACATTAATCTATGAATAATATATTAAAAATAAGTTAGAAACTTAGGATTGCATACTTTAATATATATTTTGTGGGTTTTTTTAAAGAATAATATATTAAAAAAATTAAAATAATTACAAGTAATGATCTGGTCTGATTTAAAAATTCGCATAATCAGATCGAACAATTTGAAGAAAAAAAATCAAATAAAACCATTATAAAATCGTTTAATCTAATTCGATCCGATCAACTTTTTGGACACCCAAAAACAAAGTATGCTAGTCATATATTTTAAATAATAAATAAGTATATTATATATATAATATAGAATAAGTATATATAATCTACTTATAATATATATGTAAGGTTTATTTTGTATTGGCAATTTTCGAGGACAAAATGTTTGATTGTAATTTAGAGTAAGAGTTCACCGTTTAATCAGACGATACATGATGATGGAGTCATCAAGCTTGCAATGCCCATATGACAGGTAAAATATTCTATCATGCATACATTTTCACACAATTGTGCACTACATTTAGTATGAATCGTAACGAAAAATAAATTGTACACATGTTGGTCGATCGATCGAGTGTATAATTCGATCGAGTTATAGATCGATCGAGCGTGAAACGACTTCGATCTAGGTGCTCTCAGGTTGAACTAGATCGATCGAGAAAATTGATCAATCGATCGAGTCATGCGTTGATCGATCGATCGAATACCTCATTCGATCGATCGAGGCATGTGCGATCGATCGAGTATAGACCGACTTCAATCTAACTGCTCTCGGGTTTGAAATTGCATGGTTAGATCGATCGATCGAGATCTGGTTAGATCGATCGAGTATCTTTTTCAATTCTTTTACAACTCCTTTTAGTTTGACCCATATGTTACTTTTACTAATTTGACTCATTTAATATTAAATGTAAAATCCTTATATGAGTAGAATTATTGTGAAAGTTGGAATCCTTGTATGAGTAGAATTCTTTTGAGAACTAAATCCTGATATGAGTAGAGTTGTAGTCCATTGCAAATCCTCTTTCAAGTTAAATTGGACTCTATATAAGTGATGCTTGTTTGTGCATAATCACTACCACATATAAACTAATATTTTCGATATATGATTTGAGCTTCTAAGAAAAACATTTTTCTCTTCATCTTTAAGCTTAGGCACTTTCTTACTTTTTAATTGTTCAAACATACTGTGTGGTTATGTTTGAATAATTCACGTGCCTAATTGTCTTTCATGATATTTAGAATTGCATGATATTTCTAAAGTTTACTAGCTGATTTGTTTTTACATCGTATGCTGTTGAATCTGCTAGTTATGGTTTTTCATTGTTTGAATCCGCTCTATGACATACTTTGCACTTGTGTTATTTGTGCTAACGTTTCAGGTGACGTGTTCGGTATTTCGTGTGACTCGAAATTACCGAAGTTGACGGGTTCGATTGATCTTGTGGGACTCAAGTAGATCGAAACGTTGGTCCGGATCCAAACACCTAGCTTGTGGAGGCTATGAAAGGAGCGACGACTCGTAAGTAAATTACAGAAAGGGGGGAATCTATCTGTGAAGGGTAGTTCTAGGACCTATGGTTGTAATTAAACATTGATTTTCATAGTGGATAGTTAGGTGGTCCGGTGGACCGGTGGTTTTCTTCTTAGGTCATTGGAGTGGCCTAGGTTGTTTCCACCTAAAAATATCGTGTGTTATTTTTTATTCCGCATTTTATCTTTACACGCGATTGCATGTCTGGCCGTTGTGATTAGATTACATAATTAATTGTTGTTAAAATTAAAAATAACCTATTCACCCCCTCTAGGTATATTTGATCCGTAATTTAAAAACTTTCAATATATATTTTAAATATAATATACCCTGAGACAAAGTATGCTAGCCATATAATATATATTTTAAATAAGTATATATAATATACTTATAATTTTTGTATGATTAAGTATTAAAAAAAATGATTAAAAATTTAAAATTTATAAAAAAAATAACCAACAATTTTCTTTTATTTTTAAAACTTAAAAAAAAAAAATAATAATAAAAATCATTACCAAACAACTTAGAGGTGATTTTTGATTTTTTCTTGGAAATTATTAAATAGAAATTGTTATCAAACACATTTGTGGTTATTTTTATAAAAGAATAAAAAATCATAAAATTAATTATTTAATCATAAATCATTGATCAAAATTGTTATCAAACATGCCCTATATTAATAGTTGATTTTAATTTTTCCCTTCATTTTCCCTTTCAGTTATGCATGGACAATAACAAACACTGTGACATGTGAAAACCAAATGGGGGATGGCTCTTTACTGCCACAAACAATAACTTGAAGCCGAGATTATTTTGGGGAATTAGGAGGTCCCAAGTTTCTGATGATGCACACCAACATTTAAGGTCCTCATTTTCTTCTTGAATCTCTTGTAAGTAGATTCTGTACATAACCGTGACAAACTACTTTCTGAGTAGGGCGCCCATGACATTCACATGCATAATGTATCCATTTATTAGTCAGGAGCATATAAGAAAATTAAAGTACTTTGGGAGAATATCTCGGTACTGGTTGCTATAGAATCAGTAACTCGTTTGTTACAGTCGCGTACAAGTGACTAATCTTAGCAAGCATCAAACACTTTATTAATGCTTCAGTTAGATTTTTGATTATTGAATGTCATAGCATAACAATTAGAGTTTTCTTATACAATGGAACTTTTATCATGCACTAAATAAGTTGAAAGAATAAGAATTTTGAAGTCCTAGCCAAGATCAAACCAAACTAATTAGGTAACAAGATGAATGCAGTTGCCCAAGTTGAAAAAGAATCAGGAAATTTTAGTGGTAGCTTTTATAAGCAGGGCTATACATGCAACTCTTTGTGTACTTGACAAGATCTTTAGGTCGTGGGAGATGAGAAGCCAAACCTTTAAGACATCATAAACAATGCAAAGTTAGTGTCCCTGTCAACTGATTAATTTGTAGTGCAAATATATAAATGAAGGAACTCACCTAGGTCATATGCCTTAGCAGCGACTTTGGCAGCAATATGAGCTGAAATGTTTCTGATATTGACAAATGGTGGGAAAATTAGACCCTTATTGAAGTTTTCCTCTGTTACCTGAGCAGCCAAAGCTTCAGCTGTTGCAATAATGTAAAACGTAGAAACAGTTATAGAATAGACTACCTTGTCTTTTAAGTCCTGTAATCTATTGTAATTGAGAAATGATTTATATCACAATTTTTTTATGATTTACGCTGACTTTGATTGGCTCCTCAAAAATTTAGTATTGATGAATAAGAAAATCATGCATGCAATTCTGTTTGTATTTTCTGGGCAAACAATTCCATCAATGTGTAACTTTATTGATTTTAAGTACGTGCTTCGCTATTAATTCTGGTGGGGCATACAACATTCATTGATCATTTAGTTTTTTTTTTAGCGGCAATATGGGTGAATAGTGGAGCTACATAGAGTTTTCAAAATCATACCGATCCTGGTATGTAAAGAGTGGTCAAATTCTGTCACATTATTTGAGATATTACCACAAAATTTTAATGTAAGTAGTGTTAATTGTAATTCATACTTACAAGCAGCCAAAAGCATATCATCATGAACACGAATTGTGCCTGAGATAATCAAACCCAACCCAAAACCAGGAAATATATAAGCATTGTTGGCCTAAGAAGAGAAGATGCGAAGAGTGAACCTCCATTAGTCCACTGCAAGTTTAAGATGAAGACTAAATTGAAAATGAGACTACTTCACATATCAGGCAGCTACAAACCTGGCCGGGAACAAATAGTTTATCTCCATACTTTACCGGGTCGAAGGGGCTTCCGCTAGCAAAAATTGCTTTACCCTGTGTTTGAGAGAGAAATTGATGGTTATAGACAACTGTTATCTACGAGTGCCATAGAGGGGTTAAGCTACGGAATTACCTGGCTCCATGTATAGACTTCTTTAGCTGTACACTCAGATTGTGAAGTAGGGTTTGAAAGAGCAAATATTAGACGTTTCTGCATGCCAATGACACTGACCACATCAATGATAGTCTTTTTTAAGGATATAAATCAGGTGGGGCAGGGAGGGTTAGCACAATCCTAAAACTTTTGGTAGGTCCACATATTTTCAGGCTGGACCAAGCCATATTTGCAAATTATATGAAAGTCAAAGGTCAGTTTTAAAATCATTTGGTTGGTTTGGGCCTGAATATTTTTTTAATTTTAAATTGACATTAGTTGGTGTGCAAGTTCAAATGATGCAATGAATCATAAAATAAAATAATGGCATGAAATTGTCGAATATGCATTTGTTTGGCCCTAGTACGGGCACTAAAATTGTTTAAATTATTTGGGTAGGATAGGGTTAGACCTTTTCAAGCCTAATAAGGCTTCTAGTTGGGTATGATCAGGCCACAATATTCAAGCTATGAGTAGGACCAGACTAAAGTTTACATGCTTTTTTATTATAGAGAGGAGAGGAGAGAGCAAAAGTGGATTAAAACCTCATTCAATGATGTCATGGCTTCAACCACCTCCTTTGAAAATGTCTTTCCCACTCCGGACGTTCCTATCAACACAGTAGGCTTGATGGCCTGATATAGCCAACGGCATATGATAAGATGTCGACGAAGAGTTGAGAAGGGAAAGTTAAAACCTTATGTAAGTTCATATCAAACTGCAATCTTCAAAAATTAGTTTTCACACCTTAACAGCATCTACAAGTTTCTCAACAGGTGCATGCTCATGTGCCCAAGGTTTCTTAAAATGTTGAAGTGACTCCATACGAGATCTAACAATTAGTCCCTGTATTAAAAAATAACTCTGTTATACTGAGAACAAAAGGGAACGAGGTTCATATAAAATATCCTCTTACCTTTGAGTCAACAAGCCAAATCTTATTGCGTGTTTCTGAAAGGGGAGCCTTTGCCTGTTAAGAAATTGAAATTAACACTTGCTTTTCCTAAACAAGAAATAGAACAAACTTAAAGAAGTCAATACCTGTTTTGATATCTGAAGAGCTATAAGCTCTGCTATACCAGTTCCAGCCTTCAGTAGTCAAAAAACAAAAATAAGAAACACAACTGTCATTAATCGGTACTCTGCTATGTTACTTTGAGTCTTCATTTTTAGTGAAGTAACTGTGTTCAAGCAATATGACATGGACATGGGTGTGTATAATCAAATACTCTAATTTGGTGTAAATTTATAGAAAAATTGGTGTGTTTTGACACCCGCAAATGCATTCAAAAATTTACATCTCTCAAGTACTCGGTAGTCCATTTGTAGAAGAAAACATTCATTTCTTACTAAATAAAATAAAAGAGAAGAAAGAAAATCAGGAAGCACTTTGAAGAGAAAATTACTACTTATCAGTCAATGTGATAAAGAGTTGGAGAGTAACAGTGTAAATACCAACAACGAGGCAAAAGTGTTTTGAGTTCTCACCTCTCCAGCACCCAGGAATAAGAAAGTATGGTCAGCCAATGATCCTCCTACAAATTTCAAAGCTGCAATAAGTCCAGCTAAAACCACCGATGCTGTACCCTGAACCATTTTGAAGGACCAAATTACATAAAAACGTTTCTTAAAATGGAGCAAGATTGATTATGATCCAAAAAATATAAGAATGTTAACCTGAATATCGTCATTAAAGACAAGGTGAGTTGATTTATATCTTGAGAGTAGTTCAAATGCATTGTGGTTTGCAAAATCCTCAAACTGAAAAGAAGAAGAAGAAGATAAAATTAGAAAAACTAGAAGCTTACATGTAAATGTAATGAATTTAGAAATTTTACGATACCAAACAAGACAAGTGTTGTCCAAGTTTCTTTGTTTAGGCCACAAGTGCTGTTTAACGCATTAGTTTATAAAATATGTTGTTAAGTTCATTATTTGTAAAAGGGCATCAAACAATGAAAAAAATTAACTTTTTATCTAAATTTTTATTAAATATACAAAAATAATACATATTACGCATGCATGTTTATATTTTTCAATGAACATATATGTAATGAAGTAATTTTAATTAACTTTATCTCTGACACATGTTTTTACAAACAAATAGACTTAAATGATATAATTTTTATAAATATATGACTTAAAAATACATTTTATAAATTAGGATACTAAACAACACCCAAAACCTAAACAAAATGACCATTACGACTCTCCACCCTACAAACTAAACTACTATATACCTGAATCAGGACTTTCTCCCCATAGTTCTGCTTAACAGCAGTCATAAATTCTTCTAAAAGATCTGCATACTCCTACATCAAACCTCAATTTTCTCAAATACACATTTCAAAGTGGCAATTGATCAGTTAAGACACTTTTCAGAGATAAAAGGAACAAACCTGCCCAGTTGCCCTCCTTCGCCTAAGCCCGGTGTAAAACTCATCGTTTAACAGTCGCTCATTGTTTGTGCCAACATCAATGGTCACTGGCAAGCACTACATGTAGCGAACAAGCATCATAAACCTTGTACTTGTACTAAGCTATTCACGTAAAGAATTCCTCAATTTGCAGTTGACATAACATATAAATTTGGTGTGAAGCCTACAAGCTCAACATGACAACAATACAATGCGAAGACGAATAGTTGAAGCAAAACTTACTGCTGAAGGACGAATTCCTCCTAGTGCAGTATATAAAGAAAGCTTTCCCACAGGGATACCCATGCCCTACAGAGATTAAAAACAGTTGTGGATCAAACAATGAAGTAAAGGCAATGGTAGAAACTCATGAAATATACATGATTAGGTCTACTACAAAAATATACTTAAAGTCATCTTGCTGATTTATAATTTTTGATTATTTTGTTAATAATTACCGAATAATAATTTATATTTAACAATTTTGTGATTTTGGTAACATCTTCTGATAAATGTGTCTTTTTTAAAAAAAATCTAAATAATTAAAAAAAAAATTGATTATTATTTATAATTTTATGTTTTTAATTATTTCTTTACAATATTTATACATATAAAAATAATAAGATTTGTTAATGATTCCTAAAAAATTTGAAAATAAAAAATAAGAAATTGAAATCAACCATACCTTGTTATAAAATTGTTTGGAAAAAAAAAAAATCATAAATCCATAATGAGATAAAACCTGGATTTTAAACATGAACTAACAAGCCATTATATTTTAACCTGGCATCCAAGATCCCCAAGGCCTAAAATGCGCTCCCCATCCGTCACAACAATAACTTGAATGCTCCTCTCTGGCCAGTTCTTTAAGACTTCAAGGATCCTTCCCCTAATAAATTCGAAAAGATAAAAATCTGCTTGGAAATTTAACTAATTCATAATGATCGAATGAGAACTCTAGAGGATTTTATACTTTTCATTCAAACTGATATAAAGGCCCTGAGGGTGCCTGAAAATGCTTCCATATTCCTGGCAAGCCTCACCAACAGTTGGTGTGTACACAACAGGAAGTAGTTCATCAACATTATCAATTATAAGCTTGTAAAACAGCCTTTCATTCCTCTCCTGTAAATTGTGAAGAAGCCATACGAAAAAAAGGTAGAAATTGTAAGAACCGAATAAAACTGGGATCTCAACACTTGAGAATTGGCGGCTAACGATCTTCTGACCAAGTGCAAGTTACTTTTTTTGGATAATTATTAGGTTGACTGTAGATACAAAACTCAACTGTAAAGAGCATATACTGCCTCAAGCTGAAACACCAGTACATGTACAACTTCACAGTATGGTCTATTATGAAGTGAAATATATATATGGTTCTAAGACTAATTATAATAACCAAGTGCCTAAATGAAGTATTTGAGATTTTGGTTTTAGATTCGCACAAACACCATAAAGTTGCAACTACAAAAACTCACCTGAAGATCCATCATGGCCACATATTTATGTAGTGGAACTTCATATTGTCGAAGACTTTGCATCAACTTCTTTTCCTAATACCAGCAAATCAACACAATGATCATCACAAAAGAAATTAAGGTTGTGTTTAATAATAATAAAAAAATAGAAAAATTTATCAACCAATTCATAACTGATTTTTTATTTCTTCAAAATCACTTATATCACTTTTCAAACACATCCATAATTATTTATATAAAAAATAGAATTCATAAAATCAATTAGAAATCAAAATCATAACTCTCATAATCAATTTCCTTATCAAACATGGCATAAACTTCTAACTTCAGTAAACAAAAGATTCATCTGATTCTGAGATGGTTATCATTGTTTTAACCTGAAGCTCCTGAGTCAGGACTGCTGGAGGCAACAGACCGCGCAAGTAGTGTGCATCTCTCTCCTTCTCGGTAAAGGCCAGCCCTTTGTTGTGGCGTGGATCACGCAACAAAGTGTGCCCACTGTAACATAATAATCACTTCAAACTGCTCATTAACACGTTAAAAAAATTCTGAACTCTGCCATTTATCTTGAGTCAGTTTATAAATTATACGGAGCTCAGATTTCACCAAATTAAGGCAAGCAAAACTGCTCTCTCCCTACAAAGAGAGACATGATCAGTCCTACCGTACACGTATACTTATAACGAACATGCAACATAACACTTATGTTAAATATAATCATATTTGATTGAATTAAACGAATATGCAACATAACATTTATGTTAAGTATAATCATATTTGATTGAATTATATTTAATTGTATTATAATTAATTTTTTGATAATTGTATAATATAGTTGAATTAAATTAATTATATATATTTTAATAAAATAATTTATATTTAAAAGAATTTTTTATTATAAAATTTAGGATGAAGAGCCAAAATGGTCCCTTTGTTTATGCAATAAGTATCCTTTAGCTCTCTAGCTTATAAAGGGTGTTTTAAGTCCATTTGTTTATAAAAAAAGTGTTTTAAAGTCCCTTTACTAGTAAAAAATGTGTCAGATAAGGAAAAAATTAATTTTTCATCCAATTTTCCGTTAAATCTAACGGAATAGTACATGTATCACATGCTTGTTTCTATTTTTCGATAGATATATATCAAATTAAATAACTTTTAATTAAAAAATTACTCTAATTTTTTACAATTTCTTTTAATTAAACTAAAATAAAATTTTCATTGTCTAATTTGTGATTTTAGATATTAAACAATAAAAATTATATTTAAATTTTATTGAATTCGATTAAAATTAAATAAAATTTTTATTGTCTAATACTTAAAGTCACAACTTAGATAATAAAAATTTTATTTAAATTTTATTGAAAATTATATTTAAATTACATTAAAAAATTTATTTAAGTTTTTTTTTTTTTAATTTATAAAATTGAGTAATTTTTTAATTAAATATTAATTTTTTTAGGTATATATATATGTGTGTGTGCATTGAAAAATATAAATATGCATGTAACACATCTACTATTCTGTTAGATTCAATTAAAAATTGGATGAAAAATTAACTTTGTCATTATTTGACACATTTTTTACAAGTAAAGGGATTTAAAAACACATTTTTCATAAGTAAAGGGATTTAAAAACATTGTTTATAACTTAGGGAATTAAATGCCATCTTTTATAGGAACAAAAGGACCTCTATGACATTTTTTCCTAAAATTTATTTAAATCAATATTTAATTCATTTTTATATTTTTATTACATTTTTAAAATAAAAAATATATTAATTTTAATTTGATATAAAAGAAAAAGTTAATATATATAATTTTATAATTAAAAATTTAAATAGATTAAATTAATTGTCTAATACGGTTTAGACCCATACTTTTAGTTATACAAAATTTCTACCAAATCATATTATTTTTATACTGTATAATACAATCTGATTTCATAATCAAACATATGACTGTATATAAATTATACAATCAAGTTATTTAGTACGATGTAACAAACATGCCAAATAAAAGTAATATTACTATTAAAATGCTTGTTTAAGCAATGTAATCAAATAATAGTAAAATAAAATCTATAAAGTCATCGAAGCAAAATTATAAAGAAAAAAAATATTTTTTATTGATAAATAAGGGAGAAAAAAATCATAAATAATTATACAAATGTGTAAAAAAAAAGAAAGTATTACAATGTATTCCTTAGGAGTGTGAGATAAATGAATACTATAATGCTTTATATTTCATTATAGATTAATAGTTAAATCAAACATAAAAATACCATAAATTATTCTCATTACAATTTATATTAGTGTCAATCAAACGTGATCTTAATTCAAACTATTCAATATCAAATGAAACTTTCTTCATTTCCGGGAAGAATAAATCTAAAATATTTTGCCTTCAAACCGTTTCTATTTACACAATCACACAAAAAAAAAAACATTCAAATTGTTCTTTTAATGTATGAGCAAGCATTCAAAATTTACAAATAAATTATAAAAATATACATGATTTTTACCCATATTTTTAATGTAAAGTAAATATAATAATATCTATGAAGTTTGCTCAAACAACAAGGAAGTTCCTAAAAATTTGATTTGTATCAATAACCTACCTTCAATTATGTCTTAATAATTGACCCAAAAAAATTTATGTCTTAATTAATATAGAAAATTCATTGATTTCATAATAATAATAAAAACATTGATATAAATAAAGCATAAATTAAAAACAAAAAAGAATAAATTGACACAAATATATAAAAGATAAAAAATATTAATATCCTTGATAAATATTAGAATTTCTTTTATTTTCTATCTTTATTTTATTTGTCTAGCTTTCCTAAATAAATAAAAAAATCATTAGGTTAGCTTTCTTTTTAATGTTTATTTAGTGTATTATTTTTGTACTTTTATTATTTTATTTTATATTTATTTTAAATAAAAAGGCTAAAATTACTTATTTGCTCTTGTTATGATGAGGTTTAATGTACTTACAGATGAACTTTCAGGCACTATGTCCAAGTACAATTATTCTACATGTTCTTCTACTTCTTATCACTGTCAATGCTTCTATCATTACTATAATATTTCATTAAAAAGTAGAACGGTATAACTTTTCTATCATCCTTTTTTTAATTTTATAAAAAGGATTATGTTTTCCATAAAAATTAAAGTTGGGAAAGGGGAAAAGTTCTAGATCTATTAGTTTCTTAATAAAATAAAAAATTAACATAAAGAGCCAAAAGTTACAGATAAAAAATATATTTTCTCAAATACAATATATTGTATACTTTCTATTAATAAAAATTATTTATGTCATGTTAATGTCTAATACTCTTTACTTTTATGTAAAAATAAAATGTCAACATAAATTCATTTTACTATATATTAATATCTCATTATATGCAAAAATTTCTCAAGGAGTTCACGTGACAGCTTCCATTGACATTTGAAAAAAAAAAAAAAAAAGATAAAAATAAGAATTGTTGATTTAAGACAAACTGAGAAAGCTGTCCGATTGAATGTTATGTTTTATACAAGTAAAACAGTTTTTTTAATTTATTTATATTTATAATTATTTAATTTAAATAATTTAGTTTCATAATTATTATATTAGATATTAGAGATTTTATATATATATTATATATATATATATATTAAATATCACAATAATTCCATTATTATATACAAATGAACAATTTACTCTCATAATTTTTGACTTGAGCATATATAGTTCCGTTATTTTAATTTTAATGTTTTTGTTATACTAAAAGTGCTTGTTTTAAAAAACTATATGACCATGATTGCTTAATTTTCATAATAATAGAATTTATAGTGCCAAATTCATAAATTATGGTACTAAAATGCTAATTTAAAAAAAATTACAAGTTTTTTGGTGTCTAACTCAATTATTACGTGACTAATATACTCATTTAATAAAAATTATGAGACTTTTAATACCCATTTTTCCTTTTTTTTTTTTTTTACATTTATAAATAAATAACTTATTTAACAAAACTAATTATATATATATATATATATATATATATATATATATATATATATATATTTTACAATAATTTTTGATATTGCTACAAAATTTATGTATAAATTATTCATTATTATTTTCCTTTATTTTTTATTGTTGGATAAAATTATTTTTAGTGAATTATAATTGTAATATTAACAATTTGATTTGTAATAATATCATTATATTATTAAAAATATGTAAATTGAAAAAAAAAAAAAAAAAAGCTGTTTTTGATGACCTTATACACTACTTTCTACTTTAAATTTTTGGTCAATTTATAAAAGAAATGGACACATATTTAAAAATAAAATTAATTTAAACATATGTTAAAAAAAATAATTTACATAATCTAAAAATTTTCTTACATGTATAATTTAATTTTTTGTTCTGTTTATTATAACCATATAAGTGATGAAAAATAAAACCTAACGTTTGAAGGTGTTTGATTAAAAAAAAAGGGCATAAACGAACAAATAAGACGCAGAATCAGGCTATCAATGATATGCCTCTCACCTCGCAATAGAAACAGTCCAGGGAGTAACAAGCTGATCATCATCTTCCGTAGCTGTATCATGACCATAAACGTCGACATCACCTCCACCTAAATTAGCAGGCTCACCGCCATTGATTTCAATCTCTCGATCAAAGACGCTTGTCATCATCTTCTTCAATATACTCTCCATCAATGGACTAATTTTCTTCTCTCCTCCTCTCACAACCAATATCCTCTGCAATTTGTAACTCAGCAAACTAGAAGGCAAAAAAAAAGTGTCAAAGACAAGAGCATGAACTGCCCACGTATACAAATCTAGCTAATTCAACGTTTCAATTGAAGAGCTCTGTTTTGTGGGTACCGCTCTACTCTAATATTCAAAATTTTATTGTTTCATACATATAAAGGAAACGAGTGAAAAAAGGGGACATGCCTTTACATAAACTCGCATCATAGGGAAAGACTTATTCTCGGATTGGGTTTTTGGCAAAGAATCTAACAGCCAAAAATTAGAGTTTTGCTAAAAAGTAAGAGAAATAATTTCTCTTTGATTATTATTTTTTTCTTCCTTACATTCATTATTTTTAATTTTCGGATTTAGTTTAAAATTTTGTAATTGAATTTAAACGATATTAAAAAGTTTGAAAATTAATAAAATAAAACAAGTAGATCAAAATTTAAAATAATAATAATAATAAGAAGAAATCAAGTGTAAATGTGAAACTTTTTATAGATTATTTGTGTAATGCAACATATTTGAAATTATTTTTTCTAGTAACATATTTGATTACGTAACAAAATAACAATAAATGATAATATTGAAAATTTTTTGTGGTTCAGATGGTAATATTTTTATTCCCCTACTAAAAACTTAAGTTTGAATCTCACCTAAATGTGTAAATATATTTTCTCTTTATTAATAAAAAGAATAAGATTTTAGAACCCTTTAAAAGAAAAACAATAAAAAATAATATTGACTATACATCACGATATTATACTTACGAATATTTATTATTATTATAAAAAGGTTTCCAGAGTATTTTTAATAGATTGTTTAAATTTTATAAAAAGTTTAAAATTATCATTGATATATATTCGATAATTATAGAAATATATTTTAATTTTAGTTGGTCAATTGGGGAAATTGTTTGGCACAAGATTCCAATTCAAAATAATAACTAATTAAAATGAATACTTCATCTCAAGGTAAACTTAATTTTTTAGTCAAGTTTTTTTCATGAGAAATTTGTCTATACAGTCAACAATTACTCTTAAAATTTTTTAAAAATAATAAAAATAGTATTTTTTTTTTTTATGTTTAAATTATACATTTTTATAAATAAAAATGACTTCTATTTTATTTTTTTTAACGTCAATCTAATTGAACTCTTTCAAATTAAATCACTGTAATTTAGACCGTATTCAATATTAAACATTCAATATTACACGTTTAATGTTATTGAGATATTAGTTTTATTATTGTAAATTTTTGGGAAATTATTTTTGGTAATTTTCCCTAAGAACTTTTTATGTATGCATCATCGTACCGCAATCTCATTATTAGGTACGCAAATTCAAGATCAGTGGATTAGATACCCAAATTTAATATTACAAGTTTAATATTATTGAGATATTAGTTTTATTATTGTAAATTTTTAAGAAATTATTTTTGGTAATTTTCCCTAAGAACTTTTTATGTATGCATCATCGTACTGCAATCTCATTATTAGATACGTAAATTCAAGATCAATAGATTAGATACTCAAATTTAATATTATATGTTTAATGTTATTGAGATAATAGTTTTATTATTGTAAATTTTTAAAAAATTATTTTTGGTAATTTTTCCTAAGAACTTTTTATGTATGCATTATCCTATCGCAATCTCATTATTAAGTACGCAAAGTGGATTAGATACTCAAATTCAAGGTCAGGAACTTGACACGTAAATTGTGCAATGTTATTTAAAAAAACTATTATTTTGGTCAAGACTATCGCCATAAAGCTAAATAAAGTAGGCACAAATCAAGAAGGGGTGGCCTTCATGGATTCGCTGATAATTACCCACCCACAAACAAATTCCCAGCTAATGCTCTAAATTGAAAAAAGTGTGTTGAAGCTTTCACTTTTATGCATCTTTCAGCAAATATCAACATTGTTGAAATGAGGAATAGAGAGCTTGTTGATTACCCAATTGATTTTTGTAGCTTGGTTGAACTTCCTGTTTGGGATTGGCTCAAAGTTGAGGGGATTTTTTTTAGGAAACAACATTTATAACATTTTCATAAAACTTTTTATTATAAAAATAATACAACTTAATATTTTTACCACCTAAAAATCCACATTTTAAAAATTTTACATCGACATTTAAATTAAGTTCCGATTAATTAAACTCATTTAATTTAACTCACTCAATATTAACATAGTGCTATTTTTTTGTTATATATTTTAAGAGATTTTATGTAATTTCCCCCTCTCTTTTTTTCACTTTGATAATCATATTGCAATCTATTCGGAAGTCAGCAAGAGCATAGAAAACATTTGGAATTCATTTTATAGCTGCTTTTGATAAAATTTCATAAATGAATGTTTTTCCATGGTTCTGACATTATTTCAACAAGTAACAAACACACTGCAAATTCGTGAGCCAAAGTTGGGGATTTTTATTGTATAAAAATTGGGCATTTTGCACACATGTAAGGATACGTACATTTAGAACGTAAATAATATTTAAAAAAAAAAAAAAAATCCAACTTTAGGGTTGCAATGCCTACCAAATTGTTCATCAACCGTCAACAGATTGTGCTGAAAACTTCATTTTGTTTTTCCTTGTTACCAAAATGGCTCAACAGAACTATAATACGACTCTCAGTGGTGCCCTTGAGTTCTAGGTTGGTATTCATAACCCAGGGTAAAACCTCCGACTGAAGGCTACTACATTTCACTTCGTCTAATTTTCTGACTCAAATGAGCAACTAGTGTTAATAAGTTTTCAAGGAGCTCGAGAATACTAATCTTAATTTTACTAGAGCTCTAATAATTTTGGCAATCGATAGCCACCGAAGCATTGACAAACCATAGTATGCCTCCAAAAATGTTTTAGAATACTGCTCATGAACATGTGCTCAAATAGCTTCAATTTTTTAATACATGTTCAGTAATAGGTGGTCAAAATATAATACATTTTATGGGGTCAAAAAAGAAAACTGCTATTTGACACTATTTAGATGAAGCCAAAATCTGGATAGACAGAAAAGCTAGAATTCAACAATGGAAAACATGCTTAGAATATGTTTTCCGATCAAAGAAAACTAGTTAAAATAATTTAGACAAGAGGTATGCGCTCAAAATAATATTAATATATTAATCGTTCAACTTTCTACCAAATCTTCACACAACAAAAATACTAGTATATGAGTTAGTATGCAATTTCTTCTCCCTTTTTTAGTTGAAAATGCTTTTAAATAAATCAAAATACTTTTAAGATTGTTTAGAAATCTCTTTGAGAATTACTTTTAAAAATTTAAGAAATACTATTTGTGCTTTCAAAAAAATACTTTACTTTTATAAATCATTTGAATTGATACTTTCATCTTAAAATTATTACTATATTGTAAATTAAAATAACTTGTAACATTTTTACGTCAAAAACCTACCTGCTTCTCTTAAAACTACTTCTAAAAGAAGCATGTCCAAACTAGCCCAATATCTCATGCCACTACCCTCTAAAAACTTTTATCACGTCTGGATTTAAAAACTAATGCAAGGAAAATGCAAAAGCTGGAGGAAAATGGAAAAGAGTGCTGTTACCTTTCATTAAACAAGATGGTGCCTATTAGTACCTGAACATTGACATAAGTTAAAACAATCATTATTCAGTAAAAATCTAGCTAACAACTATTGAAAAAGGACACAATAATGAAAAAAAGACAACTCAAACTTACCAAAGGACTAACAAATTATTCCTTGATATTACAAATTTCCAAATGGAGAAGAAGAGGAACCTCGTAAAGATGCCATGTTGCCTTCAACCTCAAACCAAAATCAACCAACTAAACATGCCATATTCAATTGCTCGCAAATGGTCGAACCAAAAGGAGACTTGGCTTTTGTAAAGTGATGTGAAGTAGTATTTTGCAGATGCTGAGGCTACGAGCATCGACTGGTCATCAATTTCTGACGAACATATATATGTCCAATCATCAGAGTTGCAATGATATAGCTAAACTAAACAATCTTGGGATAATTAAGAACCAGGAGGGAAAAGCTGTAGGAATAACGAACTAAGAAAAACAAAAGAAACAACTGAACAATAACAGAGCAAGAACAACACCAGAAAGTTTACGTGGTTCCTCTCTCAGATTGAGAGCATACATCCACGGGAGGGAGCACCTTCCAATCCACTATGAAGTTAAAGATCATACACACTCAATGGTCTCTAGAACAATGATCAAAAGACTGCACAACGCTCACGCTACAATCTGTCTTAGTCTAGTACTGAAAGGTTGTCTATTTCGTATCTTTGCCACAGTGCAAAGTGTCTTATTTATAATAGATGCTGTAAGACAAATTTACAAGACTTAATATGTAAGGATTACAGATTATAACGTAACCTTTACAGAAAGACACAAAACATATGCCATGCAGCTTGCAATAATGTGCGCATAAGACGTTTGAGTCACAAGTTTTCACAATTCTCCACCTTGACTCAAATGATCTCAATCTTCAAACTGAATCATGAAAGGTGCATTCCCTGCCTACACACACTACCCCTTAACCTTCACCAATTTTAAGCAAATCCATACACAACTTAAATTTGCTTACAGTCACTGGTTTTGTGAGAAAATCTGCTGGATTTTCTGCAGTTCTTACCTTCAAAATTAACACTTTCCCATCTGACACCAAGTCTCTTATAAAGTGAAGCTTGATATCGATATGTTTTGTTCTCTCATGATGCATAGGAATTTTATCAACACATATTGCACTTTGGCTGTCACAGAAGACAGGTACACCTTCTGTTTTTAGTTCAAAACTGCTTAACAACCCTTTAAGCCAAACTCCTTCTTTCACAGCTTCAATTAATGCAATATATTCTGATTCAGTTGTTGACAATGCCACCACATGCTGTAAAGTTGCTTTCCAACTCATTGTGTTACCCAACGCTCTAAAAGCATACCCTGTCAATGACCTTCTTTTATCTAGATCACCAGCAAAATCAGCATCCACAAATCCACATAAAGTTGAGTCATTTCTTGAACATTTTCCATACTCCAATCCAACATTAATTGTACCAGAGAGATACTTCAATACCCACTTAACAGCTTCCCAATGCTGTTTTCCTGGGTTTGACATAAAACGGCTCACTAAGCTTACTCCATATGCAATGTCAGGCCTGGTGCAAATCATTGCAAACATAAGGCTTCCTACAGCACTTGCATACGGTACTAACCTCATTTCTTCTTTTTCCTCTTCACTTGATGGACATTGATCAGAAGACAATTTGAAATGAGCAGCAATGGGTGTTGAAACTGGCTTAGCACAAGTCATTCTGAATTTGTTCAGAACCTTTTTTAAGTAGCTCTTCTGAGTCACAAACAGTTTTCCAGCCTCTCTATCCCTTGAAATTTCCATTCCCAAAATTCTTTTGGCTGCTCCCAAGTCCTTCATTTCAAATTCAGAAGTCAGAACTCCTTTTACCCATATGATCTCATCAAAATCTTCACTGGCTATGAGCATATCATCTACATACAAGAGTAAGAACACCATTGAATGATTGCGCTCCACCTTAACATATGCACAAGGGTCTAGCTCACAGCGTTTAAACCCCACTGAGGTGATGAAACCATCAAACCTCCTATACCACTGTCTCGGGGATTGTTTAAGTCCATAAAGTGATTTTTGGAGCAAACACACAAGATTTTCCTTTCCACTTTCTGCATATCCTTCAGGTTGTTTCATGAATATCCTTTCTTCCAACGTCCCATGTAGGAAAGCCGTTTTAACATCCATCTGTTCAAGATGCATGTTAAAATGAGCTACAATAGACAGCAATACTCTTATTGATGTATATTTAACCACCGGGGAGAAGATTTCATTGTAATCTACCCCTTCAACCTGTGTAAAGCCTTGTGCTATCAGTCTTGCCTTGTACTTTCTAGATTCTGTATCTTTCAAACCTTCCTTCAACTTGTAAAGCCACCTACAGCCAACCAATTTAACATCTTTTGGCTGTTTTACTAGAATCCAAGTCTCATTTTGCATCAACGACTTATATTCCTCATCCATTGCAATTTTCCAATTTCTAGATTCACTACAGATTATTGCCTCCTTGTAGGTTGAAGGTTCATCTAAGTATGGTTCATGTGCAGCAGAAAGAGCATAAAAGATCAAGGCTGCTTCACCATATTTACTTGGTCTTTTTATTTCTCTCCTAACTCTATCTCTTGTGAGTTGGTAATCTCTGATAGGATCAGTCTCTTGTATGAGATAGTCATTTGAGATACTTATGTCTTCAAGGTTACTAAGTGTTTGTCCCATAACAACATCAGATCCTATCGAATTTTGGTCAGTCTATACCTCTTTAGGATTTGAATATATATGGTCCTGTGAGACGTTCTCCACCTGCACAGAATGTGTAGTTGAGTTGATGATATCTCCACCATCTTGTGTCTTATCCTTCATATCAAGAATTGTAGCAGATTCATCAAATATGACATCCCTACTAACTATATTTCTTTTAGTTATTGGACACCACAGTTTGTATCTTTTCACTCCCTCTGGATAACCAATAAAAATACACTTCTTGGTTCTTGGTTGTAACTTCCCATCACTTACATGCACATACCCAATGCACCCAAAAACTCTGAGATATGAATACCCAGTTGGTTTACCAAACCAAACTTCATTTGGTGTCTTAAACTCTATAGCACTTGAGGGACATTTGTTGTTAAGATAGCATGCAATGTTAAGAGCTTCTGCCCAAAAATGAGCAGGGAGGTTAGCATTTGAAAGTAAGCACCTAACCTTTTCCATGAGAGTCCTGTTTAGCCTCTCAGCTACCCCATTCTGTTGGGGTGTTAGCCTCACAGTTCTATGTCTCTGAATTCCATGTTCTTGACAGTGTTCAGTGAACTCATTGTGGCAGAATTCCATACCATTATCAGTCCTCAATCTTTTTAACCTTTTACCAGTCAGGTTTTCAACTAGAGCTTTCCATTGCTTGAAATATTGAAAGACTTGATCTTTAGTTTTGAGAACATACACCCAACTTTTCCTGGAATGATCATCAGTGAAGGTTAAGAAATACCTGTTTCCACCAAGTGAAGCTATGGTAGATGGTCCCCATAGATTTGAATGTACATATTCCAAGATATCTGTTGTAGTATGCTTTCCTTTTGGAAACTTCACTCTTTTCTGTTTCCCTGCAATACAGTGCTCACAAATACCCATACTAGTGACCTTAACTCCATCCAATAATCCTCTGTTGGATAATTGCACCAGTCTTTGTTCACTGATATGACCCATACGTTTGTGCCACAGTAGAGACTTATCAACTGCACTTTCTGCAACAGTTGCAGCACCATTAGAAGTGTTGCCTTCCAACAAATAGAGTCCTTTCTGTTTGTTTGCTTTCAATACAAGTGAACCCTTTGTGACTATCATTTTATCATTTTGAATCTTGATAGTGTAACCTGCAACATCAAGCATGCCCACAGAAATGAGATTTTTCTTAATCTCAAGCACATATCTTACACCAGTGAGAGTTCTTTCAATACCATCTCTAAGTTTTAATTTAATGTCACCAACTCCTTCTATCTTGCATTCAGAATTATCACCAAGCATCACATATCCATCTTGAACTACTTTAAAATTCAAGAACCAGTTCTTAATAGGACATATGTGAAAGGAGCATCCAGAATCTAATATCCATTCTGAGTCACCTTTAACGGTTGAAATTGCAAGAACAACTGAGTCATCAAACTTATCAGATATGAAATCAATTTCACCATCACTCGAATGTTCAAGACCTTTCTTGATCACAGGACAATCACGCCTAAAATGGCCTTCTTTCATACATGCCCAGCATTTGTTCGAACGACCTCTTGATTGTGATCTCCCTTTAGACTGTGATCTTCCCTTTTTCTTGTAATTAAAAGATTTCTTGAATGATCTTCCTCTAGTAAAGAGAGAGTTTCCAATGCCACTATCTTTCTTGTCATCTCGTCCTAATTCTTTTCTTTCTTTCTTGTGTTCAGCATCACAGGTCCTCAATGCTGAAACTACAGTATCAAATTTCAGACCATCTCTTCCATATTGAAGAGCATTTCTCACATTTCTGAACACATCAGGCACAGAGTTAAGGAGGATGATTGCTTGATTCTCATCAGACAATTCTTCTCCAGAATTTGCCAATTCTATAGTCATTCTCTTAAGTTCATCAAGATTATCTTCTAAGCTTCTTGATAGATTCATTTTAAAACCAAATAACTGAACCTTTAGGTTGATTCTGCTTGACAAAGACTTCACAAGGTATAGTTCATCCAATTTTTTCCACACCTCTAGAGTTGTCTTCTGTTTATTGACCTGTCTTATGACATTATCAGCAAGATTAAGGATGATACTGGTGTACGCTTTGACCAAGATTCTTTTCTTGTCTAATTCTTTATAGCTTTCTGGATACTCAGGCACTTCATCAATGCCTTCAGCAACATCTTGCTGAACCAACAGAGAGTACATCTTCTGTTTCCACAGCCCAAAATCCCCAGTTCCATCAAACTTCTCAACTTCATACTTCGTGAAACCCATCTTTGATTTAGTTCATTTATCTTCAAGGGTCAGACAGAGAAATCATTCAAGAACCAGAGAAAGAGTTGATCAGGCTCTATCTTGATCAAGAACTTTATGAATCCCCTTGAAAAACAACCAAAGCTCTGATACCAATTTGTAGGAATAACGAACTAAGAAAAACAAAAGAAACAACTGAACAATAACAGAGCAAGAACAACACCAAAAAGTTTACGTGGTTCCTCTCTCAGATTGAGAGCATACATCCACGGGAGGGAGCACCTTCCAATCCACTATGAAGTTAAAGATCATACACACTCAATGGTCTCTAGAACAATGATCAAAAGACTGCACAACGCTCACGCTACAATCTGTCTTAGTCTAGTACTGAAAGGATGTCTATTTCATATCTTTGCCACAGTGCAAAGTCTCTTATTTATAATAGATGCTGTAAGACAAATTTACAAGACTTAATATGTAAGGATTACAGATTATAACGTAACCCTTACAGAAAGACACAAAACATATGCCATGCAGCTTGCAATAATGTGCGCATAAGACGTTTGAGTCACAAGTTTTCACAAAAGCCAATCATAGAAAGTGGAAAAACTAACTTAATTCCATTTGCTTCACGGAAACAAGACATAATATTTTACAAAAACCATGCACCATAATCACCAAGTTGATGAAATGGAGAAGCAATTGTATGCATAATAGTATGGCATAAAAAGAAAAAAGAAGAATATAGAAAAGCATTACAAACTGCTGCTTTGAACTTTAAAGTATAGAACTGCTAACTGTTACAAGTTCCAGACATCCCATAAGCAGCATTTGTTCATAAAGTTGGGCCAACCAAAAGTGAAGAGCTAAGTACATGTTCAAAAGCTGAAAATGTCAGAATCCAAATCAAGAATTAAATAGGACCTGCCCATATGCCTTCAACAGGGAGTCTATTGTTCAAAGATAAGACTTTTTAACATGGGAAAAATAAACGCCACAAATGCTTGTAACAGATGATATGTGATGGTGGCTGTAAAGAAATTATAGTATACATCATTTCCAACATGCCATCACCAGTATAACTTTTTATGAGATACTCCGAGGAGCAATATCTGAGGCACAAAAGCAGACTCAGAGTCATGTAGGGAATGAATGCTTAAAATTATGTCAGCAAAACCGGAATATACTTCAGAGCTTATGAGACTGTTCGGCCATAACAAATAGATGAGATAAAGAGATTATTCACCCATTTATCCTGCAGTAACAACAGAAAGAAATTAAATTTTCAAACATGTAAACATCAAACAGGAAGAATGATTAACTAAGGTCACCTTGACATGTTTACTAGGGAAAGAAGATGTTCGAAAAGTCTCTTGAGCAAATGCAGCCTGGTCCACAGTTGCAGCAATTGATGTGATTCTGAAACCACTTTCCCATCTTCTATGAATACCCTCACTAGGATAAAGAAAATCTAGCTCCACTACCTGATATTGTAGAAGAAAAACTTTTGGAACTTTTCATTTCGAGCAACCAAATGGAATTCAAAATGGCATTCATACATCTAAAATATTACCTGGCCATGGATGTAACATAAAATCCCTCCTGCCACTTTTTATTAATCCACTTGAAAGGAAAGGAATCACTCACTTTATAAGACTGCTGAAGGTAATTGGTCCCTGTATGAAGCAAAGCAAATTACACATGGCATAAAGGTAAAATAAAGACAGGGAAAAATTAATTTCCTTTAATCTGGATGTACTTAAACTAACCTTTAGACATTACAACTAATGAGCTTCAGTTATTAGCTCCTGCTATTGCACTTATATAATAATTATTCACCCACTGTTCCATAATCCAATCCTTAACAAACAAAAAAACTTAAAAAAAAAACATCAATAACATAAACATATGTATCTTGGTGAAAATTGAAACCATGAAGGCAGGCAAGAAACCTTATGAAGGAAATATGGTGAAAGTTCATAAACTTGAGCACTGAAGTCAGTGCCAGCATCCATGATAAGGGCCCAAAGATTTGAACAAGAGGAAACACTGCTGATAAATAAACCATCTTTATGTCCTATGTCAATGTATTGCGAGAGTCTCAAATCGGAAACATTGATGCAGATGTAAAACAACGTAGCCTTTAAAAAACTTGCAATTTAAGGTATTATTATGCATTATAAAATATAAACCTTTGCTTCATACGATAATGAGCATTATAAATAGTAATCCACTGTGCTTCAGGCATCCCCATACGAATCTTCTTTTTTGGTTGCTCATCATCATTCACCTCAATGGTCAGAAGTCCTCTCTTTTGACCAACTTGACATAGAAGCTTTGTTGGGAAAAATATCGGTAATTGCGGAATCATTTCCCACCACCAGATTTACGGGAAGCAAACGATAAATAAAATAGAGCAGGAACAAGGAAATAACACACAGAGAATTTTACGTGGTTCACCCCAAAAGTTTAAACGGGCTACTCCACACAGAGCTACTTTTATGCCTTCACTATAATGATAATAATACAACAGTGTTTATCACAAAACACTCACATCACTTACAGAGTATACCCAGAGAATAAATCTCAACACACACTGAAAAATGTATTTATCTCTCACTATAATATCCCCTTATCAACAGAAAATAAAGTAGTGTCAGATGAAACTCAAAACAGATTCACTGAGAAAACAACATTAATGATCCCCTATGGATAGAACAATGAATATTATACATACCTTGTGAGCACCTTCAGTGTTTAGTGGTCTAATATCTACATTAGGACCGACAATCCCATCAAATAGGGAAATATACTTTGCATAGTTGGGGTCTTCATCAAATTTCAAATTCACCACATATTCTAAAAATTCTCGGAAAGGCTGAGGACAAAAGCAGAATAAAGTTTCTGGAGAAGTAGCCATCTTTTTCTTGCAGACAAGCAAACCTTTATTTTCTCCCTAATTAAAAAAAATATTAGGATTGCAACATTTATATGTGAAACACAACCATGGTTAATTTTAGAAATATTAAACCTGATATCCATGCCAAGGCAAGCGGCCACGAAGAAGAAATATGAGCGTATAAGCAAGAGATTCGAAATCATCTCTCCTGCTACTAGTTCTACCAAGATGGGCATGCACACTAGCATACCGAACTGTTCCTCTGAAGCAAAAAAAAATATAAAAAAAATTGTTGATACACAATAAGTAATATTCTTTAGAAGATAAAGCAAATTCATGGTAAAAACTGGTACATGTGTTGGGAAAAATATCGATAATTGTGGAATCATTTCCCACAACCAGATTTACGGGGGAGCAAACGATAGATAAAGTAGAGCAGGAACAAGGAAATAACACACAGAGAATTTACGTGGTTCACCCCAAAAGTTTAAACGGGCTACTCCACACAGAGCTACTTTTATGCCTTCACTATAGTGATAATAATACAACAGTGTTTATCACAAAATACTCACATCAGTTACAGAGTATACCCAGAGAATAAATCTCAACACTCACTGGAAAATGTATTTATCTCTCACTATAAAATTTTCTTCACACTATGTGATGTTGACGTGAATAGTAAATTCACTATTCACCAAGGGACGCATATGTGAATAGCAAATTCACTATTCACTTTTTGACTTCCTAATTAATATAGGAACAAGGCACAGGCTCTCTGTTTCCTCATTTTTCTTTATCTCTCTCGAGATAGATTTCAAGAATTTTCAGAGAAAACTCTTCTCTCCTCTTCTCACTTCTCTGTCTACATTTTCTTGGAAGGGGATATTTGAGAGCTTAATTTCCTCTGCAACCATCTTCTCTATTTATAGAGAAATTTCTACAGCAAATGTCAAAAGAAACGGAGCCGACATTTCCTTAATTTCAATATTTGCTGCTAATTTCTTCTCCAGCTGCATCTGGAAAAATCATGGCTGCTGCTGTAGGAAAAGCTGCTGCTGCTGCTGGAGGCTTCTGGTGAGGTCATGGCTTACCTCACTTCCCAGCCATAATTCCTGACAATCTCCCACTTGGAGACATATTTCAATCTTGTTTCCACACATGACCACTGCGACAACACTTTCTGGATTTGTTACGTCCGCAGTCCAACTGTCAACGTTGCTTTTACTGACAACCATAATCCTCAATGTAGAGAATTATCATACTCCACCATAAAGAGTATACACACTTAGAATTTTTTTACCAATTCTAAGAATTTTCTTCGGCTCATGTCGAAATAACCTTGCTGAAAAATTTATGGTGCAACTTCCACGTTGGCTTTCCAGGAAGTTTCATCAGCCATCGACATAAATTCCACCACACACCTTGCATCAAATGCCAACCAATGCTTGTGTGTAAATTGTGGACACGCTAGCAGTAATACATCCTCTTTCATGGCAATCTTGGAGATGCCAAAAGGATAACCACAGCCTCTTATGGAGAAAAGAGACTCACTGCCTGCGACAATATCAGTATCTCCATTTACTGATTTCGGAGCTTTTTGCCGAACTGCTCCACCGACAATTTTTCTTTTCAGGTGATAAAATTGTCCACACCTTTTTTCCTTTCATCTCCTGCCATTGCTCCCACTCAAATCTGGTAACTTCAAAAAATCACTATCGCAAAATAATGATGTGTGAATAGTGACATGAATAGTAACATAAATACTATTCACCTTTTGACTTTTACTATTCACGCTTTAATTATTATAACTTTTACTATTCACTTTTCCTGAGTGAACAGTAACTCCACTATTTTGCACAGTACCGGTTACTATTTGAATGAATAGTAACCGCACAATTTGATTTTCGATACAAGCTTCACAACCTTGAGCTCTGATACCAGTTGTTGGGAAAAAATCGGTAATTGCGGAATCATTTCCCACAACCAGATTTACGGGGGAGCAAACGAATGATAATATAGAGCAGGAATAAAGGAAATAACACACAGAGAATTTATTCTCTGGGTATACTCTGTAACTGATGTGAATGTTTTATGATAAACACTGTTGTATTATTATCACTATAGTGAAGGCATTACATTAGCTCTGTGTGGAGTAGCCCGTTTAAACTTTTGGGGTGAACCACGTAAATTCTCTGTGTGTTATTTCCTTGTTCCTGCTCTACTTTATCTATCGTTTGCTCCCCCGTAAATCTGGTAGTGGGAAATGATTCCGCAAATTATCCAATTTTTTCCCAACAACATGTACAACAAGTTACCTGAAAACATCGGGCGTTGATTGTACTCAACATGCTGGCCAGTTGTGCTATCTTTCCAGCATTTTGCTGCAGGGTCAAAAGAGTGGCAACAGAACAATGAGATTCTGAAATTAATAGCAGCTGAGAAAAAGGCATGATGCTTCTTCAACATACCTAATCCAAGGTCAACAAGAAAAAGCTTTTTCTCTTCCAGAGTTCCAGGGGGACCAAGTAAAAAGTTCTCAGGCTTTATGTCTCCATGCACATATCTTCCACAAATAAAGCAGTAAAAAATAAGAACCAAACACATGTTGACATAATGGGGAAAAAGATAGCCATAACACTCCTAAAATAGTGTATATTAGTTCAGATATCGTTCATCTATCCTACTGGCAACATAGTCTAGTCTAAGGGTGGTTGACAATTAAGATAATTGGAATGGAATTCAAAATACTCCATATAAAATGTCTAAAAATGAAGATAACACATTAAAGTGCAAGCAGGTAACAACTAAAGGCACCGAGAATGTTGAAATAACGCAAATACTCAATGTCATGGAATCTGATGTGAGATTTGAAAATTACTTCACTGCCCTTGAAACAGAGGAAAACCTACCACGATAAAAAAAAAAAGTAGCTGGCAATGCTGAAAAAGAAATCTCAATATCCAATTCTCCATATAAAAGAATATATAAATGCAGTGAAAGTGAATGCAATAAAATACCCTCTAGAGTGCATCTTCTCCAATAATAGAATAAACAAATGTCAATACCAAGAGATATGGGTAAGGTTTAAGGTTCTATAAGTCACTATCTGATGATTCATTAATCAGAATTGTCACTATATATATGTATTTTTTTTACTTCCTAATCATTGCTAACAAAAAAAAAAACATTTTGAAAGAACAAAAAAAACAATGCATCTTTGTTAAATGATAGGAGCTGAGATCAACATTGTGAAAAAACATATTAATATTATTAGTGAATAGGAAGTGGAAACAACATTGTCCATAACATGCTGTACTCAAGTCTCTTTTTTTTTTTAAATTTCTGGTAGACCAATTTATTCATAGAATTCTAGTTGAAACAAATAGTTCTTCCATGCGTTATGAACCTTATGGCCATATGTTCCAAGTTTAGGTCTCCACCTTTTAATAAATAATTATGAATTTTACTTTACACAATATATTTATCTTCTTCTTTTTCTCAACTTTCTTAAAGAAATGGAAGGAGAACTCTAATGGTCTAATTTCAAGTTTCATTTTTAGATGTATTTTTAGGTGTATTAGACCTTAAAGAAACGTGGCATTTTGAAGAAGCGGACAAGTAAGAGTACATGTTGATTTTATTTTGCCCATAAATATTTCATTATTAACAGGCTTATCAATTTATTTGGCCCTTAATAATTTGATCTCTAACATTTTTAAATTTGATAAATTTAATTCAAAATCTCAATTTCTATTAAATTATAATTTAACATGCTATACTTAATTATTACATAATTAAAAGGTTGATGACCAAATTATAATTTTTTTTAAGGATCAAATTATCTATTTTGAAATAAGTTGGGAAGCAAATAAATTAAAAAGTCAAGTTTTATTATAGTTAAGTATAAAGCTTTAAAATCAATTTAACGAAATTTGAGAATTTGGATTAAATTTGTCAAATTTAAAAATATTAGGAATTATATTATATAAATTAAAAAAAATTGAGAACAAATTGTAAGATTTAATTATATTAGGAACCAAAAGAAATAAGCCTTATTAATATTTTATAATAAGGAGGAGCATTTTTAAGGATTTGCATGACTCTTGGATAATAAAAATAAAACAATAACTTAAATGAAAAACATAGTTTAGATCAAACCTAAAATTCTAGAGAATCTTGGCTGAAATCAGAGCTGGAATATGTGGACAGGTCTCACCGAACTGCCTTACAGTTTAATTTTGAACTTCCACTATGAAGTTCATATTGTAAAAAACATATTTTTTACCTGCATTGCACATGTATTTTTTTTTTCATACATAAAATCTTGTGATTTTTTTTGTAAAAAAACATGTATTTTAAATAATTAAAAGTGAAATCAATTAAATAACTTCTGCATTCGTATCTTTTATCTCATGTTTACGTGTTAGTATTATTTAAAAAATTAAATTTTGGTTTATGATTTATAATTAAATAATTGATTTTGCGATTTTTGATTTTTTTTTTTTATAAAAATAATCAACAATGTGTTTGATAAAAATTTAGACTTAGTAATTTTTAAGAAAAAAATCAAAAATCACCTCTAAGTTGTTTGTAAGGCTTTTTATTTTTTTTTCAAATATCTTTAAAAATAAAGAAAAAAATTGTTTTTTTAACAAATATTAATGTTTTAATCATTTTGTTCCAATATTTATACATATAAAAATTATAAGACTTGATTTACTCTCTAAAAAAATGTTTTGTTAAAATGAAAAAAATTAGAAATTTGATTAAAAAGTTTCTTTTAAAAGATTTATGAATCATCCTATATTTTGAAAGTACTTTTTAAAAATATAAACATTAAAATAAAAAAAATGTTACCAAATATACATAATTAAAAAATTACTTAAAAAATTAAAAATTAATAATCAAAATTATTATCGATCTAAGCCCAAAATAATTCTATAACATTATAAGGAGTGAATGCAAATTTATCCACTATTATTAGCACTTATCTCGTAGCTATTAAATATAATAGTATCCAATTAATTTTTACAAAACTAAAAGTAGAAGATGTATAAAGAAAAACAAACAATTACAATGTCTTTAACGTATGGTTTGCACGGGTGAACATTTGAGAAATAAAGCAACTTTTCTTTTTTCAATATGATCATGAAAAATATTGCCAAATCAGGACAATCTCCATCCCACTCTCTCATTCATGAATGCTGCGCAAAGAGTGTTTCAACATCCACATGCATTTAACTCTAACCCCTTTCTTGAATTCATCTCTCTCTCTCTCCCTCTTACATGGTTTGTTATGATTCTTGTGAAGTATGAGTTCTTTTTAAGAATCTCTGTTATATATAGTCGACAAAACAATCTTTCAGAAAATAATAAATATAACACTTTTCAAAACTAGTACTTCTTGTATTCAAAATTTATATTTTTACAAGAAAAAAATGATTACTATATCTTTTTTCTTTGAACACCAATTCAATTTCAATTGAATGATAATTAGAACCGTTCAATATTAAACGTTTAATATTTCACGTACAAATTAAACGTTCAACATTATTGAAATGCTAATTTTATTATTATAAATTTTAAAAGCGTTAATTTTGATAAATTTTCAACTATCTTTCTTTATAAAACCGCTTTCTTTATAAATTTTCAACTATCGTGTTTATTCGTGTTCGTGTCGTGTTTGTTCGTGTTATTCGTGTCGTGTTTTCGTGTTGGTTGACACATTAAAAAATTTATTTGAATTTTTTTTGTGTTACTTATTTATAATAGTAAAAAATAACAAAACCTTTAAGAACATAAAAAAATTATTGATCAATTCTTACTAAAAAAAATTCATATCATGTCGTATTCGAATCGTACTATCGTATCGTATCAAAAATTACTACCCCTAAGTTGCAGCTAATGGTTTTTTATTATGTCAACGTCATGCAACGAATCTCAACCTTTCTATTGTTTGTTCGTTGGAAATTTCAAAACAATTAAAATAATTTTAATTTTATTTTGTTTGTTTAAATCTTCAAAAGAAAAAGCTTAACCTTAATTTATTACTCGTTTTGATAATAATTTTAATTACAATTTTACAAATTTTGAAATTATATATGTTTAATAACTCATTTTTAATTTTTAATTTTTAAATTTAAAATCTAATTTTTAAATTTGGCCAAATTTTAAAACTCAACAAAAATAAGTTTTGAAATTAAATTCTTTTTTTTTTTTTTTTAATTTTTGACACTAAAAATTAATAACTCAATAATACTCAAAATAATTAAAGAGTCAAAATTTATTGAAAATTTATCCCCAAAAAAAAAGTTTAAAATTGAATTTTCTAGCTTAAAAAATTGAAAATTGAAAATTGAAAGTTGAAAATTAAAAATTTGTTATTATCAAACAAGCATGCCCAATTTTAATTTCTACTTTTTAAAATTAAAACTAAAAATTGTTATCAAATAATTTTTATTTTTTTTTCTAAAAAAATGTTAAATTTAAAAATTAAAATAATTATCAAACATAACTCAAATAATTACGAATTGAATTATGGATAAACATTTTGTATTTTACTCGTGTCGGTGTGAAGTCATGATTGTAACAAAGTTTTTCTTCTAGGGGGATCAAAGTACGAAATTTTGTAGGTAGCTTACATTTGATAATTTATTTTAAAATTTTATTTATAAATTTTGAAATTTAAAAATTCAAATTTTGAGTTAAATTTATTTTTATCAACTATACTAAAAAGTTAATAACACAATTTTACTTAATATCCCTCAAAATAATTTAACAGTCAAAATTTAATAACAATTTATCATCAAAAATAAGATCAAAATTAAACTCTAAAGTTAAAGATTGAAAATAAATTATGAAATTAACAAACAATATTAATTTTCAATTTATTATTTTCAAGCCAATTGTCGTGTCATTTTTGTGGCATTAGGATGATGTAAGTTCAAACCCATCAAATGTATAACGGGCTATGAGTGTGTAATTAATTATTTCAAAAAATTATATTTTTCAATAATAAAACTAGAAATTAGTTATCAAACTTTTTTTTTTTCCTAAAAACTTCTAAAATTGTTAATCAAAATTAGAAATTGCAGTGAGTATTAATCATGACCAATAATTTCTATTCCTATAATAGCTTATCCAATCATAGTTTTTTTTTTTTTTTATCAAATTGCATTTCCAATAGATTAAGACCATACCAAATTTTAAAAAAAAAAATTAAATTATTGCAAACAAATATATTAAAAAATAATTCTTTATTGTATGGTTAGCACGGGCAAAAACATTAAAAAGGGGACTAAACAGATACGAAAAAGGAAAAAGATATTTACTTTTCTTTAACTCATGAAAAATCTTGCCAAAACAATACCTTCTCTACCTTTCATTCATGAACATTGCTATCATCCGCTTGCATTTTCTTTCTAGCCTTTACAAAACATAAAGAGTTCATGACTATTATAAATAAATCATACCCTATGTTCGTTACTTTCTCCCACATAACATTCTCAATATTATCACACATCACTGAAACTCACAAATGGCACCAAATAGAGAAAACCGAATTTGTTCATTAAACAAAAATGTGCAAAAACCACCTCCAACACTTTCAACGGAGAGTCTTCAAAGAACAATATCCGACATCTCATATGAATTAAGGAAAGAAACCATCAAAGAGGTAACTAGTCATGAAGATACTAAGCTTCCACCAATTTTTGAGGTTGAAGATGCAAAGTGTGAGTGTTGTGGTTTGTCAGAAGAGTACACGAAGGAGTACATAAATCGCATTCGAGACAAGTTCTCGGGAAAGTTAATATGTGGATTGTGTGCTGAAGCTGTGAATGAAGAGATGATGAAGAATGGAGGAAAACAAGAAGTTGCTCTAAATGAGCATATTAATGCATGTGTCAAGTTCAATAGGATTGGTAGATCATATCCTGTTTTATATCAAGCTGAGGCCATTAAAGAGATCTTGAGGAAGAGTAGTAGGGCTAAATCTATGAGCCCTAGAGATAATAAAGGTATTAGTAGCGTTTCTCAAACGAAATTAGGTCTTGGAAGGAGCTCAAGTTGTATGCCTGCTTTAACAAAGGAGATTTAGTGGACTAGATGTTGGTAATTAATTATCTATTAGAAGTTTATATTTTATATATAATTGGTGATGCATATTAGGGTTTAATGAAAACTAGCAAGACAGGAAATAGTTAACAAATGCTTTGTATTCTATATTTAGCTCACCAATTGGTGCCACTAAATAATGAGGAATGTTATATACCACAATTTGTGTTATCTTTATCAATCAATGTGTCGTGTTATGAGTGGTAAAAAAATTGAAACGCGAGGCATAATTTGACAAATAGATTGAGTTGTCTTTCAAGGTAAGAAGCAAAACGTTCCCTAAATAATTATTAGTTTCACCTATATATTAAACCTTAATTTGTTCAACAAAAAAGAAACTTTATTGTTGAAAATTTTCTGAGTTATGAAGTAAAACATTTGACAAACAAAAGCAGTCACACCGAAAACAGACAGACTTGAGCAGAAGCTTTGCTCATGTCTAGTCTTTAAGGGATCTCAAGAGTCTAATGAAAGTCTCCAAGGTAAACTACAAAAAGAGAAAAAGCCGCGAGAATTGAAATAATGCCCAATGGAATGACACAACGCCCTATGGGGCAACACAGTGTGTTCATTGTCAGGCATTAGATCATGTATGGCTCCGTCTAAGTATGATGCAGGTTAGCTTTGAAATATGAGGCCTATTTAGGAAGAAATTCTATGATGACCAAGCCAAAGCCTGCATTAAAAACTATGCAAACAGGGATCAACATAAGTGGTATCTTTTAAACCAAAAAGAAAGTATATATAATAAGGGTTACAGGAGGTCAAATAACTTTGAATTTCAATCTGAGCACTTTAATCTTATAATTTTGAAAAAAGATGCAATTTAATCCTAAAGTTCTGTTGGAAGAATTTGAATAAAAAAGAGAAAAGAGAAAAAGTGCATAAACTAAAAGAACTACAAGTCCCACATTGCTTTTTCACTCCTCCTTAGAAGCATATATATAAAAAAAAATATGCTAATGGGATTGGGCCCCAAGAGGCACCCAATTTTGTGGAAGGGGGGAGAACCTAGGCAATTGTGGATCCACCACACACGCGGCCGGCCGGCCGTGATTTTTTGATAAAAATTTATTTATTAAAATTAATTTTTCCAAGTTACCCAAATGTAACCGTTATTTTTTTAACGTTTCGTTCCATTGAGACTGAGTCTCACGGAATCCGTTACCCCACGTCGTGACCGTTGCGTGTAACCGTTCCGGACCGAGTCTTACGGAACGTTCCGCACCACCGTTTCTAAACGTTGCACGTTCTCCACGACCGTTTTGGGCCCGTTATTTTCGTGACTCCCTCAGCTATAAATAGAGCTCTCAGCTCTCAGTTTTAAAACACTCCAAACCTTCAACTCTCTCTCATTCCCTCTCTCTCTCTCGCTCTAACAACTGAACAACACAAAAAATTCAGAAAAGAAACCCAGAAAACTAGAAACATTTCCAGTATATAAATTAATATTCTTTTTGTTTCCGAGCAACAAAATTATTTTATAGGGTGTAGCATTCCGGAGTTCATCAGTGCAGTGTAAGTCCGAGACAGAATTTGTTGGGCTGTTTTATGCTGGAGACGACGAGACTGTATTTGCTTGCACAATTTTGGACAAAGCCGCAAAACGTCTTAAAGAGAGCGATCTAGTCCGCGACTCAACCCAAGCAGTGTTATTTCAGTAATTTGGTAACTTCGTTCCTATCAGTTATTTACGCAATTGTTTCAACAAGTTCAAAACTAAAGGACCACTAATCCCCTTCTCCCAATAGGGACAAAATAGAGTTGTTTTTTTTTTTTTTTCAAATATAAAAATATAAAGAAGATATGGCAGAAGCAGCTTAATGATGCTTCTTAATGATGTCTAATTTAAGAATACAGCAAAGCATACAATTATAAAACAATATGGGGGTCCATAGAGGTATTTTGACGCAAAATATTCAACAGTCCAGGGCATGTTTGATGTTTATTCATTTCAAAGTGGCAAAACTGTAAAGATACATATTCTAAGCTATGGGGTAGCCTTAGATTATTAACCAACTTTCATACAAATGACCAGTTAATGAACATGAAGCACAAACAGTGATCATTCTGTTCTTCATTCAACACCTTCCATGCCACAGCTCTCTGGTAAGAAACTGGTCTTCCCATGCTTGAAATGCAGATTCCACCTTGGAGACAAATAAAACCCTAATCCAATGAAGTAAATCAATAGATTAATCATCATTTTAAGAGCAGTTTTCCTCATCTACACTACTTTTTACTTTTTATTTTTGACCCCCAATCAATTCAAAAATGAAGCTCATTTAAACGCATGTTCAATTATAGTATCCACGGTGTATAACTTTTCTTGGAAGTATAACATGGTATGTCATGCTCTGGTATTCATTCGTTGCAGGAGTTGCTGAAATTTTGGCAACCTTTGTACTTTAAAGGCATGCACAAAAAGAACATTTTTTAACATGTGTTCAAAAGTACTAAGGGTGAAAATAAAAGCATCACTGGAAGGAGGTAATCTCGTGCAGTATGCCCTGATTATAATCACATGCTTGATGGTGTCTTAATCGGCACAAACAGTTACAATAACCGGTAATGCAGGGTCATTTTAGCTCATACAGGCTTGCAGAGCTGTCACACAACTTCATTTTTTCTATTATTTTTCTCGGAAAATATTTTCATTTTGTACTTTTTTTATATTTCTAATTCACTATAGTGCACGGTCTCTGAAACAACCAAATAATACTTAATTTCCCAATTATATATTAGCATGTTATTATTCAAGAAAAAGATACCTGCTGCATTATCTGTGGGAACTCTAAGTAAAGGGTCTTCCGATAATTGTCATTAAATATCTTTTCCAGAGTAATGTCTTGAAGTGCCACCAAGGCTGTCTCAAGCATGTCCAGTCCTGCCTGATTCGCAAACGTGAAAAACGGCAATGCCTGCAAAAGACCATGATACATATTATTGCGGATGGAAGATGTTGGGTATGTGTGAACAAAGTCCCACATCAACTAGACTTGGGGTGATTGGGGTTAACTTTTTGGATGGATCCCAAGTTCCTAATATTGGTTTTATCTATCCTCATGAAGGATCGCTCCATGTTATGCCAGAATGTAAGAGTACCCAATGCTTCAATTTTAAAGAATAGTTCATGATTGTTGAATAATTAATATATTCTAACGAAGTAAAACTTTTGAACCATTCTTGTGAAGAATACTTAATGTGAAGCTTTAATCGTAGTTAAATGAAGGGAATGTTCAAGGAGGAAAGCCTACAGAAACAAATACAATAGCCCAAGAAAGTACCTTCAAAGAGCAGCATAGTACTGCATCTGAGTGGTTCCAAAGGGGTTTAAGAATGGACTCTCTTCCTTCACTTTTTAGTAGTTCCACTCCAAGATAGTACCTGAAATATCAACTTCACACATACATCAGTTCCATTCTCTACCCAAATTTTATGGGAAAGACTTGACTTCATGACAAGGTTTAGCAACAAATTTAGTTATCAATTGAAATTTGTAAATGAATCATCAAAGTTCAAAACTGCTATTAATCACTCTTAAAATCAAATCATTGGAGATTTAATTCAATTTATAAAGACAATTAATTGACCGCAAAAATGGAGGTAACTATAACTAAAAGTCCCATCACAAAGTAAAAAATAAATGGATCATCAGACTTAATTATATGATCATACCGGAGAACAACAACATAGTCAAGTAACACTCTAGTGGTATGACAGATAAGACTCCCCTCTCCCATTTCAAGCCGCTCCCAATTTTAAGTCACATGTTCGAACTACATCAAATACTGTTTGATTTTTTTTTCTAAACATAGTAAAATAACACACCTATAGCTTTGACAAATCCAACTCGCCAATGTTTGTGCTTCAGGAGTACCAGGTGCAGAGCACAAAGCAGCTTGAGAACCGAAAGGAGAAGGGGACAGAGCCAATGCCACTCTCTGAACTGAGGTTATAATACTCCGACCATACTGGCGAGCCATGGCAGCTACACTGTCCTGAAGGTGCAGTTCAAATGCAAACTGAAATGCAATCGTCATCACAGATTTTCTAGTCCCACCATTTGCAGCATTGTCGCCAGATGATCTGTTTCCTGTAGATCCAACTTCAAGAGCACATGCAAGATCAAGCGTGCGGTTCGAATTAGGGGAATCCTGCAGCATTTAAGCGAATAAATAAGAGACAAAGTTCAAAGAAAGAGAGAATAGGTTTCATTATCATTCATAGAGAATAAGATGTAAAGCTTACGGTGCCAGAATCTAGGGGAATGATGCGAAAACCAGAAGGAAGGATTCGTGCATTGTCAGAGAAAGAAGCATCAATTGGAGCAAATATTAGTTCAACAGAGGTACCAACAACATTCTCATCCACTCCACTACGAAGCTGGAGACAGTGTAATAAGAAACAGTGAGGGCAGATAACAAAGTTTTTAGCTGATAATGATTTAGGCCTAACTTTAAGGTCAGTTACTCTATGAACTTTTATAATTTAAATGTGATCGCTTTCTTAGGTTATAGCTAGGGAAAAAAATGCAAACTTAATGACTGATAAATTCTTATACTTAATGAAGTGTGCTTACTTGCAGGAGAAAAATGTCTTCATTCATAATCATATCATCTTGATAGGGTCCCATATTCTCAAGCTTAATGACCTCCAGAAACTGTAATCAAATAGCCAATAATTAACAGCAATAAGTACAAGAAGGCTCAAACTCAAACAAATAAATAAAGGATAGAAAAAGCACTAATATATGGGCATAAAAGATTCTTTCCACTATTGATTATAACATAGATAAGGACAAGTTTTATCAGCGGCTAAGTTAAATGGTTAACATCTTACCTCTTCATGCTCAATTGTTTGAGCCAGTGGAAGAAGAACCTGGCCCCCAAAGCTTCCAGCTCGAGAACCTGGCAAGCTACAAGGACCAGCTTTAATAGCAGCAGCAGAATAAGCATCAATACTGCTATCTGCCCACTCAGACCGGTGTTCACGCAGGAATCTCAGAAGTACTGCTGGAGGAACATTCTATAAGAAATAAACGAATTCACAAATCAGTAGAAGAACTTGTAATAATAGTTCTCATTGATCACAATAAGCTTCAAGTAACATGATTGTCACACAAAATACATTTAATAACCCTTACCTGCAGCAACATGGATGCTTTGGCACATAACACTGCATTGTTCATATTTGGGAGTCCGCTTGCAGTAAGATTTTCGCTAATTGTGTTGCTAGGAGATGAGTTCACAAGAAGGGTAACATCATCAATGCCATCGCTTTCTAGCATGGACCATCCTTCATCTGTAAACCCATTGACTGCATCATTAAAACCCCTGCACTAGTTAGGAAATTCTATTAGATGACCAATTACTGAGAGAGTCAACCATTCAAGGGATAATCTTTAAGGCAATACAAACACACTTGTTCAATTTCTGACTAAGAGCATGTAGAGCTGAAGGTCTTCTCTCCCAACCAGTAGCATTTGGTTGTGAAACTTCTTGAGATATTTGCCTTAAATGGCGTAAAGCCTGTTAAGAAGATGTCTCCATTTTAGAGCATTATAACTTTTAGTCCTAAGAGATACAAGCAATAAGAGAAAGCAATAGCAGAGCAATCCTTGGAAAGAAAGGATCTTACTGCTATAGTTGTTCTCTGGGCAAGCAGAGTTGAAGACTCATAAAGTGGGCGCAGGACTTCTGGAACACTCCAAGGCTAATTTAAGTAATCTTTTGTGAGTATTGCAAATTTTCCAAGTCAGTTGACTGATAATGTAAAGCAAGGTTCTGTACCTCTAACTCCATATGATCAACTATATGAACGATTGATCCACCACCCTCACAAGGTCTTATCAGATACCCACTTGGCAAAATTTCTGCTCTAACAAAGTTCTGCACCAGTGGCATACTTGGACCGTTCTGAGTGTTATTTAGTGATCTCTCACACACCTATCACAAATTACAGATCGCGAAATTGAAAAAAACAAAGAGAGAGGATAACTGTGTAAATGTGTAACATGATTAACATACCACAAGGCTACCATCCTCCATAACAGATGTATAGCGCAGCAACCAGAAGTCACGAGCTGGTGCCAATGTAGTTGGTGCATAAAGCTAAGTCAGAGGCAAGTGAGATCCAAATTAGCTAAGCATTTATTCTATCAACCATTATTTATGAACCAAATGCAAAAAAAAAAATAAAGGATTAGCAGCAAGCTAGTTACCTGCATGTAAAGCAGTTCAATGGTTCCACCATTTCCGATAGACAGCTCGTTTAGAACATCTACAGCTCGGCAACCACGGTACCACGAGGGCCAATCTTTGAGGATTTCAGAAACCTTTGTAGCAAAACAGGATTGATTAATATTAAACAAAAATTCCACCAAGATTGATAATATAAGACAGGATTAGAAGGACTTACTCTTGTAGGTTCTAAACCCACAAGGCTGCATGCACGTGCTGCCACACCAGTGCAACCATGAGAAATAGAAATTATTCCCATGTTATCCGGACCAGGCTGCAGATTTATGTATTTATATTAACATAATAAGGTACAAAAAAAAATTCAAGACAATACGCTATGAGAAAAAGAAAAAAAAAACCTTGGGAAAACAACAAATCTAATGACCCTAAAACTCATAAAAACAAAAAATATTACCTCTAACATTAACTCATAACCCTCTAAATTAAAAGAGACAGTGTTATTTTTATTGTTATAAGTTTTAAGAATGTTGTTTGAGGTAATTTTCCAAAAAATGGAAGAAAAAAAAAATTATTTAAAGTTTGAAACCACAAAAATAGTACCTCTTATGTCCAATTCTTATATTTTACTATTTAAAAAAAGTCTAGCTCATCATTTTACATTGAATACAGTTCAAGTTAAACTACAACCATTCAAATCAGTCTAATTAGACCTCATTCAATATTATCGAGGGCTATTTTTGTTTTTATAAATTTTAGGGTAGTTATTTTGTATAATTTTCAACAACAAAAAAATAGGCGTGATAGTAACAGTATAAACACAGCAAACATGATTTGGGTCAGCAGATAAACAAAAGCATCTTGTAAATAAACCAATAAAGAATACTGGAAGTTTGTAATTGGCTGGCCCAAAGACTAAAAACATGATGTTGTCTACAGGTTGCGCTGAAGGTTAGCACATATTTTGGTCCTTTAAACATATTTTCTTGATAATGACGAACAAATAATGAAAGCAAAGAATAGTAACCTTCATCCCAGGCATTTGGACCCACTCCACAGCAGTTCCAGTGGCCTTTGAAAGAAACTCTGCTAAAGTTTCCTCTGCAATTGAAAAAAGTCTGTGGAAATATAAAACCATAAAGTCATAAATAGGTAGTATTGCAATTTGCAACAATAAAATGGACAAGTCCTTAGTAAGGCACAAAGAATGAAAGGACCCAACAAGAAGAAGAATTTTCATCAACCTTGCAGGACTGGCATCCCTTGGAGGAAGCTGAGGAGCCAAATGATGTTGATCACTTGTCACCACTGATTCACAATTTGTGTCTGTGGTGCCTAGTGTTGTCTGCAATTCAAGACGTGAGACTCAATATCTCAAGACCTATAATTCAAATCCATAATATGTATAAATTTGTAGATATTAAAAACAACATTTTTGTGAACACTTACTCAATTTCTTGAAAGAACCCATATTAGTTCTAGGGCTTAACAACACCTTGTTACCATAACTTTTACTAATTCTATCTTTTGATTTCATAACTTAAAAAAAAAAAAAAAAATTCATCAAGTTGTTGTGTAACAACAACTATTGTGGCAACTTATTACAGGTTAAGAAAAAATAAGCCCAATTATCTTAACCAATAATATTCTGCTTCTGTCATATCATTTTTGATGCATAAAGAAGTGCTCATAACTTTTTGTTCCTAAGATTTTATTTCTTAATTTCACTGCATTAGTATGATTTAAAGTGTTAAAATTACTTCTTCTTTTTATATATAAATATGATTTAGTCGCTTAATTTTCCAAATTCAACACATTTACATTTAGCGCTTTTTGACCAAATTTGTAAAAAGTAAAAATTAGGAGCAAAATATAGTGAAAAAAAATACTTGGGGAGCAAATGTGTAGAAATAATAAAAATTAAGAGACGGTGTTGTTTAAGCCTATTACTAGTCATAAGGTGACTTAATTGGTGTAGAGAAATTGTTGAATGCATAAGCAACTACTAGACAGAAAATTTGCTCAAAAACGGCTAAGAAGACATGATTGAGTACATTTTGTGTTTGTTGGCAGAAATGACTGTTATCATACACCAGATGTGAGACCTGTTTTTGCAACCTATCATTCTCCTCCATTAACAGCTTATTCATAGCCGTTAGTTTCCTATTCACAGCTTGCAATCTTGATGACTCTTTTCTTTGTTTCTCTCTACATCTGTGAAGACCCAAAGAGAAAAGAAACAAACTTTAAAAAATTACGATATTATTTGCACAAGCAGATATTGTTAGCGTGAGTCATGTAATTAGTGTATATGTGTCTATCTGTAATAAAGTTCTAAGTTGTACATAGTTCTATTTTATTTAGGGCTCTTGTATTTTATTTTCTATATATACCTCTATTTTGAGATAATAATGTAATAAGAAATAATTTCATCACATTATATTTAACTTGGTATCAGAGCGTGGTTCCAAAAAAAAAAAACTGTACTTTTTTCTTCGCCAGTCAGCGCTGCCGCCTCCGCCGCCTGTCACCAGATTTGCCGCCGCGCCTATCCCTGCTCCTCGCGCCGTGCCTGTCCTTGCTCCGCGCCGCCTGTCTCCGAGCGCAGCACCTGTCCCTGCTCCGCACCGCCTGTCTCCCCGCGCAGTGCTTGTCCCTTCTCCGCGCCGCCTGTCTTCGCACGCAGCACCTGTCCCTGCTTCACGCCGTCTGTCTCCGCGCTCCGCGCACGTCTCTGCTCTGTGCCCCAGTCTCCGCGCACCACGCCTGTCCCTACTCTGCGCTGCTTGTCTCCAGATCTACCGCCGCCTCAGATTCCCAGATCTACAGCCGCGGCCGCCTGTCCCTCAGATTGCTGCCGCCTCTCCTCTTTGCAAACCCTAGCATTTTCATCTCTCCTTCAAACCCTAGCCCATTCCCAATTTCAAACCCTAATAGCCCAAGCCCAACTTTAACCCCAAGCCCAAACCATAACAGCCCAAGCCCAAATTTCCCAAAAAAAAAAAAACCCACAGCAATAGTCCAAGGCCTAATTTTAGCCCATTCTCAGTCAAGCCCAATTTCAGCCCATTCCTATCAGCCGGTCAACGATCTGTCCAGTCAGCAATCAACACACAGTCATCAGTCCAATCAACAATCTAGTCTTCAGACACAGTCAACAGTCAAATCAGCAAATTCTAAAAAAAAAAAAAATATATATATATATATATATATATATGTTATTTCGCCGCATATTATTATTATCTTTTTCAATGGAAGATTCGAAAGAAAATCAGGATTTCAAGACTAATGAAATATTTAGCCTAGCTATTCATGCAAAGTCAACAATATCATATTTTTATGGAGTAGCTGGACAAAATCATTATACGACTTGTGGAGGTAACCCTACAGTTTCTATAGCTGGTCGTGGTAAGATTGGTATGGTTTTAAAGGTTTCTCACTATGTTGGATCAGATACTAAGATTATTGATTTTGGTGCATCTGATCATATGACTTATGATAAATCTTATTTTACTGACTTATCTTCCCCACCAGTATCTTTTGTTACGAATGCTAATGGTGAAGCTTTTCCTGTGTTAGGGATGGGGCCAATTCGTATTACCCCAACCTTACAGCTCCAAAATGTTTTATATTTTCCGAATTTATCTCATCACCTGATATCTGTCCCACAGTTGAATACTGAGTCTAAGTGTTCTGTAACCTTTTATTCTATGTATGTGATTTTTCAGGATCTTCTTACCAGGGAAATAATTGGTCGGGGGTATCTGAGGAATAGATTATTTCGTCTAAATCAGAACTACGCAGTCGAGAAACCAGGAGCACAGTCCCGCACCGCTTTGACCTCGAGTTCTGACCAGCTAAGTGAAATTTGGTTATGGCATCGTCGCTTAGGGCATCCATCTTTTAGTCTTATGAAAAAATCTATGCCTATTCTGTTTATTAGTGTAAGTGAATCTGTTTTGCGTTGTGAGACATGTGTGCTTGCAAAGAGTCATCGTACTACTTATTCTCCAAGTGTTTCTAATAGAAGTATAATTTCTTTTGAATTAATTCATTCTAATGTTTAGGGACCGTCTAGAGAGCCTACTATATCGGATATGAGGTATTTTGTGTCGTTTATTGATGATTGTATACGATTGTCATGGGTTGATCTTCTTAAAAACAAACATGAAGTTTTTCAAGTTTTTCAAAATTTTCGTACTCATGTTCAAACACAATACAATAGCTCCATTAGAGTACTACGTTCTGACAATGGGGGAGAATATGTTAATCGTGCTTTTCAAGATTTTTTCCAAACACATGGAATTGTTCACCAAACTACCCCACAAACACCAGAACAAAATGGAGTGTCCGAAAGAAAAAATCGTCACTTACTTGAAATGGCTCGTGCTCTCTTATTTAGTGCTAATATGCCAAAATATCTTTGGAGCGATGCTGTACAAGCTTCCGCCCATCTCATCAATCGTCTCCCATCTAGTGTCCTTCACGGATAAATTTCGTTTGAGGTTCTCGCATCTCATATATCTGTGTCATCATTTCATAATCTCTTTGCCCGTGTTTTTGGTTGTGTTGTTTTTGTTCATGTCCCTCAAAATCAGAGGTCTAAATTAGATGTCCGAGCAATTAAGTGTGTCTTTGTTGGTTATGAAGGCTATAAAAAAGGGTACAAGTGCTACCATCCACCTACTAAAAAGTATTTTGTCATTATGGATGTCACTTTCTTTGAAGATATGAGCCATTTTTCCTCATCTGATACTACTATTAAGGAAAAGAATTCATATTTTGAAGAGTTGTATCATGGTGAGGGGGAGGAATTGGAAGAAACTGTGGAAGTAACGCAATCAGGAGATATTTCGATGGGTCCAGTTGAGGTTCTTATCCCGTTGAATTCAATTGTAGAAGAAGCAGATGCTTCAAGTATCCAAGCACCAGATCCGATCATTGAAAATCAAAATGAAGACACAACTGTTCCTTCTCCTACCCTTGATCAATTCCATGGTATTGAAGGTCATTCATCTGAGGTATGTACACCCATTGATACTAATAGCATTGAGTCTAATGTTGGACAGTATGTGTTACCAAATAGGTCTACTCGGGGTCAACCAGCCAAAAGGTATGAACCAAATATTCATGCAAAATCAAAGTATCTAGTAGCCAACTACATGTCCACTAAAAGATTATCTCAGTCATATAAATCATTTGTAAATCAAACATCTGCTATATCAGTACCTAACAAAGTACAGGATGCGTTGGAAGATCCAAAGTGGAGGAAGGCAATAGATGAAGAGATGGAGGCGTTACAGAAAAATGATACTTGGCAACTTGTGCCTCTACCACAGGACAATAAGGCAGTTGGTTGTCGCTGGGTGTTTACTGTGAAACATAATGCTGATGGATCTGTAAATCGATATAAAGCCCGCCTTGTAGCCAAAGGGTTCACTCATACGTATGGTGTATACTACGATGAGACTTTTGTTCCTGTTGCCAAAATGAATACTATTCGGGTTTTGCTTTCGCTTGCTACTAGCTTAGACTGACCACTTCGACAGTTTGATGTTAAGAATGCGTTTCTTCATGGAGAGCTAGTCGAGGAGGTGTACATGAGTCTTCCACCTAGATATGTAGCTAATTCTCCTGGTAATTTTGTATGAAAATTAAGGAAGTGTTTGAATGGTCTTAAGCAGTCCCCTCGTGCTTGGTTTGGAAGGTTTTCTCAGTTCATGCAGAAGGTTGGTTACAGACAGAGTAATTCAGACCATACATTGTTTCTCAAACATCAACAAGGGAAGGTAACTGCTTTAATTATTTATGTTAATGATATGGTAATTACTGGCAATGATACTATTGAGATGGATAAATTACAGAGACAACTAGCCTCTAAATTCGAGATGAAGGATTTACGTGAACTAAAATACTTCTTAAAGATTGAAATAGCTAGGGGGAGAAAAGAAATTTTTCTATGTCAGAGAAAATACATTCTTGATCTGCTAACTGAGACAGGTATGTTGGATTACAAACCTATTGACACTCCTATTAAGCAAAATCATTGTCTAGCAGAGTATCCAGATCAGGTATCAACTGATCGAGCTCGCTATTAGAGGTTGGTTGGGCGCTTAATTTATTTAGCGCATACTAGACCAGATGTTGCATATGCGGTAAGTATAGTAAATCAGTTCATGCATAACCCGAGTTAGAGTCACATGGATGCAGTTGTGAGGATTTTAAGGTACTTGAAATCAGCTCCAGGGAAATGAGTAATGTTCTCTAAACACAATAACCCTCTTGAAGTTTGCAGCTTCACAGATGCAGATTGGGCAGGAAATATTACAATAGAAGGTTGACATCAGGTTATTTCACTTTCTTTGGAGGTAATTTGATTACATGGAAAAGTAAGAAGCAGAAAGTTGTGGTGCGATCTAGTGCTGAGGCTAAGTATAGAGGTATGGCTCATGAGATATATGAATTGCTGTGGATAAAAAGCTTGCTATCTGATTTGGGTTTTGAACCCAAAAGTACTATGAAGTTGTATTGTGACAATCAGGCAGTCATTGATATATCACAAAATCCAGTAGAGCATGATCGCACTAAGCATGTAGAGGTTGATCGTCACTTTATAAAAGAAAAGCTAGATTCCAAACTAATCAATTTCCCTTTTGTTCCCATTGGAAAGCAACTTGCAGATGTGCTCCCAAATGAGTTTCCAAGAAAGTATTTTATGACTCACTAAGCAAGTTGGGCATAGTCGATATGTATGCTCCAACTTGAGGGTAGTGTTAGCGTGAGTCATGTTATATGTGTCTATCTGTAATAAAGTTCTAGGTTGTACATAGTTCTATTTTATTTATAACTCTTATATTTTATTTTCTATATATACTACTATTTTGAGGTAATAATGTAATAAGAAATAATTTCATTCTCATTACAGTTAGTGTTATTAACAAAGTGACGAATTTTGTACCTGCGATTCTGGAACCAGACCTTGATCTGCTTGGGCTCGATCTTGGAGAGGATTGGACATTCCCTAATGAGCTGCTGGCGGCGCGTAGAACATGGTTTTGGACATTCATGGTAGAGCCTTTCTAGGGCATCCACTTGTTCTGGAGTGTACCTTACGTATTTTCCATTGTCCATACCCTCACTACCCATTTTCGCAACAACAACAAAACCCAATTATGAAATTAACTAAACTTCACTAAAGCTAAAAACTTTCATGAAAAAAATATAATCTTTCACCAAAGCAGTGAGGAATTCCTAATAAAGAATAACTTTCACCTTACTGTTGGCTAAAAAGAAGCTAGTTCATCAATCACAGAGGAGAAGACGCTTCTACTTCTACAACCACATTCAAGATTAAAACTTTTTAACTTGCCAGCTAGCTATTACCAACTTTGGTACTGTATCAAATTTCTCGTTTCCACAACCAAGGAACAAAAATATATTCACTCTACTTTTATTCTATTTATCCTTGTCTCTTTTACCTTAAATCTAAGAATGAAGATTAGCAACAGCTGAAAAGTGAGAGCTCGGGGGATGAGAAGGATGTTGAGGGAGATTGAAGGGATGTCATAGACAAACTAACTAGCTAAGAGTGAGTTTGTTATATATGTTTATTCCTTGGAATAATTTCCGTTTTTAAGGAGTCTGTTAATTAATTTTGCGATCAAGTATTCAGTACTTTTACTGCTTATTTATTTTTTTTTTATTTTTTTAAATATTTTTAGAGTCTATTTTACATTAATAATTAACTTTAATTTATTATCTTCTCAATAATACTATTAATGAAAAAAAATATTTATTATTTTTAGAATAATTAATAATATAATACTTTAATTTAATAAAATATAATATTAGTACAATTATTTTCTTAAAAAAACATAACTATCAATACTTAATAAAGCCATCAACCAATAAAATTATTAAAAAATATACTCTAAAATAATATATTATATTAATGTTCACTAATTTTTAAATTTAATACATTATCAATCAAACCTCAATATTTTTTATTAAAAGTTGTTAACTTTTAATGATTAAAGCATATGTTTCTACCATATAAGAGACAATCATTTTCTTTTTAACCAATAAAAAATAATTCCCACCGATGTTTTCTAATAAAATCCCAAATGATCCTCAAAAAATTTTGGATAGTAAACCATTTTTTCCTAGTTTTAAATTTTTTTTTTTTTGTAGCTTTGAATCTATTTCTGAAATTTCAAAAACGGTATGACACTAATTTAGCTAATTAGCTCCTCTTTTTGCTACCCAACAGAGAATGAATATTGCAAGGAGATTTTTGTGTCTTCCTCGAAGACAATGCCATTTTTGAATTTTTGTTCGTTCTTTCCTTTTTCCTTTGGCCTCGAGTTAAGCATATTTTCTTTTCTTTTACTAATTGACAAAAATATCTTTATATTTTTCTTTTCTTTTTAATTTTTATATGCTAATTTTATTGTTATAAGTTTTATAAGTATTATATTTATTATTTTTCTAAAATTCTCATTTTAATATTTGTTAATTGTCACTATTTTATTTTAATACTTTATTAATTTTAATTATTTTAAATAAATTAGAATATACATTTAAATAACTTTATGTTAAAAAATTATTATTGTTGATTTTTTTCTTAAATAATTTCATCTTAAATTTCACTTTTTAATCTTACTAAATGCTAGTGTTTTAATTAGTTTACAAAAAACTAAATATTTTACTACAAATATTGAAATATTATAATTTATTTTTAATTGACCATTTTTTTAATCTAAATAACTAAATAAGACAAATTATATAATTTAAAGGAAATTTATGATAATCTAATAATAAGATGATACTCATGAGTATAAATTTTTATTATTTAAAAAAAAAATATATATATATATATATATATTATTCAAAGATTTACGTGAACTAAAATACTTCTTAAAGATTGAAATAGCTAGGGGGAGAAAAGAAATTTTTCTATGTCAGAGAAAGTACATTCTTGATCTGCTAACTGAGACAGGTATGTTGGATTACAAACCTATTGACACTCCTATTAAGCAAAATCATTGTCTAGCAGAGTATCCAGATCAGGTATCAACTGATCGAGCTCGCTATTAGAGGTTGGTTGGGCGCTTAATTTATTTAGCGCATACTAGACCAGATGTTGCATATGCGGTAAGTATAGTAAATCAGTTCATGCATAACCCGAGTTAGAGTCACATGGATGCAGTTGTGAGGATTTTAAGGTACTTGAAATCAGCTCCAGGGAAATGAGTAATGTTCTCTAAACACAATAACCCTCTTGAAGTTTGCAGCTTCACAGATGCAGATTGGGCAGGAAATATTACAGATAGAAGGTTGACATCAGGTTATTTCACTTTCTTTGGAGGTAATTTGATTACATGGAAAAGTAAGAAGCAGAAAGTTGTGGTGCGATCTAGTGCTGAGGCTAAGTATAGAGGTATGGCTCATGAGATATATGAATTGCTGTGGATAAAAAGCTTGCTATCTGATTTGGGTTTTGAACCCAAAAGTACTATGAAGTTGTATTGTGACAATCAGGCAGTCATTGATATATCACAAAATCCAGTAGAGCATGATCGCACTAAGCATGTAGAGGTTGATCGTCACTTTATAAAAGAAAAGCTAGATTCCAAACTAATCAATTTCCCTTTTGTTCCCATTGGAAAGCAACTTGCAGATGTGCTCCCCAAATAAGTTTCCAAGAAAGTATTTTATGACTCACTAAGCAAGTTGGGCATAGTCGATATGTATGCTCCAACTTGAGGGTAGTGTTAGCGTGAGTCATGTTATATGTGTCTATCTGTAATAAAGTTCTAGGTTGTACATAGTTCTATTTTATTTATAACTCTTATATTTTATTTTCTATATATACTACTATTTTGAGGTAATAATGTAATAAGAAATAATTTCATTCTCATTACAGTTAGTGTTATTAACAAAGTGACGAATTTTGTACCTGCGATTCTGGAACCAGACCTTGATCTGCTTGGGCTCGATCTTGGAGAGGATTGGACATTCCCTAATGAGCTGCTGGCGGCGCATAGAACATGGTTTTGGACATTCATGGTAGAGCCTTTCTAGGGCATCCACTTGTTCTGGAGTGTACCTTACGTATTTTCCATTGTCCATACCCTCACTACCCATTTTCGCAACAACAACAAAACCCAATTATGAAATTAACTAAACTTCACTAAAGCTAAAAACTTTCATGAAAAAAATATAATCTTTCACCAAAGCAGTGAGGAATTCCTAATAAAGAATAACTTTCACCTTACTGTTGGCTAAAAAGAAGCTAGTTCATCAATCACAGAGGAGAAGACGCTTCTACTTCTACAACCACATTCAAGATTAAAACTTTTTAACTTGCCAGCTAGCTATTACCAACTTTGGTACTGTATCAAATTTCTCGTTTCCACAACCAAGGAACAAAAATATATTCACTCTACTTTTATTCTATTTATCCTTGTCTCTTTTACCTTAAATCTAAGAATGAAGATTAGCAACAGCTGAAAAGTGAGAGCTCGGGGGATGAGAAGGATGTTGAGGGAGATTGAAGGGATGTCATAGACAAACTAACTAGCTAAGAGTGAGTTTGTTATATATGTTTATTCCTTGGAATAATTTCCGTTTTTAAGGAGTCTGTTAATTAATTTTGCGATCAAGTATTCAGTACTTTTACTGCTTATTTATTTTTTTTTTATTTTTTTAAATATTTTTAGAGTCTATTTTACATTAATAATTAACTTTAATTTATTATCTTCTCAATAATACTATTAATGAAAAAAAATATTTATTATTTTTAGAATAATTAATAATATAATACTTTAATTTAATAAAATATAATATTAGTGCAATTATTTTCTTAAAAAAACATAACTATCAATACTTAATAAAGCCATCAACCAATAAAATTATTAAAAAATATACTCTAAAATAATATATTATATTAATGTTCACTAATTTTTAAATTTAATACATTATCAATCAAACCTCAATATTTTTTATTAAAAGTTGTTAACTTTTAATGATTAAAGCATATGTTTCTACCATATAAGAGACAATCATTTTCTTTTTAACCAATAAAAAATAATTCCCACCGATGTTTTCTAATAAAATCCCAAATGATCCTCAAAAAATTTTGGATAGTAAACCATTTTTTCCTAGTTTTAAATTTTTTTTTTTTTGTAGCTTTGAATCTATTTCTGAAATTTCAAAAACGGTATGACACTAATTTATAGCTAATTAGCTCCTCTTTTTGCTACCCAACAGAGAATGAATATTGCAAGGAGATTTTTGTGTCTTCCTCGAAGACAATGCCATTTTTGAATTTTTGTTCGTTCTTTCCTTTTTCCTTTGGCCTCGAGTTAAGCATATTTTCTTTTCTTTTACTAATTGACAAAAATATCTTTATATTTTTCTTTTCTTTTTAATTTTTATATGCTAATTTTATTGTTATAAGTTTTATAAGTATTATATTTATTATTTTTCTAAAATTCTCATTTTAATATTTGTTAATTGTCACTATTTTATTTTAATACTTTATTAATTTTAATTATTTTAAATAAATTAGAATATACATTTAAATAACTTTATGTTAAAAAATTATTATTGTTGATTTTTTTCTTAAATAATTTCATCTTAAATTTCACTTTTTAATCTTACTAAATGCTAGTGTTTTAATTAGTTTACAAAAAACTAAATATTTTACTACAAATATTGAAATATTATAATTTATTTTTAATTGACCATTTTTTTAATCTAAATAACTAAATAAGACAAATTATATAATTTAAAGGAAATTTATGATAATCTAATAATAAGATGATACTCATGAGTATAAATTTTTATTATTTAAAAAAAAATATATATATATTATATATATATTATTCAAAAATAATTGTCACATGAATAACAAAAATAATATTTAATAAACATTAAGTACAATTCAATTGATATGAGTTTAGTATCAAATAAGTCTAATCGACTCAAGTTCGACTTAATTAGCATTCAATTAAATGATATTTAATGTGAGATTTATGGGCCATTTTTTTTAATAAAAATATATGAACTAAATATAGTGAATATTATTTTTGTAGTTATAAATTTTAAAATGTGTTATAAATATTATTTAATTATTATTATTATGATTTTTTAAAATTAATTTCCCACATTAACTAAATCATTCTCAAAGTTCACTACTCTAGTGATTGAATTAATTTCTACACTTTTAGAAAGTAATGAGTAATTTTTCAAAATAACATTTATACTCACGTATATAATAAGAATGTTCGACTCATGCCGTTTAAGTGCTATAAAAAAAACCCATATATCGTTATACTATACTACATATAAGACAAATGGTGTTATTACGTTTGGTGGAAAGTCTTGTATCTAAGAAAATATCGAATAAATAGTTAATGGTTATATTATGTGATTAATTTATTTTGTTTGAAGCTTTGAAAGACTATAATTCATTTTAAATTAGAGTCTACTTTTTGTTATTGGTCGGCCATCAAATATTGTAATTAATATTATTTAATAAATGAAATTATTAGGAATAAAAAAAAAGAAGCAAAGCTCCCAAGTATAGATTTTTGTTTTTGATTGCCATTGACTTCAGATTTGATTTTGTACTTTAGATTGATGGATCGAAGATTCTAGTAGCATAGAAACTGAATGGCTGCTATGAATACGATCATATCTATACGCTGGAGTGTATTTGATGATGTTTAGAATCCTAATTGCATTTGATAATAAAAATACATCTAACATTATTGGTTAAAAATATATGGATAAATTTATGAAAAAAAATATTAAGTGTAAATTAAATTTTTATATATAATATTAATAAAGAAATAGAATTTTCCAGCATTAGAATTAAGGGTACTTCCCGTTCAAGTCACGATGCCTACAAAGCCATTATTTCATTTTCAAAATAATAATATTATTATTATTATTATTATTGTATAAATTTACATTTTTATAATTAATTATAATATTTTATTTAAAAAATGTCATTATATTATTATTACAATTATTTTTATTATTATCATAGTAAAAAATATAAATTTATTATTAGATTCTTGTAATTAATTATAAATTAATACATTGTTAATAAAAAGTAATTATAACAATAATAATTTTAATTATAATAATATTATCACTCTTAAATAAATAATAAAATAAAAAGCCCATTATTCAACATAATTATCATATGTAACTTCTTTGGTTGACTGCCAATTTCCTTGCCCGTCTTATTACAGAAAACAAAGATAATTATGATAGTGCATGAATCTATGAGAAAAGTAATGTCGTTAAATGAATACCTCCATTATTTATCATAAAAATGAATAGCTCCATTAAGTTGTACAAAATATCCCATCAACTTCGAAGCTCATTTTAAATGGCGAAAAGGTGAATAAAAATTATTATGGTCCCTTGATGCTAGGGTCAAGTGCGAAAAGGAAAATAATAATTGTATTCTGGATAAATGGAAAAAAGTGAGAAAAGTATTATTTTTTTCTTAAAAAAAAAAAAAAAATTCCGAGCACTTAAAACATACGTTTAGCAACACACACACACAAAAAAAAATCATTATAAAAAACAATTTTTTTTTATAAAAGTGGAAAAACCTTCTTAAGGTATAGTATTTATATATTTTTTACACAAATAAAAATAAAAGATAAAATTTATATTAACATTTAAAAATAATAATTTTTAAACAAAACTGTAACTATTTTTTATTTTTATTTAAAAAAAAAATGTAAATAATGAATTACTTAACCAAACTTATCTAAAAGTGACTCGAGTTGAAGCCAGGCGAGGCGAACGGAAACATCTCACACCTCTACATAAACATGACTATGCCAGATGCCATTTGAACTGAAATATGGAACTACATGACCAGAAACCAATCCAAATGACATCTTAAGAATCTGTATGCAAATACCTCAGCAGCAGGTTTGATTTGAATAATAACACTTTCATTCACCATGTCTTATTGTCCTACATTGACGTCATAAGATAACATTAGACAGACAAGTGAAGATGCAAGTGATTTTCAGAACACAGAGGAGAGCCAATCGAAGGCAAAAATTTCAAAAAACCATGGCAGTTCGAACTCCCTGTAGCTATATTCCCAGCACAAGGGAACTTATAAATAAACTGCTTACAAAAGAAATTATGAAAAGGACATGCAATATGGGAAGCATTAAATCTGAGATCTATCAACTTCCATCTTCGTTTTTACTTCGCTCCTTTTATCGCGGAACACTGAGACCCAACTCTGTTCGTAAAGAAAATGCCAAATTAGCATTTATTCATGGAAAAGAATTCAATAACACATATTTATTAACGATTTCAAATCAAATTATAAGATGTTATGCAATAACATTTATAAATTTTATATAGTATATAAGTAACAAGAGGTATTCATTCCTTAAAATGTTAACTTTTAAGGTAACTAAGTCTCATGGTTACCTATAAACTTTATATTAGTATCATATTTAAGTAATGTGCGATAATTCCTCTAACATCTTCCCTCAAAATGTGGATCTTTATCTTCTGCAAAGTCCTTCATTTTGTATTTTTAACTTATTTTATTATATTCTATTTTATTTGGGTCACTTGTCTTTTTTCTTTCACAATGCCTATTAATTTTTTTTTACGAGGTGAAGCCAAACATTTGGCCCATTGATCGACTGAAGCTTCGATACCATATAAATTTTATATAGTGTATAAATAACATGAGATATTCACTCTTTAAAATGTTAACATCCAACGTAGCTAAATTTCATGGTTACTTATAAACCTTATATTAATATCATATTTAAGCAATGTGTAACAATACCTCTAACAACATTAAGCTATACTAAAACAAAATAGGTCTAAACATAAAAAATAATTATGCATAAACATTTCCGTTGAAGTCTGGGTATTGTTTTCCCAATCTTTTTTGCAAATTCTGGAACAAGTTTGAATGTTTTAAATGAAGAAGTTCGAATGTTTTAAAAAAGCTTTTAGTAAATATACGAAGTCCAAGTATTTGGTTTAAACTCCTCTACTTCTTAAGCACGTGTTTCATCTCCTCCTCTAAGGCAGGCAGAAGACGAAGAGACCGAGAATAGTGTATATTCTAGCCGGAGCAACAAGCTAGTCCAAATGCAGACTACAGCAGGATTCAACCAAATAATCAACATAACTACCATTAACGTAGCATCCAAGAACCTCAAAAGGTTCCAGACGATTGGAACTCATAATAATACGTTAGCTTATACATAATTAAATTGGTTCCAAAATAGCATATTAGTTTGTGCATAGAGTGTTCATATTTAGTTTATATACAATCTGTAAATTATGTATATGTGTACACACGTTATGTATAACTTGCATGCTATTTTAAAATTAATCGATTATGTACATATTGTACAAGATATTTAGAGCCCAGAGTCAGTTCCAAATAGACATTTGTGACAATAAACTCAAAAGGTAATTTTATAGGAAACAAACTTTTAATCATTTCAACCAAAGGGAAAAAAATTACTCGGTGGTTTCGTTTCTTCAACTTCGAAAACCACCTCATAATAAGCAACCAACAATGATCTTTTTTCATTTATATATTTTTCTAAAAAAACTTAACAATGTCTAAACATTTCTGACGTGACAAAATGGTACATTTATATTTTTAATAGTTTGATAATACGTTTGTAACGAAAATTAGTTTAGTGGTATGTTCGTAATAAACCAATAGTTTGGTGATATTTTTGTAGGTTTTCCTATTAGTAATAGTATCCGCTTTGATTCAGAAAGGAATTTTCATAAACCCATAGCAATGTTGTTTTATGCAGGACTACACTACTACTCACTTATAAGCCTAATAACTTATCCATGGATGAGTTAAAATGACTCGTTTAAGTTGTCAAGTATTCAAGGAGGAAGAATCAGACTTTTCATGCTTTTCCTGAAGGAAAAACAAATCTCCATGCTTAGTATGATTGAGGCCGTGCATTATGAACAAGTAGTATTTCATGTGTTAGCCAGAGGAACACTCTCACTCTCTCTCTTCAAACTAATTGGCCAATTTCAAACAAGTTGAGATTTTGATAAGGCTAGCAATAGCATGTTAGGATAATTGTAACAAGAACTATATGTTGCATCTCAATTCTCGGACAGTAAAATCAAGCAATCACACCAAACAGATTATAACCAGCTCTGAAGTTGTTTCTTTATTTTCATGCTCTCAAGTGGTCAGTTAACTCTATATCATTAACCCCAAATTTCTTTGATTTGTTCGGTGATCAATAGAATCAGAAGGAATCATAGATTGGGGGGGGTGGGGCAGTGCATATTAAACAACCCAGCCAAGACATAACATTCAGATTTATTTAAGTGATAAGTTTAAATTAAATTAAAAAACAGATGAAAAGAAAGCTAGTTATAATCTGAGCATGAGATAATTAATGGAGTCAAAAGCAGCTTACAGATAATAAAGACAAAAATTGGGAGATATCAAACTCCTGGGTTGGCACTGCAGAGCATACCCTGTGATAACGACCTTGAGCTACTTGAATCCAGGCTGAGACAAGAGGTGAGCCTTGCAGAAGACACAGCTGAATGAAGAGGAAGCAAAGACTGAAGACAACCCAATTGAGGAACAGTCCTGAAATCCAAAATTTCAAAAGTTTAAATCTGGAAAATTTGAACAATCCCTTTTACCACATTTCGACAATTGAATTCCCAAAGAACCAAATTAAGAAAACAAAATGGGAATTTCAGATTGCTTGCCTTGAAATCGTGGAAGAAGAACGAATGGAGGGAAGACTAGGTGCATGTGTAGGCTTAAGAGATGGTTTAGAAATGGCCGATTTAAAGATGGAGAGAGTTGGCTTTGAGAGAAATCTGCAGCAAGACGCCATTGAGAACGGGGTTTTTGTCTAAAATAGGCAAAATCTTTAAGATAGTTTAAAAAAGGGCAATCTTGTGTAAAAGTTTAGAAATGGGCAAAATACTATTTACTCTCCCAGTAACCGGTTTAGTTAGAAAAATGGCATTAGTTTCCCACAAATTTCTTTCTTCTTCTCCCTCCTTCTTTACGCATTCTCTCTTTTTCTCTTCACTGATTTTCTTCTTTGTTAGCTTTCATGATTCTCGCAAATAAACAAAACCTCTCTAAGTTTCATTCCGTTTAATGTTATATTTTGGTCGTTAGCTTGTAATTTCAGTATCTTGTTTGGCTGGCTTTTGGTAATATATATGTAATATGTTTAACTGGGCTCTCTCGGATTATGAAGCTTTTGATTTAATGTAATGGTTTCAATACATTTCAAGTTTTTTTCCTTAGAATTTTAGGGCCTAATTTTTAATTACGGCCTATGGCCTCGCAAATTCTTAAACCGCACCTTATAATTGCTTGAATTATAATACCGCTGCATGCTAACTGCCTCACATGAATAAACAAGTGAAATGCTGATTAAACTTAAGTGATATACTCTAAAATATACCAGATATACCCTGAGATATACCAGATATACCAGATATACCCTGAGATATACCAGATATACTAGATATACCAGATATACCAGATATACCCTGAGATATACCAGATATACCAGATATACTAGATATACCAGATATACCAGATATACCCTGAGATATACCAGATATACCAGATATACCAGATATACCCTGAGATATACCAGATATACTAGATATACCAGATATACCAGATATACCCTGAGATATACCAGATATACCAGATATACCCTGAAATATACCAGATATACCCTGAGATATACCAGATATACCCTGAGATATACCAGATATACCAGATATACCCTGAGATATACCAGATATATCCTGAGATATACCAGATATACCAGATATACCTTGAGATATACCAGATATACCCTGAGATATACCAGATATACCAGATATACCCTAAGATATACCAGATATACTAGATATAACAGATATACCAGATATACCCTGAGATATACCAGATATACCCTGAGATATACCAGATATACCAGATATACTAGATATACCAGATATACCAGATATACCCTGAGATATACCAGATATACCAGATATACCCTGAGATATACCAGATATACCAGATATACTAGATATACCAGATATACCAGATATACCCTGAGATATACCAGATATACCAGATATACCAGATATACCCTGAGATATACCAGATATACTAGATATACCAGATATACCCTGAGATATACCAGATATACCAGATATACCCTGAGATATACCAGATATACCCTGAGATATACCAGATATACCAGATATACCCTGAGATATACCAGATATATCCTGAGATATACCAGATATACCAGATATACCCTGAGATATACCAGATATACCCTGAGATATACCAGATATACCAGATATACCCTGAGATATACCAGATATACCCTGAGATATACCAGATATACTAGATATACCAGATATACCCTGAGATATACCAGATATACCAGATATACCCTGAGATATACCAGATATACCAGATATACCCTGAGATATACCAGATATACCCTGAGATATACCAGATATACCCTGAGATATACCCTGAGATATACCAGATATACCCTGAGATATACCCTGAGATATACCAGATATACCAGATATACCCTGAGATATACCAGATATACCCTGAGATATACCAGATATACCAGATATACCCTGAGATATACCAGATATATCCTGAGATATACCAGATATACCAGATATACCCTGAGATATACCAGATATACCCTGAGATATACCAGATATACCCTGAGATATACCAGATATACCCTGAGATATACCAGATATACCAGATATACCCTGAGATATACCAGATATACCCTGAGATATACCAGATATACTAGATATACCAGATATACCCTGAGATATACCAGATATACCAGATATACCCTGAGATATACCAGATATACCAGATATACCCTGAGATATACCAGATATACCCTGAGATATACCAGATATACCCTGAGATATACCCTGAGATATACCAGATATACCCTGAGATATACCAGATATACCAGATATACTAGATATACCAGATATACCAGATATACCCTGAGATATACCAGATATACCAGATATACTAGATATACCCTGAGATATACCAGATATACTAGATATACCAGATATACCAGATATACCCTGAGATATACCAGATATACCCTGAGATATACCCTGAGATATACCAGATATACCCTGAGATATACCAGATATACCAGATATACTAGATATACCAGATATACCCTGAGATATACCAGATATACCAGATATACCCTGAGATATACCAGATATACCAGATATACTAGATATACCAGATATATCAGATATACCCTGAGATATACCAGATATACCAGATATACCCTGAGATATACCAGATATACTAGATATACCAGATATACCCTGAGATATACCAGATATACCACACTGTTCATCTTCTTCCTCAACAATGAGACAATGCAGAGCTTCACAATGAGATAGTAATGGTCGAGTGTTTTGTGCGTCCTCACTGTTCGTCTTTTTTCTCAACAAAATTTGTGGGAGATTCGATAACAGAGAGTGGAAAGAGAGAGGGAGAGTCGTGCAAACGTTTGGAACTGTTCGAATTCTTCCAAACGATTTACAAATGAATTACCGGCTAGTAAGTGGGGTATTGGGTGGGCGGTTAAAAAAAGCCTATTTTTAAAAAATAACACAATTCTGCTCTTTTTTAAACTATCTTAAAGATTTTGCCTATTTTAGACAAAAACCCATTGAGAACCTTGGCAAAGAAATCTCGGTAGGGTTTTAGGAAAATCGCAGGTATTTTACCTAAAGGATTAAAGGGGCATTAAGGGTGAAATTTGAAAACATCACTTCGTACTGGTAGGCCGAATTTTGTTGAAGAGTGATTATCAGCCAGGTAACAATGTGAGTAGTAAAAATAATAATAATAATAATAATAATAAATAACAAATATAACAGTTTTTAAAACTTTCAAAAATAAAAATAACTTATCGACCTAATACTAACTTAAATTGAGAGTATTATTTTTTTTATTATAAATTTTAAGATAATTTTTTCTTTTCTTTTTTTCCTGTTAATATACTATCCATTTTTTGTGTTACGTTATATTCATTTCAATTTGGAATTGAACCCTATGAAATATGAATGTTTAACGCATGAATGATAACCCACGGCCCTATAGTTTAAGTGGTGGCAATTTGGGGTACCTTGGAAAATAACGCAGGTTCAAATTCCCGATTTATTGCCTCCGCGTAGCATAGATTTTTGATGCCGATACATATTTTTCTATTCTCGCTTTACGACAGCGTTTTTAGGAAAAAAATTTACAATTTTGTCCCTTTTACAAAATTATCTGCACGTCGAAACTTATGATTGAATATTAAACGCCTTTACCCAAAATAATTTTATCCTCCAGTTTTAATTAACTAAGTTTCACTTTCAATTCCTAATGAAACATATGCTTATGTTATGGAAAAAAATTATGCACTGCATGTAAACAGGTATGCAAACAAATTATGCACTGCCATATTTATTTACTCTGTAAAAAAATTATATATGCAAAAACAATTATGTAAACAGGTATGCAAAAAAATTATATATGCAAAAAAACTATGCATATGCAAAAATTATGCATTGTCTAAAATTATGCACTGTCATTAGAGTATGCAAACTGAACTGAGATACTCTGTTTTAGTTAGACAAAACAGAGTATATATACACATAATATGTAAACAGGTATGTAAACTGTTTACATACTATGTAAACTGTTTTACATAATATGTAAACTGTATTACATGTAAGCCATGTGACAAATTTTCAAAAAGGTGCACATGCTCAATGATCTGATTAAAAAATATAGGAGGCTAGAACTGGTGTACTGCAATCGACCTTTCCGTCTCTTCTTAGACTAGCAAGGAATAAGCATATTGTAAGAGTGCATTTTGATTAAAAAATGTACAGCTACAAAAAAAAAAAATGAAGATCAAGGACAAACTGTATATATGATGATGCTATTCAGTCCCAAAACTATAATTCCAAATTGAGAATAGGTACAAATTCGCCTACAGAGTTACGGAGGAAACAATAAAAGATGATTTACGGAGGATTTGCATGGTGGTACTCAAAACCTTCCTGGAAAAGTAAAAATGAAAACTTGCTTGCCTAACAGATCAATGACCCTCAAATTAGTTAAAACTTATTATATATATATATATATATATATATATATTAAGTCAACTTGTGTCATTATCTACTCCAGATTGCAATGTTATATTACAAGTAACCTTCACAGCAGTTGGAACAAGTTCAGTTGTTGTAATGGACTTGTTGTATGTAAATAGATTTACATAGTATGTAAACCAATTTACATACTATGTAAATTGATTTACATAGTATGTAAACTGATTTACATACTATGTAAACTGATTTACATACTCTTCTCAAGTTTCTCAAACTTTCAAATTTCATTTCTCAACAAAATTAGACTACAACTGAGATTGATACCAAAATACTAAAACACTGGACCCAAAAGGCAACATGATTCTCATACTAATAATTTCAAAAACATCACAAAACTACATATCATTCTCATGACAATTTCACACACTGAGATTACAAACCAAGAACCACCAGAGAAATAGAAAGGGACTATTAAACCACTTTGACCCCAAAAACGGTGCTCAGAACTGACTTGGTCTGAAGAGAAGCTTGAAGCAGTTTCAACCCCTAATGCACATAAAGAGATACGTCATCACCAAAACTAATACACAAAAAAACCTATATGATATAACTAACAATGGAAACAAAAACACAATAAAGAATAAGTTAGTATTGAAAACCAACGTATATACCTCAGCCATGCCTAAAGTAACAACCTTTTCTTGAAGGACTCCAACTTCCTTGACGTTGAACTTGTTAAGCAAAGTAATACCGGAAATAGTGGACATTGGTTCAACTACCAAATCATCCATAACCATATAAGTCACCAACCCTTTTACAAATCCTCCTCCATAATTTGAGCCCTCGCCTTGTGCAGCTTTTGGAGTCACATATGGTACTTCCATATCCATGAAGCGCTTACAACCTCTAACAGGACAAACAGCTTGAGGATCGTCGGCTACATTTTCGTGATGGTTAGCACACATGTATAGTTTTCTGCTAAAAGATTCGTTATCTGATATCAAGAGAGGAACTTGGGAAGCAGAGAATGGAGCTTGTGGTTTCAAGAGAAGCTTCAAGGTAACTTCTTTGGATGCCATACCTTATGTTGTAATGGACTTGTTGTATGTAAATAGATTTACATAGTATGTAAATCTATTTACATAGTATGTAAACCAATTTACATTCATTCATTTTTCAAGATTCAATGAAAGAGTATTATTTAGTTTCTTGTGCAATGCTTCTCTGTGCTTCATTTCTTCATTTCTTGCTGATCTGAGAATTTACACGAACAACTCATAGACTACTTTCTCAAGACAATTTATTGGAGGGAGAATTACAATATTTTTTAAATATCAGCAAAACTTAACCCTGAAACACCGACACTGTTGAAGTATCAAAAACTAAAATATTTATGCCAATATAAATGGAGCGAACCAAAAACGAGATAGAGAACAGCCCACTTCAGATTCATACAAAATAAGCAGAAAACAATTCGAAACAACAAAAGGGCAGTATACCAGATGATAAAAACAGTGGCCCACTCTTGAAAACCTGCAAAATGAAAAATAGTTCACAATTGCAGAGCTATGAGTCCTGGTATAACAGAATATAAATCTGTTTACATAGTATGTAAATAGGTTTACATACTATGTAAACCAATTTACATACTAATGTACATAGTATGTAAATCAGTTTACATACTATGTAAACCAATTTACATACTATGTAAACCAATTTACATACCTGTATTTATACTCTGTTTTGCCTAATAAAAACAGAGTATAATCAATTCTTGTTATTATTGTGTTAATTTAGTTTAACATTATGGAGAACATTTCTTTTTCATTTGTGTTAATTAATTTACATACTAGAGAACATTTCTTTCCTTTGTTTTCTTTTCTCTGATACTTTTATAGTTATTGAAGAAATTGAGGCGACAACAATTAGATAACATACATAATAGGTTAATTTATTTAAGATGACAAATGAGCTCAAGGAGCCAAGAACAGCAAAACATAATAATTATAATAATAATAATAATAATAATAATAATAAATTAGAGTAAATATAATGACATGCACCATTAGGCGTCAGGGATAGAACGAGATGATACACACTGTGAATTATATGACTCAAGCATGTCAACTGGTATGTAAACCGCGTAGTAGGTATAAATTAGAGTAAAAGGATATTTCTGTAATTTATCTAATTTTGATATAACTTAAACGCACAGTTTAAGGCTTATTATTGCTAGTTTTGGAAAATTTAGTTTTTAATCAGAATTGAAGCTATTTAGGCAAATTACTCCAAATTCCCTTCTCATTAGAATTAGGCTAAATAGGCTTGACTATGAAAAGAAAAAATAATATAAAAAAAAAAAAACCATGAATGAGACATTTTTATTTTTGGGACAATCCCGTGAATGAGAATAAATTTTTAATAATATACTCTTTGTTAATTATAATGGTTGATGTCATCTACAAGTCAAACATTTTTTTTTCTTTCTATTTTTATAAAAAATAAATAATATTATACCATATATAAATATAATTGTATTTTTCTAAGTTTCTTAAAAGTTCTTAAGTGAGAGCGGAGAGGAGAAAAATTAAGAGCTGATAGTGTATTGAACTGAAAGCTCAAAGGTTCTATTTATAGCTGAGAATTGTCACAAATAACGAGACCAATGGATGCAAACGTGCAACGTTCATAAAGAAACAGTCATAGAAAACGTGCGTTTACAGAGAAACGGTCGAGAACGTGCAACATTCATAAGAAAACAGTTCCATAAGACTCAGTCTGAATAGAACTGAACGGTCAAAAAAATAACGGTCATAATGTAGATAACAGATAAGAACGAAAATGTTGGAAAAAAGAATTTTAATAAAGTATCAAATCTCACTTGTAAATTCTTTTCTATATAGACACCTCCTAAAAAATTAAAAAAAAAAATGTGAGACAAACATTTAAGAGCGTAAACTTTTACACTTTTTTCTCATCCCTTTTTATTTAAATTCATAATAATTCCAACAAGAACTAATATTTTCACCCCCAAATAGGTAAATAGCACTTTTTACCATTAATGGAAAAAACGTTGAAGGTTGAAAAAACTTTTATAATGACAATAAGTATGTTTGAAGAGCTCTAACTGCTACCACATCTTCCTTTCATTTACCTGCTTTTGTGGAGAAGTACACAATCATATTTTGCCAAATAGCCTGTAAATCGATCCTCGGAAATGGAAGAAATCATGAAAATTCAACTTCAACCACATAAACACACTGGGAAGAGAAACTTCAACAACTTATATAATTCAAACTGTTTCTGAGCAACGGAACAATCTATAAGAGACTACTGGATCTTAAATTTCAAGATACATCTGAATGGATACATATTCCAACATACAGACCTATGTTTTTCCTCAAGGGTGGGGAAAATTCAAACAGACACTTGAGCATAGAAAGCCTGAAGTGCGTCCGTCATCTCGATCCTATTGAACAATAATTGTGCAAGGATCCAACGTAGTCATAGGACTCTGGTGAAACAACCCATCATTCATCCATATATTCATAGCAGGCATAGTTTCCCCGTAACTGAATCAATGATAGGTTTTGGTCCTGCTTTAAAAAAGCAACTAGTTTATGATATTGATTGCAAGAAGCCTCCTTTAGAGGGGTATTTTCAAATTGTTAGTGCATAAATCAAGGACCTTGGAACATGAAGACAATCAATTTCATAGCCAACTCAACTACAAACAAGCTAATTAGACCGGTGTGTTTTATCATCTCAATACTTGCATACTATTCAGCAAAATGGGAGTATACTAGTAAAACTAAATGAGGTATAGAAGCATACAAAGAAGAATGATTGTGTACAAATTTGAAAATAATTTTATTTTCAAATGAAAAATGAAAAGAATCATACCAGGTCCAATGGCAAGAACAGTCTTTGACCCAGCCAAGACCTGAAAAAACAAAAGCAATATTCCTAAATCAGCAGCTATTTGTTTATCAATAAGTTTGGGAACTCACTAACAACATCAGATCTCATTTCAAAAATTAAGTGAAACATACAAGGAATTAATGATAGAGAGCACTCACTCTCCCTCCTCTATTTCTCTTGAAGACATAAGATTAATATATAAAGGTAATTATAACGTCGTGAAACTCTAAGTATATGTTGCAGCATCATTAGCAAAGATAGAAACTAAGCACAATCACCATTTAGCCAATTTATGTGTGTGTGTATGCTTGAGTTTTTAAAGAACACAATCACCGTTTAAAATGCAAAAACCAACACTATCTCCACGAGTTCTATAACTGGGGAATTAAGCAGCAGATGATACCATCAGGTAGCTTGAGCTTTCCCCTGCTTCTAACAATGACTAATGGATAACGAATCAGCTCAAAACAATCTGCATCTACAGATCATATTCTTGTATTTAGCCATGAATACTTTTCATTTCTTTTTCTCTTTTGAGGAAACATGCTTTTGACCTTTAACGTTTTCTTTGTCAAAGAGGCCAATGTACTTCGCACTTCAAAAGCAATCTCAGTCCTAGTTACTGTTTGTGTTCGTGCATTTTAATTTTACTCTACCTGTGTTCTCCCAGCATCAGCTACAACAAAAGTTGGAAGGCCAATGTTCTCAGCTGCCTCGCTTAGCTTATTCCTAGGAAAAAGTGTGGGAAATTAAATTGAAAAAACCCACAATCAACAACAAGCTATAATTCCTTCTCATATTTAGAGAAAAATAAAAATAAAAGATATAAGAAAGGAAACTGCTAAATGTGAGAGTAATTATTGCATATCAAGTGAAAACTAACATTTCCTGTTGATTCTTGCATGTCACAACAATTTTGGGTTGCCCACACTGCTCCCATCGTCTCAAAAGGGATCGGTTGCTGTAAAGAAAACAGCAGAAGCTATAAAAAAAAACACTGATGAACTCAATATTTCAAAATGAAATATAAAAATGTAAATTTGTAAAAATATCCATACCTTTGCATCAATTCTGCATACATGCCTGTTGCTGCATCTACCAAGTTGTGCAATAAATATATTCAGATAAGACCAAGGCATTGATGGAAGCAAGATTATAATAAGGCATTCACTACTTAAAAGCAATGTTCAAAGGAAATGATTGAACTAAGAGAGTTTATTTATCTTACGAGCACATTGAGATGCAATTTTTCCCGACTTCATCTTCAGGTCTTGTCTAACCACCAGAACCTGTCATAAGGCAGTCAAAGTGATAAATCTATGCTTATGAGGGTTTGAAACCTTAGATGCAGAACATTTGATTGCTCCGCATATCCATACACCTGTTGGGGGGAGGGGAAGATGCAACAACTTGCAATAGTTCTCCGAAACCAACCAAGATAATATGATCAAGTACATCTAGTATTCTCTCAACCTAATTTCTATAAGAAATGTAGACAGAGGCACCACATAAACAACCAAGTTTCTAAGCTTCCTGAATTAAATATAAACAAAATTTATCTAAGTAAACTACCAACCCCCCTTCCGTACCTATTGCCAAATGCTTATACTGGTATACTGACCTTTTTCTTTACCAACAATACTCGAGGGCAGGTGAATTGAACTAGAAAATTTTATGGAGGAATGTAAGACCTTTACCACTCTACTAGACCTTTACCTCTACGTTTGGCAGGTATATAGATCTTTAACCCAAGCGGCTAAATGGAATCTATAACATAAGAACCAAGGGGATATCTACGTGTAATGTAAAATTCATATCCCTAGTGAACCAAAACGTATAGAAAAACACAATTTAAAATGGAAAAGAAACAATTTGGTCATGTTTGGTTCGCATAACAAAAACGTACAGGGAATGATAATAATAATAGGAATTCAATTCATTGTAAACAATATTACTACTATTATGAATATAACATTTCAACGTATTTTTGATGGGGGTTTCCATGTCATTCTAGATTGACATTCAAACCAAAGAGAAGAACACCTAGAATTCTTTCAACCAAACATGACAAGAACAATAAAAAGTAGTTCAAGTTCTCAATCATATACGGAGGAGAATTGAAGAGTAGTCTAACATGAATTATAATTAAGGGAGTAAAAGACAAACCATCTTGAGATCCTCATCACCATTACTTGAGACCAAACTTCGGTCTTGATGTTTGCTCGAGATGAATTTCTTCTTCATGCTAGTTCTACTAGGCTTTGATATATCTAACAGCAAACCAATAATGAAACCAATGACAAAACCTGGAATGAAATTCCCAGGCCTGAAACTCAAGGCCAACCATTCTTTCTTTTGCTGCTTCACATCATAACCCACTTGGATAAGAATAAAATTGATAAAATTAACCGAAAATCAACTGTTTTTTTCAATCGGACTACACGGAATAAAAAATTCCTCTACTAAAAATAACTTCAACAAGAAGACAGAACACATAAAATGGACATCTTATTTTAAGGTAAACTAAATCAATAGGAAAGCATCGAATTGAATTCCCTTTTTGATTGCTTCAGTTTACCAGGGCACAAAGAGATGGTTGTAAAAGTTAAATGAAAGAATAGTTCTAGAAAACAATATCACGTTTTCGCTGATTTCCAATACCACGAAACACGGGTTAAGAAATGGGGTTTAACAGACAGAAGAATTGAACAGAAGTCATGAAGGTACCTTCTTGGGAAGCTGGGAGTGGTTTTGAAACGAACCCAGCATGACAGGGATAGAATTTCGCAACCGAAGCAGAGTTGTATACGGTAGATACAGTGTAATCGAGTCACTGCCAGTGTATCTTCTTTAGAGGGGGGGTGCGGTGTCAAGCTTTTTAAGTAGTAACTTAAAAGCTCTCATCTTAAAAACGTAACAACTTAAATGTTTAGTAGCTTAGCAAAATAAGAACTTAGAAATCTATACGATGGTTTGACAATAATTGTTTTTTAAATTTGAGATTGGATTGCGGTAATATTCATAGTATTGAAAATTTTTCAATAAGAATAATTTAATGGTAGTTAATTTGTTTTGTTGTGAGTTTTTAAATGACACATCAATAGTGAAATGAATCATGGAGAAAGTTTTCGAAACACGTTCTGTTGTTTGAAAACTATAATATTTTTTTTAATTATTAAAAATGATAATTTTAAAATTTATAATAATAAAATTAATATTTCAATAATATTGAACGTGTAATATTAAACATTTAACATTAAACAGATCTAAATTATCGTCGATCATTTCCAATTGAATGAATTTAAAAAAAAAAAAAAATATATATATATATATATATATATCATTTTTTTAATTATAAAATTTTATGTCTGAATACAATAGATGCTATTTTAGCTATTATAAGTTTTAAAGAATATTATTTTTATTATTTTTTTTAATTTTTTAAGGTATATTTTAAATTTAACATCATTAAATTAACTTTTAATTAGTTAATATATTTTTGTCTTTAGAGGAATCATTTCCAAAAGAGTTCGAACTTTGATCTGCCTATATCTCTGTATGTATATATATAATCACAAATTATATATATATTGATGAATATTTAAAAAAATATATAAAATTTATTATTTTTTAAAAATATTTTATAAATTTTTAGTAATATTAAAATAAATAATAATATATTAATTTAACTAATTTTATCATTTGAACATATTTATAGCATATATAGTATACATAATTTATATGTAATAATAAATAAAATATAAATAAAATATTTATTTAACAAATATAAAATCATATAACTCAATTCTAAATTCAATAAATTACTTGCAATATAAATATACATAAATATTTAATTAAAATAATTTTAACTGATTGGTTCAAATAAAATTATTAATAATAATTTTATTGTAATTATTAATGTGTTTAGGTTAAATGACCTTTCTCCACATTGACTCAATATAAATAAAATTATAGATTAATTTAATTTATGCAATACCAAGAATATTATTTTAAAAAAAAAATGTTAATGTTGCTCATGTTCAAAATCATTATGTATAATTATAGACTCAAGTAAGTACCGTAAAATTGACCCCAAAAAAAGTAGTTACCGTAAAAATTATGCATTTGAATAATTACAACTACCAATAATAATGCTAATAGATAAAATAAAATAAATCACTAGAGTAGAGATGTTTTTAAATTTTTTTTTTCTTCCTTCATTTCATCCAATAATAAAAACATTTATACCAAAATTTTTACCTATATTATCGATATTTTCTATTTATTTATTTATTTTTTTGATATTTTAAAAAATAACAAAATTATGTATAAAAATCGATATTACTATATTTTTTATAATATTTATTAATATTTTTGATGATGTTGATTTCTACCCAATTTTGATATTTATACTATGGTTTCACCAAAAATTAGAGGAATATATCGTGATATTTTGCAATTTTTTCATCCATGGTTATATGTAAGAGGAGTGATATATGCATCAAGTAGCATATCAGTTATTAATTATATATAAAATTATAAAATAATTGTGTAATCACTTACTAACAGAATGCTAATTAAATTATGTCATATAAATTAATGTATGTATCAATTGAAGTATATATTAATTTAAACTTATTTCATTTTTAAACCCTCTAAAAATATATATATTCATCATATTATGAAAAAATATATGTTTATCAATTGAAGTAAAAATAAAAGTTGTGATATGCACTTACAACTTTATATATTTATAATTAATAATAACTAGTTAAAACACAAGTTGAATATTATTTTTTTAATAAAAAATCACATGCTACTAAATTCTTCCATAAAATTATTAACAACACCAATGATTTATGAACTCTTTAATTGTTGCATTTGGCCCAGGGTAAGAGAGGTAGGTTGTTGGATACTGGTGCTGGATCGTTGCAGTTAAATTATGAAGCGGAAATAATTATATAGATATAATCAAAATAGGTAGAGAGGAGAATAAGAAAATTAAAGAGAGACATCTTATTCTCATTCATATGTTATTGAAAGATTACACTGATATTTATAGCAATAATAAACTAGAATCCTAATCCTAATATAACTCTAAATAAGACTCCTAAACTAATAGAAAAATATTATAATAATTATCCACATCCAACTAGATAATATTAAACTATTTCAACACTCCCCCTCAAGCTGAACATAATTTATGTTCAGATTGGACAACATAAATAAAAATAAGCAAAACGTTGGCCGGTTGACCTTTCTAGAAAACGACGACAGGTCGGTTGATATTTCTAGAAAACGCGGCTACGATGACGACACACGACGGTAGTCCGGTTGACCATTCTAGAAAACGACGATAGGTCGGTTGATCATTCTAGAAAACGCGACTACGAAGTCGAGAACTTGACAGGAAGACACCAATCTGGACTTGGTGATAACGACATATGACAGTAAACCGGTTGACCATTCTAGAAAACGACGGTGGGTCGATTGATCATTCTAGAAAATACGGCTACGAAGACATAAACTTGACATGAAGACACCAATCTGAAATTGGTGATGACGATATACGACGGTAGGCGGTTGACCATTCTAGAAAATGACGGTGGGTCGTTGATCATTCTAGAAAATGCGGCTACGAAGTCGTAAGGTTGACAAGAAGACAGTCTTTAACTCTCCCTCACAAATTGGAGCATAAATATCACACATGCCCAACTTGAATAGTGAGGTTAAGATTGAGACTGATACTAATAGTCGTGAATCCTTGAAAACGACAGTGGTGAAAACAGATCGATACTAACAGTCGTGAAGTTGACAAACGACATTGTGACAGAGAACGGTGTTGATGGGCCGTGGTTGAAGCGATTGCTGCTAAATTGAGATGGCAGATAATAGTGATGGAGATGACAGTGGGGTATATGTATGACAGATGATGCTAGTGATGACCTCTCTGATGATAACACTGATGATGAAGCCCCTGATGATAACACTGAGGATGAAGCCACAGACAAAAACTACACCATGATGAAGCCAACATGCCCAACGTGCCCAACGTGCATAGAAGAAGTCAACGTGCTCAATTGTAGATGGCTATAACAGAACTCCCCTGCCGTCTACAATTGGTGTCAGCTAGAAAGTACAACTACCAAATATTTATAGAAAATAAATCCATGATTTTTTTTTGCTGACTGAGCTGCTGACTGTGTGTGGACTATTGACTGGATTGCTAACTGGACTGGGCTAATTGATATTGGGCTGGTAAATTGAACTTGGGCTTGGATTTAGGGTTTGGACCAAAGAGGTGCAAATGGACTTATGTGATGATGGGTTTATGAGCTAGGGTTTTTATATAGGCTTTGGAGAATGGGCTTATGGCTTTGTGTAAATGGACTTGATTTATTGGGCTAGGGCTTGTTAAACTAAGAGGAAGGCTGATCCAACAGGGATATTGGGAATTAATTGTGTGCTGTTTACTATCTGGTTTCTTGTTTGCAGGTGGCGGCGCAAAGGAAGAGGTGACCAGGTGACGAACTGAGGATCCCGATCAGGCAACAGATGGAGCGGCAGCGGAGAGTGGAGCGTGGGGCAGAGACACGGAGCTGAACCACAGAGGCGCTCGGTGAGAGAGCGCGGGGGTTGGTGTGGACGGCGCTGGTGAGAGCGCGAGGCGGAATAGAGGCACGGGGCAGAGGTTGACGGCGCGCGGAGAGGACAGGCTCGCAGAACTGGGCTGCTGGTGGATTTGGTGACTAGCGCAGCACTGGTGAGGTGACTGATCTGAGGACAGACGGCGCACGGAGCAGAGACTGGCGCGCTGACGGTACGGAGGGAGGTGACTGGACGGGCTGATGGGTCGCGGAGACTGGTGCGACGGACAGGAGCGTGGACGGACAGTGTGCGGAGAGGGCTGCGGACTGTGAGAGGACAGGTGCGACAGGCGGCGGACAGGTGCGCTGGGCAGAGCGCGGACGGACGGGGAGCTGAGAGGCAGGCGCGTGGCGCGGAACTGGTGAGTGGCCGCGTGACTAGGCTGCTGGTGGATCTGAGGCGTGTGGTGATGCTGGAGACTGGCGCTAACGACGCACGGAGACAGGTAAGGACCGTCGACAGCTCTGGTTTGGATGGTGATGATGAATAGTAACTGTATATGAGGGTGGCGGCTAGGTTTTCTTCAACATAGAAAACTGATCTCTTTTTTTTTTTTTAAATCAAATAGAAACATGAGAGAAGATAAAGCTAGAATTTAGAAAATTGTTTGCTAGTGTTTATGATCGAACATCGCTCTGATACCAAGTTAAATTATAAAGCAGAAATAATTATATAGACATAATCAAAATAGGTAGAGAGGAGAATAAGAAAATTAAAGAGAGACATCTTATTCTCATTCATATGTTATTGAAAGATTACACTGATATTTATAGCGATAATAAACTAGAATCATAATCTTAATATAACTCTAAATAAGACTCCTAAACTAATAGAAAAATATTATAATAATATTAAACTATTTCAACAGTTGCATGAGTAACTTTAATTTGGATTATACTTGGCATTTGTTCAACTGCAGCATTAACTTGCTCCTAGGCCAGCTGCTCTTGATCTTAATTAAAGATCTGACACATATCAATATAATAGAGCATTTGCAACATGCATTCACCTGCATGTCCTATACAGCTTATCTATTGAACCAAAGCAAGGACATTAATGCTCAAGATTAGTAGAACTATCCTCACTCACCTTACCATTAACTCTGGTATTCAGCTGTTGAGAATTAACAGTTATGGTTTTAATTAAGCCCCTTGCCTCAGATGGGGTCTTGTCTACCAAAACTCCACCACTAGCTGCATCTATCTATCTATCATGTTTCTTTCAATATGTAAAAGTCATTCATAAAAATATTGGAGGATTTAATCACTAATTTAAATCTGTCTCAATATCCATATAAAGTCTCTCCATTATTTTTCCCAACTCTTTTCGAATGAGTGTGGTCCTTGAGGATGGGAAAAGCTTATTCATTTTACTCCAAATGGAGATGGTGTGAGATGGAAGATATTAATAGAATAATTTCTTAACACTGTAGGCTAGTGAGAAGGGGAATGCTCTGTTTTTTTATGATTGTTGTTATTATGCAAAAGATGAGTCATTATTGACTTGAGCTTAAAAGCTACTTATAGGATAGGATACTGGATGAATGCATATATACAGGTTTTTACTTCAGCTAAATTCTAGTGTCTGGTTATATACTGCAACTTCTACTTGATCAAGGTCCAAGTCAAAGGATGATTATTAGACCATGCATGCCAATTTCATTCACAAGTCCAGGTTTTGTTTCTTTCTCTCTACTCTGATCAATTATTCTCAACCTTAATGTACACACGTGTTTGCTATAATGTCAAACATCTAACTTATTTGCCCATCTTTGTTATGGTTCATTTACTATAAAAAAAATCAGTCCGACTGAAAATTAATTTGCTTTCTTTGGGTTTACTTAAGAGCCATAAGGTATCCATATCAAAATATTAATTTATTAGATGATTATTAGTAATAATGACTCAAAAAATAAAATAAAATTATGAATAGTTATTTAATTACATTTTGTAAAATTAGAAAATAGAATGAGACACACATAATAAAATACAATGAAAATAATAATATTATTACTATATTTGTTTAAATCGTGAAAATAAAATAACGATATTATAAATGAATCAAAATCTAGAGAAATAATATATATATATATATATATATATATATATATATATATTATTTTAAATGAGAAAAAAATAATTATATGTTAAAAAATTAGAGTATTCCATTATATTAATTTTTGTTTATTTCTTAACTATATATAAAAATACGTACATGGCCATCCAAAGTTCTTTCTTTTTGCGAGTTAATTCTCTTCCATAAAGCTAAAATTAAAATCATTTTGTTCCTTACCCGTCTCTATTTAAAATTAAATCACAACTCACAAGTAAGGTTTAGACTTTCAAAACTTGTCCTCCTCTTAACATATTTCCCTATTCAACAGCCATCCTTCACGTACCCCTCAACCCCACTCAACGAATCCACTCACATTAATTTTCCCTCAAAACCCAACACCCTTGCAAACATTTCACATCTACCATTTCTTTCCCCCAATGGAGTCTGTGGCCTCTAATTCGTCATCCCCCTACCACCCCCACAGACCCCGCCCCAATTCCCGCTTCACCGACCGCCTATTCCGCGCTCTACGCCACCACCTCCGCCTACTCCACCGCTCCGGTCCCAATTTCTTCGTACTAGGCGCAACCAGAAATGTCTACACCGTGACATTATCCACTAATCCCTCATGCACATGCCCTGACCGCACAACTCCATGCAAACACATGCTATTCATACTCATACGTGTTTTGGGAATTTCTCTTGAAGATAGCTGTCTTAGAAGGAGAACTCTTAGAGCTTTTCAAGTTAGTCGCTTGCTTGGCTTGCCTACATTGCCTGAGGCACTAGCAGGGGCTAGCATTAGGCAGAGGTTTCATCAACTATTGTCACAACCAAGACAACAACAAGGCTTTGAAAGTCCAAAAATTGAAATAGAAGAAGGAACAAGTTGTCCAATTTGTTTGGATGAGATATTGGGAGGAAAGGAAGAGAAAGTTGTGGCTTGTGGAACTTGTAGAAATCCAATACATGAAGAGTGTTTGTTGAAGTGGAAAACAAGTGTTGGAAAAAGATCAATTAGGTGTGTTATTTGTCGTTCTAGGTGGAAAAATAGGTTTGATCGACAACAAAATATCTACTTGAATTTGGGTGCTTTTGTAAGTGTTGAAGATGATTATATTGTTAATGATCATAGTGATGGCGGTGGTCTTTGTGGGGGTTTGATTTGATTCATATTTATTTTAATTGATTTTAGTATTTATGGTTTAATTGTGTATTTAGTTTGTATATGTTCATATGATATATAACAGAAAACTAATTATTCAAGTTTAGCTTGTCAATTGTAAGACGATTTAATTAAGGCACTGTAACTTTCTTAAATTGATCAATGGTTAATTAAAAATTACAAGAACAAACAAGTTAATGTTATATCCAGCTTACGTGGAATTATGTAATTGGACGGTTTTAAACTCCAATAATGAACTAGAAAAATGATTTTTTTTTTAAATATCAAAAATTAGTGTTTACATGTCATAATACAATTATTTATTTGTTAGTAATCGCTCGCAACAATTTATCTTTTTAATTTAACATTTAATTTACTATTAATACGTTGTATATAATATTGTTTTGAAAAATAATATAGTCCACGGTATTTAGACATTTAAGTTGTGATGTTTAATGGATTGTCTAGCTCTTTTTTAGGTGGGTGAAAACTCATGTATGTTTATTAAAGTAATTTAGTATTTTTTTTAAAGGTAATTTAGCTTTTTTATTATGAAAAATTTCAATACAATTAATAACAAATAACATTTATTTTTATTTTTTTTCATTTTTTTTAATTTATATATGTCTTTAACAATTAAAATTGATTAAAAAACAAAACAATAAATAATTTTTTTAAAAGATAATCAATTGTTATTATACTATCAATTTTTAATTTCAAAATAACTATATTGCTATAAAAATAACAAAATGATTAGATTATTAATATATATATATATATATATTAAATTGTCTAACTATCACAAATTCACAACTAAGTCACACTGCATATGCCTTTTTCTCTTTGCTACCATGTAAAAAACTTGAACAAATTGAAAGTTGTTTTTATATTGTTTGAAGTTATTGGATAATTTTTTTTTTTTAAGTTTAAATTATTTATAAAAAAATTAATAATATTTTTTATATATTTATTATTTTTTTTTAATAAATATTTGCTTTATATATCATACAAGTATTTCAATTTATCAACTCTAGTCTTCAACATAAGACCAATTTATCATAAAAGCGATTTAAAAGGCTTTTAAAAAGAGGGCCCATAATATTCTTATGTATTTATCATAAATTCATCGATCTTTCTTCATCCAATTTCAATTTATCCAAAGAAAGAAAAAGTGTGATAGAATTTTGAATTTTGGACACAATTAGACAATTGGGTAGTCAAATTTTTGGGACGTGTCCTTGGAAAGTTGTATTAATTCTAATTAATTCTAATTTTGCAATGGGACTATTAATAAAACATATCTATATAGTTTGAAATTTAGTCAAAGATATGCAGTGACCCAAGCAGATAAGTTATTATACTTATGTTAGCTATTAATAAATAAATAAAAGAAGAACGAGGACTTAGTTTTTCTTTTAATCCACGCTTCTAAGGTTTGTTTGGTTGGTATTAATATCACTTGACAATTAAGGATAATAATGGAAAAGGGATAAGCATTATCACTTCAGGTTGAAAGGTCTTACTCTCAAGAAAAGAATAACTTGTCTTTGCAAACAATTAATGAAGTTCCAGGTGCCATACAATCATTTTCATTCCATTTAGTGGGTTTTCATGCTGTAAGTTTTAATGATTATAATAACATTTAACTCAACTAGTAAATAAATAATAAATAATTACCGTTTAATTATTTAAAATTTATAGGATACAATCATGAATAAATAAATTATATATAATTAAGATTTTTAATTAATTAAATATATGTGTTAGTTAAAGCCATTGAATTTAAAAGAAAACCTAATAAGTTAAAAAGAAAAATGAGATATAAAGTAAGTCGTTAATAATATAGAATTTTTTTTTTATAGTTAAAGTAATTAGCTTTTTTTTTTCTCAAAAATTTAAAATAAAATATAAAAGATAATGTATATCATTATTTTAAAATATAAAAATATTTTTGTTTAAATTTATTTTGTGTATGATTTAATTTTTTTTATATATAATATAGATAAATATATAGATGAATTAGAATGAATCATATTATAATTAATTATGTAGTATTTGAAAATAACATGTATAATATAGTTAATAAGTATAAAATATTCCGTGACAAATGTTTTAGTAAACTAATTTATATTTAAAAACTAATAATAACTAATTTGTTTATTTTAATTTATCAAATATCAAAATAATTTTATTATAAAATTTATTAAAATAATAGTAATTATTTGATACATTTTTTTTAAATCTTAAAAATAAAAATATTTTTTAATTTATATGAAAAAAATCAAAACACAAAAATTTAGAAATAAAAATTTAGATTAAATTAAATATCCAACATTGTTTTGATCTACACCTTTAGTTAATCAAAACTTATATACACTCAATACGCTGTTATTGTTATAAAAAAATACCACTTTTATTCAATATGATATAATTTTACTACAAAATGTATAACTATATAAAAATACTTCGAAACATACACATGCCTGTAAAACATTACGTGAGAATTATGGAAGTCATTTGCTTGTATCAAGTAGGCATTTTAGTTACTTTATTTTTACGATAGACACTTAAATCACTTTCTTTGTAAATTTTTTAACTAGTAAAATATTATTTTATTAATATTTTTTATATAATAATAAAATGAATTTAATTAGGATAAAATTGTCATTTATTTTAAAGGTTTAAAACTGAATTCAACATATATATATATATATTACTTTTTTGTCAAAAAAAAATTTGTAAGTTTTATATTTTATGAAAATTTTTAGTACCTTTTGTATCGCATTTTCTGTATCGAAATCATATATCAACAAAAAATGTGATACAAAAAAGCTGCCAAAAAATACAAACTTTTATTATAAAATATAAAATATACCAAAAAATTGGCAAAAAATATTATACTATTCAAATGTAATTTTAAACTATTAAAATAAATAACAATTTTGCCTCAATTAAATTTAATTTATTATATCATAATTTTTATTAATAAAATAATATTTTATTGTTAAAAAAAGATTAAAGTATCACACTTTTATTGAAATAGTGACTTAAATGTTCATTATAAAAATAAAGTGAATAAATTTTTATAGTAATACAAATAAAATAATTCTTAAATTATCTAATCCTAAAAAATTTATATGAACCAATCTAATATTTTGTATCAATTATCAACTTCAACAATAACATCATTCTTACATTACTCTTGAAAGGGCTACTGAATTTTATATGATTTCCAAGCTTTTTGTTTTTTTAAATTTTTCCCCCTTCCCAAATAGACAAATTATATGGTTTTTGAAAGTTGTTAAAAATAAGATTATATTTTCTTTATAAAAAAAATACATATTTTATTATTATATATATTAAGTAATATATTATTGAATGTAAAATTTGAGTAATTTTATAACCAATGGAGCAACAAAACTACTTATATAAATGAGTGTTTAGTCATTCATTAAATTTTATTAAAATATAGAGAATCGTAAAGTACATGATACATTAAGTGATCTTGAATTGTATAATGATATTGTATGAATTTTTACTAAATTAAAGATGCAAGATAAAAAGGTAAGAAGTTAACTAAATTATACAACGATAAATTAATATGTGTGTATTGCAATAAATTTAAGAAAATATGTTAAAGTTCAGTTATCAGTTTTGTTAGCTCTTTATTAACTTCTTATGGATTTGACATATATTTAAAGGCAGCTAATATTATAAAAATTTATATTTATTTTTATATAAATATTATTTATATTATGTTATTGAGACATGTGATAACATAAATATAAGTATAAAAATGAGTAATATTATTATCATTGTTTTATATAAAAAATGAGTTATTTATTATTTTTAAAGTATATATTTTTTAATTAAGTTAATTATTTTTATAAGTATTTATATTTTTCAAAAAAGTTATGCATTTGGAGGTGTAAAATAGTTCTCCAACCCGATATTATTATCAAATAACTTGACCTAATAAGTATATGGCCAAAAGCATAACCCACCCTATTATAAACTTCATACCATCGTATTATAATTTATTTGAAATATGGATCACATAAGGGTGAAATTCAAGGTGAGAGATAACTTTAACACTATTTTTTTTTCCTTCAAAACTTACATTTTTTTTATGGATTTTTTTTTTTTAAAATTAAATGAATATTTATTTTTTACAAATAATACATAGCATTTTTTTGTGGTTCTTACATTAAAATAACCTGAATTTTTTTTTGTTAGTACTAAAAATAAAATAAAAAACATGGGTTTCTTTCTAAGAGTAAACAATTTAAGTTTCTTTTACCTGGCTCATTGGTCTTAGATATTGATAAGAAATTTTAAATCAAATATTTTTGCTACAGTGCAGTTTACGTTCTTGTTCGTGCCATAAAAATACCAAACTTAGAGCCAGAAGAAAATTGTTAATACACATGCAGCCTACCCATAATTTCTTATTTAAAGAAATTAAAATTAAAAAATTAAATGGTCCTAATGGCCAATATCAATCTATTCAACACACTGTTATAAATAGTATGAGATAGAACAAACCCATTTATTTAGTGGATTGCTCCTTGGGAAAAATTATCTTATTCCACAATTTTAATAGCATAAATCTTATATTTTATTAATATATTGTAATAAATTATAACTTAATAACAACAAAGAATTTCTCTTACATAAAATACATATTTTTTTTTACTGCTAAACTAATAACTCAGATAATATTTGTCTTGGCTTAAGTCCTTTCATCAAATTCCAACAAAAATAAATATGTATGCAACCTTTTTAAAGTATAAAAAATATATATATTTTCAATCCCAAGAAATTATATTTCTATATATTCAAAACTCTAAAAACAAGACGATGAATGCCCATTGATTGAAAGCGATGGCAATGCCTATTAATTTTTCAACCTTATCTTCAACAGGATTTCCGAATTCGGTTCCCGATTGGAAAATATAAAATAAGACGTACAAATTTTGCACAAAGTATATCTGGATTGGAGATATACACCAATTTACCATTCAACCATAACCAAGTGACAGCAACAACGCTTTGGAGAGAGCTGGACACTTGGCTTAAAAAGGAGTAATTGTTCTTCTTATAAGTATACTTTCGGTCCAGCCTTTTTACTCGCAATTACTAATGGTTGTGCCTTAACTCATCTTCAAAGGCGAAGAAAGTTTTGATCTTTTTCATTCAACACCTAAAAACAATGGAGGGCTCTAGATCTGACGCTCAAACTCAATCTGGGTACTTGCCTCTTAAAGTCGTCTCAGTCGCTGCTGGAGAAGCTCACACTCTCGCTCTCACAGGTAAAAATATCATACATACCTAAAGCTAGTTTCGGATTTTATTTATTCTTATTATTTTAGGAGGGGTATTTCAATCTCTTGATTGCGATGAAAACTATGACAAAACTGACAAGGAAAAATAAGAAGAAGAAGAAGATTGAATTGGGATGAAAAGAAATCTGGTTTTTCATTCTAAAATTCGAAAACCCAGTAAACCCAGAAATGGATGAAGTGGGGAAAATTTGCTTATATCTTTCAACAATGATGACACTTTTGAATTTTGTTCTTCTTCTTCTTATTATTATTTTGACTTTTGGTATGTACAGACGAGCTTATCCTTGTTTATGGTTTCTCAAAAAACAATTCAAGACAATAATTTATAGATCACATTTCTTCATTGCATGGTTGCTGAAAAACTAAGAAGACTCTAATAACCAAGAGGGATGTTTGGGATGTTTTTGGTGTTCATTGCAGGAGAAGGATGCATCTATTCTTGGGGAAGAGGGATGTTTGGACGACTTGGGACTGGTTCTGAAGAAGATGAACTTTCCCCAGTTAAGGTTAAATTTGATTTTGCAAAAGGCTTAGATGGAAAGAGACTCAAGTTTGTGGGAATTGCTGCTGGTGCTTATCACAGTCTTGCTCTTGCAGGTTAGTTTAGCTTTCCATGGTCCTTCCAATCTTGTTGCCCATGACTTCTTCTTTTTTTCAATGTTAAAATTTTGAGTTGTGGTTAGAAAACTAGCTTGTTTCATAATCCATGACCATAGGATTTGGTCATCTTATCATGATGGTCTCAAACTATGTTACACGATTTTTTTAGGACAACTAGAGGCGTAATTTTTTTAATATGAATTCGAGTATTGAACGCACCCATTTTTTTTTTTTCAATTTTCTGTAAATATTGCACCAAATTGGAGTATCTGAGTATTGTACCCATTCCCATGTCCATGTCCATGTCCATGTCCATGTCATGTTCTTTGGACGCAGTTATTTCACAAAAAATTAACAGTCCAAGTAACATAGGTCACAACCAAAGTAAAAGATGATATTTGTATAGAAATTCATATGATGTTTAAATTTATTACCAACCAAATAAGTTTGATTGATGATGACTTTCCGTAAATGTAATTAATTATTTGCTTACTAATGGCAGATGATGGATCCGTTTGGTGCTGGGGTTACAACATTTGTATCCTTCATTATATAAACACATGCCTCTGGTGCAATCTAAAATGTATAGAAAATGCATTCAGTATTAGTTTCTATGTTGTCTGCTTTGTTTGCATTTTAAATCCTTGACTGTTGAATGGATGGCCAACTTGGTATTGATGGAGAAAACATGCTAAGGCCTTGCTTGCTTGAGCGGTTCCTTGACTTGGGCAGTCCAGATTCTTTGACACATGAGTCTAAAATGAAGAGTAAAGAAAAACTTAAGGTTTGGATATTTGTATTATTGTGATGAAAAGATCCTGAAGAAAGCAATGAGAAGATTAAGCTCATTGTTATTTCTACCTCAGGTTTGTTCTGTCAAAGCTGGTGGAATGATGTCTGTAGCAATTGATAACCTTGGGTCTCTCTGGATTTGGGGCAATTGTCCACAGCAAATCAGTAGCAGTGAAGGTGGGTTTATACTTGTGAGTACTTTCACTCCAACTCCGGTTTGGGATTTCCATGGTCATACTGTTGTAAATGTGGCGTGTGGAAATGAGCATGTTGTAGCCCTTGTTAGTGCCGGAGAAGTTTATAAAGGACAAGATCTTGTGTGCTACTCTTGGGGCGGTAACAGTCATGGTCAGTTAGGTCAGGGAGATAGAAAGGGAAGGAAACGCCCCGAAATGATCCAAACATTTAACCTGGACTCCCCTTGGTTAGTTTATGATGTAGCATGTGGGGCTTTTCACACAGCTTTGCTCTCTCTCGAAAAGGGTTCAAGTGATGCGCTGGAAACCGTTTGCTGGACATTTGGTCTGGGAGAAAACGGGCAACTTGGTCATGGAACAACTCAAAGTTTTTTGTCTCCTGAACCTGTCAAAGAGTTGCCTCCTAATATATATCTGGTTTCGGTTGACTGTGGACTATTCCACACTAGTGTTGTTTCATCTGCTGGAGATGTGTGGTCTTGGGGAATGGAGAAGGGTCTCGGCCTATGCCCTGATGCTAGTTTTACTGGAACAGATGCCGGTGATGCCATTTCTCCCCTGTTGATTTCAGGACTAAATGGCTCTAAGTTTCATGATCCGCTTCAGGTTGTTTGTGGAGCTGCCCACACCGTTATTGTTGCTAATAATGGATATAAGCTTTGGTCTTGGGGCAGGGGAAGGAGTGGCGTTCTCGGAAATGGTAAGATAATTGATTGTTTTACTCCCACGGTTGTATTATGGCCTCCACTTACAGAGGATTTCGTGCAAGACCTAATAAAACCACATGGTAAGGAAGATAAAATCGAGGAGGACGATTCTAAAGGAGTTGATGAAGCAGAAGATAAGCTGTCTCGGGCCATGGAGGAGATGAAGCTTCTTCAGTCTAAACTTTCAATTATGGAAAGATATGCTAGCATACTCCATGCTTCAATGTTCGGAAAACCCTTTAAAGATCAAGACATTCCGGCCTCATTAAAGAATCACGACTCCTTTGACATAACAAAAGGATGGGAAAACATACTAGAGTCAGCTGATCGTGGTAAGCTTATCAGATTGGAAATGTTCTATAGGAACATGCTTGCAGGTGTTAAAGATACGCTTATGAAGAGAAGGGTTCAGGAGATGATAAAGGAGTGTCTTCAAACTTCATCTAGGTGAAATCTGGGCTATAAAGTATAAAAGCATAGTTCAAGAGATTAATCTGGGCTATAAAGTATAAAAGCATAGTTCAAGAGATTAATCTTAATACTAAGCGAATACATGTGTAGAACTACAGATCCTGGGGAACTGTGTTTATAGAGCTTTCTTTGAGAAGTCCTCAATATTACTATACTTATGCCATGATATCTTGAATTCTTTGAAGTAGTGTTTTTTTTCTCCCTTCTTTTTGTTCAGAATTAGATGTGAAGGGGGTCTGATTATTGAGCTACTTTGTACTATTATGTGATGTGTCACTTGGAAGCTTCATTTTTAGTGAAGTACACCTCCAAGTTACTTTACATATGCGTGTATTTAGATATTTTAATTAAAAGCTTCATTTTTAGTGAAGTACACCTCCAAGTTACTTTACATATGCGTGTATTTAGATATTTTAATTGAGGGAAGAGAAATGTAATATTTGATTTGAATATTTTAGTTGATTAAATTGATTTGTATATATTATATAAATTTATAATAAAAAAGGAACGATAGAAAAAGATATTAATTAAATTTAATTATTTTTACTATATTGAGAATGATTTTTACTATATTAATATTTTAAAATATTTTTTTTAAGTTGGTGTATAGATGTTACACATGTTTAACTTGTCTAAGAACTTTGAGAGCATCCGATTAGACACTTTTTTGGTAAAGATATCAGTTAATTAATCTTTTGATCGAATTTTTGGTAGTTTCATAGCCTTTTTATATAGTTTTTTCTTAATGAAAAACCTATCTATCTTGACATGTTTTATACGGTCATGTTGAACTGGATTATGAGCTATATTATATCTGTTTTGTTGACACAATGCAGCTGAATTGATTGTTTTGAAGAGTAGTCTAGATCATATAAGAGAAATTTCAACCACAGTATTTCACAAATTTTTAAAGTCATTCCTCTATACTCAACTTTTGCACTAGATCGTGCAATAATATTTTGTTTTTTTGCTTCTCCATGTAACTAAGTTCCCACCTATAAAAGTAAAGTATCTTGAAGTTGGCCGTCTATCATCAACTGCTTCGGCCCAATCAGCATCCGCATATACTTTGATGTTTTCTTTGTTTGTGCTTTTAGAAAATAGAATTCCCTTTCTTGGAGCAGATTTTAGATACCTTAAAATGTGCATGACTGCATTCATATGTTGCTCATCGGGATTAGGCATGAACTGGCTAACAATACTTAAAGTATAGGCAAGATCTGGTCTTGTGTGAGCTAAGTACATCAACCTTCCAACAAGTCTCTGGTATGTCCCCCCTGTCCATCGGAACCTGATTTGTCTTAATACATAATTTCAAACCCTCTTCTACTGGAGAGTCAACTAGTTAGCAAGCTGACGTACCAGTTTCATGTAATAGATCTAAGGCATACTTTTTTTGAGATAGAAAGATTCATTTATTTGATCGAGATACTTTAATTCCAAAAAAGTATTTTAAGGGACCTAAGTATTTCATTTCAAATTTCTTGCACAAGTATTCTTGCAAAGCTCTCATTTCTTCTAGATTGTTGCCTGTGACGATCATGTCATCCATATATACAATGAATGCAGTAATCTTCTCATGTTTCTTCTTTAAAAATAACGTGTGATCCGAATTGCTTTGTCTATTACCAAAAGTTGTCATGGATTTGGTGAATCGCCCGAACTAAGCTCTAGGGAACTGTTTTAATCCATATAGCGATTTCTTCAACCTACACACCTTTTGATTTTGTCTTTCTGTTACCATGCACACTGGCGGGAGATCCATGTAGACCTCTTCAGATAATTCACTATGTAGGAATGCGTTCTTTACATTAAACTACTGTAACAGCCAATCAAAATTTGCAGCTAAGGATAACAAGACTCGCACTGTGTTGATTTTGGTTACTGGTGCAAACGTTTCAGTGTAGTTAATTCCATAAGTTTGAGTGTAACCTTTTGCCACCAATCTCGCCTTAAATCGTTCGATAGTTCCATCAGCTTTGTATTTCACAGTAAAGATCCATCGACACACAACTGATTTTTTTCCTGTGGGTTGGTTGACGAAATCCCAAGTTTGGTTCTTCTACAATGAGGCCATCTCTTCATTCATCGCAGCCTTCCATCGTTGACCATTTAATGCTTCCTACATACTATTAGGTATAGATACAGTAGATAATTGATTGACAAATGATTGATTTGATTTTGACAAGCGATGTGTAGACATATAATGATTTATGGGATATCTTACTTTACTAGATAATTGAGGTTCATATGTAGGCTTTGGAATACCTCTAGTAAGACGTTGTGGTAACTATCTCCTGGACGAATCAGGCACGATATAAGGAATATCCTCAGACAACGATTGATTTGGTGTATCAATTGAGAGAGATTCAAGCTCAGCTTCAGAAGTTTTTTAGCTTTCTGGGTGTTCATTCCCACTTAGATCCAAGTTTGGACCACTAGATATCAACTCATTTACTTCTACACTTATTATGTCATTGTGTAGGCTATCACCACTCACATCCAAGTTTTGCACACTATGATCCAAGTCACCCACATTTTGATCAGATACTTTCACCACATTTTCCTCAAGGTTGTATACAAGAGTTTGAATTTCCTCAAGAGAATCCCCTTGAAAGCCAGACTCAGAGAAATACATAGTGTCTTCATGAAAGACAACATCCATAGTGATAAACATGCGTTGAGTAGGGGGATGATAACATCTGTATCCTTTTTGATAAACCGCATATCCAATAAAGACACATTTTAAGGCACGAGGAAGTAACTTACTATGTTGGTGTTTGTGAAAATGAACATAGGCAACACATCCAAAGACACGTGGGGGTAGGTTTGGGACTGTTGGAGCAACAATAGCTTCTACAAGTGTCTGAAAGGGTGTGTTGAAGTGGGGAGTACGAGATGGAACACGATTGATGAGATAGGCAGCAGAGAGGAGAGCTTCACCCCAATAGCATAAGGGCATATGAACTGGGATTAAGGAAGCACGAAAAACTTCCAATAAATGTCTATTCTTTCGTTTGGCCACACCATTATGCTGAGGTGTATTTGAACAACTTGTTTAATGGACTAAGCCATGAGAGTCCAAAAACTTCCGAAGCTCAGAACTAAGGTATTCCCCACCATTATCACTGTGTAACACTTGAATTCGTGTATTGTACTGTGTGTGAATGGTGTTATAAAACTTTTGAAATAGTAACGTAACTTCGAATTTGGACTTCATCAAACATAACCAAGTCATTATCGTACAATCATCTATAAAGGTAACAAACCACTTTGACCCCCCTAATGTGCAAACTTTAGATTGTACCTAAACATCAGAATGAATAACCATGAAAAGGAGTTGGGCTTTTATTTAAAATCAAAGGAAATGAAGCACGATGGCTTTTTGCAAGTTCACACATATCACATTTGAAAACATAAATATCCAAATTTGTAAATAAACTAAGAAACAATCTTTTTAAATAACTAAATGAGGCATGTTCCAAACGTCGATGCTAGAGCTATATCTCAGTTATCTTCTTTAATAAACTAGTGCTTGCTACTGCGAAAGTTTACTGTAACAATTTCGTAGTATCTGACTCCAAATCCAAATAATATAGCTTCCCTCTCTCAACACGATAACCAATCATTTGTCGAGTTTGAATATCCTCAAACACACAATAATCAGGCCAAAAAATTACAATACAAGATAAAGTAGTAGTGATTTGAGATATTGATAGAAGGTTAAAATCTAAAGAAGGAACAACTAAAACAAAATCAAGATGTAAAGTATTAGTAAAATGTGAGGAACCTTCCCCAATAATCGGGGAGGTATTACCGTTGATTGTGGAGACACAATTTTGGGAAGATGGATTAAGGGTTGAGACTTATCTAACATCAAATGTCATATGATCAGTAGCACTAGAATCAATTATCCATGCACTATTCAAAACAGGTGTAGAAATGTTTAAGATCTTACCTCCAGTGTTTGTAGTAGTTACCAATGCTGATGAGGTAGGAGTGTCATCGTCACCTTGTGTTTGAGCAACTATTGTAGTGGATGGCTGCTTGGAATTTAGATATCGTGCTGGGTCCCACCAATCTGAATATCCAATAAGTTCAAAACAATGACTTTTCAAATGGTCTATTTGATTGCAGTGGGTGCATTTGTATGAAGGTTTGTCTAAACTATTGGAATTCTTTGAATTAGTGGATTTTGGCCGGTTTTGTGACATCTGACTAGGTCGATGGCGAGAAATCATAGCAGAAGCTTCAGGTTTCACAATGTCCACATTCAAAGTTGCAGATTGTATGGTCTCATGGCGGACTAAGGAATAACACTCTTCTAGACTAAAGAGGCGTTCATGACGCAAAATTTATCGTCGAAGTTGATCAAAAATTGTATCCAAACCAGCAAGGAATATGTGTACTCGGGTACACTCAATGGACTGTCGGTATACTGTAATATCATGAGGATCCCTCATAACCACTTTATCACGATGATCTAGTTCCCGAAATATTTTGGTTAACTCCCCATAGTAGACAGAAAGTGATTTGGCACATTGTTTTGCAGAAAAAGCTTGCTGATGCAAAGAATAAACATGCATTTCATCATTACCATCATAAAAAGCTTTGGAGATAGTATCCTAGATTTCATGTGCAGTGGTATATAGAGATATCACTTCATGATGTCAAGAGACATGGACATTAGAAGCCAGCGCTTCACTTTTTGATTTTCAGCATACCATTTGTCATACCATTTGTCATATCCCTTGTCTGACACAGCAGGTGGAGCAGAGGTGCCTATGATGTAGGAAATTTTTTCTTGTTCAGCGATATTCATCTCTATTAATTGAGACCACACATTGTAATTTTTTTCAGTAAGTAAAATGCGAGCATTAAAGGGACCTTCAAACTGAACAAAAATTGGAACTGATTTGGTTTTGGATGATTTAATGGATTCACTATTTTTTTTTCCACTCTAAATAAGTCTATGCTTCAATTAGAAACAAAAAAAAGGAAAAGGAAATGCCGACGCTGGAAGGCGAAGGCTGTGGCGGCTCGCGTCGCTGGTTTCGATGAGATTTGTGGCGGCAGAGGTGGTGGCAACGAGAGCTAGGCTCGGCTGTGGGTGGTGGGATCTGCGACGCAAAGCCGTGAGTGGTAAGCGCGATGGGTCTCTGTTTGTGGCATGATGGGGGTCTGTTTGGGAGGCGCGATGGGGGTGAGCGCGATTGGTCTCTGTTTGTAGCGTGATGGGGATCTGTTTGGGGGGTTGAGAGGTGGCGATTTTCATGGTTTGGGTTGGTGAGTGATGGTTTGTTTGGAGGTGTTTGGTGGTTGGGCTGAATGGGTGGATCTACGAGGGGGGTTGAATGGGATTGTGTGGGCTGAATGGGATCTGTGTGGGTTGGCTTGTGGTGATGGCGTGATGGGTGGTTGAGTGGGTTGGCCGGGAATGAACGGTGGGGGTGATCTGTGTTTGTTTGTTTGTTTTTTTTGATTTACAGAACTCTAATCGGCTCTGATACCATGAGAAAATAGAAATGTAATATTTGGTTTAAATATTTCAGTTGATTGAATTGATTTGTATATATTACATGAATTTATAATAGAAATAAGAACGACAGAAAATGATATTAATTAAATACAATGATTTCTACCATATTAACATTTTACAACATTAATTTGGTATAAATTTAGTGGAAATTTAAAAAAAATAAACATGTTATACGTATATATGAATTTATAACTATCAGTGTTTTAAGAAAAATCGATGTAACATCGATTATGGGAGGTATGTTATATTGAAAGTTGATTGTATTGGTATTTGGATTGGCGAAAGAAGATGGTGTTATTCACCTTAAAAATATGTGTATTATATGCAAATTCTTTATTTATTTTAGTTTTTATGTTTGATTAATTAAATATAAAATTAATTTTTTGAATATTTTAAATTAATTATAATTTTAAAATTATATTTAGAGTTCTTATTAAATATAATATTTATTCAATCATCATATTTAGAGTTATTAAATCTTGTTTATTTATTTTAGTTTTTATGTTTGATTGATTAAATATAAAATTAATTTTTTAAATTAATTGTAACTTTAAAATTATATTTAGAGTTCTTATTAAATATAGTATTTATTCAATCATCATATTTAGAGTTAGTATTTAATGTGATAAAAATAATAGAGTTCTAAAATGTCAAATAATATTAATAATTTAAAATATAAATATAATTTTATTCAATATATATATATCCAAAATATACTATACATTTTTTTAATAGAAAATTATAGATATTTTATTAAAATTCATATATTAAAAATACAATAAAAATATCATTTACCAAATAAAACCTATAAATATATATTTAAAAACTAAAAAATAAAGCACAAACAGGAATAATGATGATTTTTCAAAGAGTACTACCAAATTTTTTTTTTTTTTTTCCATCTTTATGTATTTTCATCACTAATTATGATTATTTAAATAAATATATTAATAAAATTCTATGCTAAATAAAATATCAATAGTTTGTTAAATCTTTGTTGATATGAGAGCTATAGAAATATACAAATATTTATACAATAAAAGAAACTATATTTATTGAAAATATGAAAATCAAGTAACACATTACTTAGATATGGGAATAATTCATAGATTTATAAGGACTTGAGTTATTTAATCTAATTGATTAATTTTTTATTATGAAACCCTAAGTTTATTACAAATGGTATCAGATTCAATTCTAAATTTAGGCATTATATGTACTTATGTGACTTTTCAAACTCCATCTGCATGAATTTGAGGCTCACTATTGGCTTATCTATGTGAACTTTAAGCTCTCTATAAGCTTAATCATGCATGAACACAAGACTCATTGTAGGCTCGAGAGGTTTTTTAAAATGAGGAGTGGAATATAGTGTAAAGTACAAAATTAAATGTTTTTTCAATTGAGGGGGAGATAAATACAGTACAAAGTGTAAAGATAATATATATATTTGATTGAGAGAGTTGAATCATATGATACTTTATTTGAGGGGGAGATTGTTGAGAACAAGCAAACAAAGTCCTATATTATTTATACATGAGATGATTAATAATTTATAAAGACTTAAGTTACTTTAACTAATTGGTTTTTAAGTATAAAATCCTAAGTTTTTACAAAATTCAACAAATTAAGATGTAAAAATATACAAGATCTAACTTTCATATAATTAGATATGAAAAACAAAACCACTTTGATAACCATAATATATTATTTATGAAACAAAGTTTTCATTAAAAGATATTCAAGCAAGAAAACAAAGGAAAATAAGATATTTACTGGAGAGAAAACTCTCACTTAGAGGAGATCCCTCATTGGCAGTAGAAAGAAAAGAAACAGAGGGCAGATGCAGAAAGATAATAATGGAAAAACAAAGAGAACAAGAGGCAGGGATACATTGTGTATTTATTTGTATGATCTTGGAACATAAATCATTTAGGTACTTTCTTTTTTGCTATGTGTTTGTCACTCTAACTCAGGAAAAAATAAAATAAAATAACATGTTTATACAATATAATGTATACATTGTGCATCCAAAATATATTATACATCGATTCCAAATGATTTAAGTCATCCAATTTTGCTCTCTCTTCTTCTTCTAATTAGCCCTTAAAAAAATTAGCATTATGTAATGTGTAGCCAAAAATCTCACTCCATTTTAAAGGATGTATAAATAAGTAGATTTGTAACATGGAATAAAATATTGAGTTAGATTTGCAACGAATCAAATAATTGGAGTAGAGTGGTAGATTGTGAATTAGATTTACAATCACTCAAATGATAAGGTAAAATAGTAAATTGCAAATGCAGACATAAAATATATTTAAAATAATAAGTTTCACTTTTTAATTTTTTTAAAATCCACATATTTTTTAAGTCATGAAATATATATATATATCGGGTTAAAAATGAAATTAACATCTATGGTCATTAAATAATTTTTAAAAAATTATTTAAAATAATACTCTTAAAATTTATGATAATAAAAATGTTATTTTTTTATTAACATTTTAAACGTGTTAATTTTATAATTTTTGAAATATTTTTTTACTTACGTAATTATTTCACCACTAAGCTAATTGTTTACGTGATATTTGCTTTATATTACGTGGCTTAAGTTAAAAGATTGAGTTCCGTTACGAGCGTGTGTTTATTTTTATATTAAAAAAAACAAAAAAACATAAATCTTTCATTAAAAAAAAACAAAAAAACATAAATGTTTCATTTGTTCGTGTTTTCTCTGCGATTTCTCCCTCCAATTTTTCTCTCCCCAAATTCCCAAACCCTTCCAAAGCCCTAAAAGCATTATCTTTTCTACTCTATTAGTTTCTCGGTGACAATGCCCGCCGTTGATTCGAACTCCGCCGGAGCCATCGTCCCTTACAGTGCCGCCGATGGGACTCTGGTTGCGGCATCGGAAGATCACCAGCGACCAGAGGTGTACCCTCTCCACCATGGTCTCAAGCCTCCCATAGCTCGCCTCTCTATCTCCTGGGCCCGAGGCAACACTCTCCGTGTATCAGTTCTCCGTCCATACTCCGGAGATGACTCAAATGGCGACGAATGCGGAGGAAGAGTTGTGGAGGTGAGGCTCGGCCATGGAGATTCTGAGATCGGTGACTCACGGTGGCGGAGAATAGCCTACACTTCGGTATCGCCGTTTGCTCTTCTTCAGAGTAGGAGGAGCTCGGTATCGAACTTGTCGAAGATATCGATGAGTGCCTCGCCATACCACGTTGAGTGGTGAGTGAACTGATGCCCTTTTGAATTTGAAATTCGGGGATTTCGATCTTGTACGTTTGCTGAAAAAACCAAAAAAAATGTGGATTTGCTCTTTTGTTAAAATATATTCTGATTTGCTTTTCGCTTCATAAACAGCTGCAACCATATGTGTTCTGTTTTATGCGTCTAATGGTGACGAACTTTATTCTTCTTAAAGTTATTGTACGCACTGTTGTTCTAACTGTTTTTGAGGGGAAAAAACCAGGTGGGAATATGTGATGGAGTACAGCAAGGACATTAATTTGGTTCTTGGTAACCCTAAACCGCCTTCCGGTCCTGTGATTGAAGACCCAAAGACAGTTTTAAAGGTGAGTTTATTTGGTTTAATGTAGACTTTTAGTTTTTAATTTGCAATTCAGGGTAGGCAATGGCGGACTAGGAATTTAATTGAGGAGGCACACCACACTTTAGATAAGAGAAAAAATACATATGCGTTTAAAATTAACTATGACCCTTTCTAAGTATATTCATTATGTTTGAAGTCAAATGTTTAAATCATATGTATAGCATAGCAAAAAATTTCAATAATATAAGCTTGGATTTTAATTTCCAGACACAAGAATAAACTAGATACTTGAATTTTTTGATATTTATTAGTATTTGATATTAGATCTATGTACCAAAAAAGACGTAGTTTTCATAAATAAATGAGAACAAGAATGCCCCAAATTATGGAGTATGGACACTTATGCAGGTATTGTTTACATGTGTATTGTTGTTATGGTTTACTGATTAAGGTTATATATTAACAAAAATATAGGAACTTTAAAATATTTTTTTTGAAATAACCAATAAAATTAGTGGATAGCAACTAATTGGAATAGAAACTTTCGAATTTATTAATTGAAGGGAAATAATTAACTTTCTAATTTATAGAAAAGATAAAGAACTAAAAACTAAAGAAATGATAAATTAATTATTAGATACAAGAGTCTAAAATGAAATAGAACAAGAGCAAAAATTTAGAAAAGACATGAAGATCTTAAGAAGGGAAGGAAAAATAATGAGTACAAAGGAAGATAAATACATTAGAAACTTGGGAAAAAAAGGGAGATATTATATGCTACAATTTAAAGGGAGAATTTTTTTACCTTTCAATGTATAAATGATTCAGTTATTCAACTGGTTTCATTTTTAACCACCCCTTAGTGAAAAAAAAAATATGTTTATTTTATTCTAATACTAAAAAACATATGTTCATTTATGTTATAAGAAAAATAAACATATGTTCTTTTTCCTGAGCGGGGATTGTAAAATTTTATATATGAAAGGAGGTTATATCATACAATTAAATCATTTTTTTTATCAAAAAATTTAAGCGAGCACGTGCCCCATCTGGTACCCACCTCAATTTGCCTATGGGGGTCGGTTCGATTGCAAAGGTAGGCCACCATGTGTTAAGTTTACTTAATTGAATCATAAAAGTTTCTTGTAAAATTGAAATTTAATATTTATTTCTAATTTTAGAATACATATTTAGACAGTTGAAGAGCCGACCTGCTTGAAAGCTGCATGGGAGCTGATGGAAATATTTTATGCTGATAAGCAATCTCAACCGTGGCTACCTGAGCGGCTTGTGGACTGGTTATCTGTATGATTCTATGCTTTCACTATATTTTCTTTCAATGAACTCCTGTACAATTTGAAATCTTCCTGTGCTGTGATCTCTCTCTCCCTTTTATAATTATTCAAGCATACATTTCAAATGATATTTATTTATTGGCAGAACTATGATGGCCTTCTTTCGGGCACACAAACTACAATTTACTCAAAACTTGTGAGTTTTCAAGAAGAGCTTGTCAGTTTACAGGTCTGTCTCACTTCTTTTAACCTTGAATCATCTTCTGTTGTACTTTTATAGTGGGGAAAAAGAAATAAAAGAAACTTAAGCAATGTCTTACTCTTATTTTTCGTAGAAGGCTCTAATATTCTTCAAATTTTGTAAAAATAAAATATTTTTCAGGTTGGAAGTCTTCTTCTAGCATCTTGTGTTTATGCTTTTGATTTAAGTAACATTAACAACAAATCAGCGGTCAACTGATAACTCATTTGTGAGTTCTTCCAGCTGGCAGGAGCTCTAATGAAAGAATATTGTGCAGGCTGTGGAGAATGATCCAAGATATTGGGAGGTGATATCATCAGCCCTAGCAGTTGGCTGGCTGGAAGTAGTGGTTGGTAGTTTTATGGTCCCATCCTTTCATTTTAACTTTAATGTCTTTCTGCCTATTTGTCGGTCTGAGGAAAGTAGTCAGTTACCTTGATAACAAGGACTACATTAATAATGCTTGCCAACTTGCAGGTGAAAATGCTGCACTTACATGGTTCTTTCCGACCAGATCAGCTTGGCAACCGTGAGGTTTGTAAGAATCTATAAGTCGTTCATTAAATCTGAAACGTAAGATTTTCACAATAATGTAATTACTGTTCTGTTAACTCCTATTTCTGTTAGTCTTTGACTCAATTTGTCAAACTAAATGATGTATGACTTCCTATCATTTAATCGGCCACTTTAAGGATTATTTTGCCCTTAATCCAAATCAAACACAATGAGGGTCTCCATGATAATTTACTGCATTGTCCCAGATATCATTGATGGTGGTCAAGAATTGCAGTGTACATGATCATATCTCATTTCTATTCTTTGTTGAATTTAACAGACTGAGAATGGTCTTGTTGAGGCAGTTGCAATCCTTATTTCAAAACTACCACGAATGTGCCCTGAACTGGAACAAGGAAAACTAGGCCAATGTTTCAAAATGAAATCTGATTTTATCAAGGTATTTCCTGTTCTAATTAGAGGGTAATTTTATTTTTTCTTTAATGGTTAACTGACTTAATAACTTAATTTAGGAATGGGAAAAATGGAGGGCACAAATTATTAAGTTGGACTGCAGTACATTTTGGGTTCAATGTTATCACCATCAGACCCAAGAGGGTTTAAAGAATATGCTACAGATCATGCTTGGAAATAATAGCAGTCTCTGTGCTGCAACATGCCATTGGACAGAGCTTTATATTTCCCATCTTCTTTATATTCGACCGTTCACCATGGTACTTGATACTTCCTTTACCTATTACCATTAACAGTTTTTATTGGCCAATGCATTGCTGCCTTGCTGGGTCTGATGTTGTCATTTTATTTCTGTTTCTAGGGCCTAGAAAGCTTGTATAGCCTAGCTCAGAAATGCATGCAGATGAAACCATCGTCTTGCACCCATAGGTTGATAAGACTCTTGATTGGCATTCTTGGGGAGAATACAGAGGTAAGCAAAATGGATATGAATTTATGCCTATTCTGCAATTTCCCCTATTTAGATTCCATCCATTTCTCTGTGTTTTCCAGGTTGTCTTAGCAGAATGCTCCAGAGCATTTGGCCCTTGGTGAGCCTGCTACTCTCTCTTTTTTAAAGATGTAAACATGGATCACTACCTACCCACTCACCCATACACAGATGGAGGAAATAAGTCCAACTCCAAAATTGTAACATAACCATTTGACGTGCTACTCCTTCACCTTTTTATACATATTAGGTGGCTCTTTTTTATTTGTTTCTGACAGGATGGTCTCTCATGCTATTGAGCTGTTGACTGCTGGGAATGATCAAGCGGAAATTTTTCTGCATGAAGAGCGCAAAGAACTTGGTGGAATTAGTATATCTGAATTGCACAAGCTTATCTATGCTCAAGTTCTATCTTCACACGCATTGACTTGGCAAGTAAGTTCCTATAAGTTGAATATGATTCATTTTGTTGTTTTGTTAGTTTATACTCTTTTAGAAGTTATTGGATATTAACTCTTCCAAAAGTTTAAGCTGTTAGAAGAAGGGTTAATATTGCTTTTATATCTATATCACTCCCTCACAATTGTTGGCTCTATGCATCATGCAGACTAAACACTTGCAATTCAATAATTGAAGTTATTGAGCTTTGTACACTGAACTTCTAGCTCTGATATTATGTTAGAAGTTGTTGGGATACCAACTCTCTCCATAGCTTTAAGCTATTCGTAGGAGGGCCAACATTACTTTTATATATTTATTACTCATTTATGTTGAATTTTTTAGCATCCTTTATTTTCTTTCTGACATTTGAGATTCAAATTAAGGTGCACTGGATATAACTCGTTGTTGGATTCTCTAAACTTTACAGATTGCTCCAATATACCTGACATCATGCTTGAAGCAGGGAATCGGTTTGTTAGATATTTTGTTGCTTAAGCAACCTGTTCAACATAATGAAATGCTTCTCAAGGTGTTTGATTCTTAGCACCAGGATTTCTTTTCCTGCCCTTCGTATTGTGTGATTTCTAGTCCCCTTTTATCTTTACATTTTGTTACTAATCCACCAAATAATTATTTTTAATGCAGAATATAGAGTTATGCCGCTTATATGAACTTGATACTGTTGGTTCAAACATTATGAAGGTATGTTAAGGGTGCCATTTATTCTATTTAGAACCTCAGGTGCCATTTATTCTTATTATTCTCTTTGGTGTGCTACATGTGAGAATGCAACTCTTTTAAACTCAGTAATGGAATAAATGAAAATGGTATTTGGTACACATCATGTGCAACTTGGTTTGATCTCCATAGTGAAATGAATAATAGCACTCGTTATTTCTTATTATCATGAAAATATAGTTTAAAGAACTCAGGTCTTTGTGTATCCTACACACGAGTTACGTCAATATTGCTTGAAGAACAATGATATAGTTCATTGTGTGTTTAAATCTTACATTTGAAGTTTTCTCATGCTCCCCTCATACAAGCAAGATTTTGTGTTTTGAGAAGAAAACTTTCAAGATTGTCAAAGTTAATGATGGTTGGCAGATCTAGAAATCACATTTATTGCAATATTGAAGAAAAAAGAGAGGAAAAATGCAACCATGAAGGAGAAAACAATACAGGATCACAATGCCTAAATGAGACTGGATATGTTAAATATCTATATAGGTTCAATGCTGCTACAATTGGTATTTGATAAGATGGGATTCTGGAGTATAAAATTAAAATATACTTTAAAGGTAGCCTAATAATGCAGTACTTGCTATAAGCTTTCCAATATTTCAGATTGCTGGAGTGTACCACTGGAAGCATGGTAGGAAAGGTGCTGGAGTTTTCTGGCTTCAGCAAGCTCGGGATGGAGTTCGACTGAACAGGATTGCTCAGCATTTGTTTAGTACCGTTGGAAAGTCAATCTCTGATGAAAGCTTCAAGGTAATTATCGTTGAGATTAGAATTTAGATGAAACAGGGTGGGTTTTAGTTTATGATATACTGAATTAGTTGCCTTTTTACTAAAACCCAATTTTATCTGATGACCTATTTTGTTTTTCCTGGTCTATTCAGCAATGGGAAGGATTGATTGAATTGTTAAGTTCTGAATCTAATACTGCTGGAGGTCTCGAGTTTATGCACAAGTATGAATATCGTTTGCTCTGCATTCTCTTTGGTATTGATTTACTTCCATCATTATTTTAGTCAACTCATTTATGGCTCGTACAGGTACAGGGATTTCAAAAAGTCCCTCAAGCAGGTTCTTCACGGAAAATCTAACATTGCTGCTCGACAAGCTGTAGAATCTCTCATTTTGGTAAATTTCTTTTTCTAGTTTGCAATATTATGGATATCATCTTCCATATATATGGTGTTGGATTTCTGGGGATTTCACACCAAAGTTTGTGCAAAAGTTCAATCACCTACCAATGCTTTGGGGATCCCCGGATGAGATGAATTTTTATTGGGAATTTACATGATATTTATTGTGGGCAATGATGCTCTTCATGGTGATTTTGGGTACTGCATCGGTTGGTTTGCTATGTAATTTTATTGGTATGATTTTGCAGCTTATGAAAAACCCTTCAACTCCTCAGCGATTTTGGCTGCCTCTTATGTATGATTCGGTGAGCTCATTTTCTAAAGGTTTTCTGTTCAGTTGATGCATTGACGTTGCGAAGCTGCGTGACAATTTTGACTGTACTTTGTTAAATTGTCAATGAACCCAACTTTTGTCCTGGCCCCTTGCTAGTTGACACCTTAGAATAGGGATGACAATTTGACCCGATGGTTCGGGTACTCGACCCGTTTGGATCAGATAGGGTCGGGGCGAAACGAATCGGAGCATTATCCATTTTATTTAAAACAGTTCGGATCAGATCGGTTTGGGATATCATTCAGATACTTATTTATTAATAACTTCAATTGTATAAAAAAATTATACTATTTTTATTTTTATTTTTTTGAAAAAAAGTAGTCAACGGTTTGCGGGTAATACCCGAACCGAATCCGTTTGGTTTAAAATGGTTTAGTTTAATTTAAACCGCGAATCAAAATGGGTCCGGTCGGATCTAACCCGAACCAACCCATTGCCATCTCTACCTTAAGGATCTTTCTAGTCAGGTCTTAACACATTGGTCCTTTAACATTTTTTTATTCTAATTTTATCCCCCAACTTATTAATTTTTGCACATAAAACCCAATTTTGCAATTAATAGTTAAATGATTTTTTGGACATATTGTCTAATTATTTATATGTGGGTCGGATAAATATCAAATTTATGATTCCAACATAACTTCATCTCCAACAGCTGACCACGACTATTAACGGCATCAAAACGTTAACTTGGGTTGGAGATGAAGTTAGGGTCAGATCACTTGTTTTGAATTCCACATGACCCACATTTGAATTAAGGGTTAGTTAAGCATTTTATAAAATTATCCGTTAATTGCAAATTGGGTCTTGTCATATTGAAAAGTTATGTAACAAAATTAGGGGAAATTGTTAAAGACTTGTATGTTAAATAGGGAACAAGCAATGAAAATTGTTAAAGACTTGTATGTTAAATAGGGAACAAGCAATGAGTGTCTTGATAATTTGCAATGGGTAACAAAAAGTATCTTACTTTATCTAATTGTGTACTCAAATATTATTTTTGAACTCACATAATCTGTTTGCAGCTGGAACTACTTAATTGGCAGGAGCCTCCTCTTCTCAATGTTTCCCAAACATACCTTTTACTAAATAAATTGCAAGAGTTGTCCATGGCAAGATTGCGTCCAGATTTCATAGAGGTGGACTTGCCAGCACAAGCTTTGAGTTCCGTAAGACTAGCTCTTGCTGCAAATCTTGGACGTGCAATTTTGGAAGAGCAGTGAGCCCTTTTGTGTAATTCCGGCGAATCCATATATTCGTCGGACAGAGAAATTATGTTGGAGAGTTTAGAATAGGTTCTGTTGTAAATCTGAATGATACTTAAGTTGTTATTTAAAGAGAAGTCTTACAAGGGATTTGTTTCTGTTTTCCCAGGACTGAAATATACAATTTGTGATTTCTCATATCACAATATTAATGCTGTTATGTTAAAATTGTTTTGACTGCATTTACTTGTCGAGAAAAATACTGTCACGTTCCGTAATTATTGCAAAAACAATACTTTAACTTTTGTATATATTTATTTTTCATAACATTTTGTCCAATTATTTTTAAAATGTAACCTCAAAGATAAAGTTAATTTTCTTTCAACTACATTAAATAGAATATTGTTTTAAATAAAATAAATTGTAACTATAAAAAATTTAAGAAAAAATTATATTAATTAATATAAAAAATGATTATTTATTCTTGTTTAGTACATGACATGAATATTATTTCTAAAATAAATATGATATTTATTTTAAATTTGATTGCTTAACTTAAATAGCAGTAATAGTGCCGGATCAAATTTTTATCCACCATTTGTTTCCCTCAACGTTTATCACATCACTAGTAATCCAAGTTTAGAGGCATGACACGGTGGAGTTTTTGTATTATCTCCAATACTTAAGTTATATATAAACAAGAATTTTAAGTTCAAACATAAATTTAGAGAATTTTGGTATGAGTTTACATGTAATTTTTTTTCCAGTTGTGAAGCCTATGTATAGGAAAAATGGTGGATGATTAATGAATGCTTGAAAAATATTAATATTTAGTAATTTAATGCATTCAATCAGTCCATTGTATCAAATATATTTAATTATAACTATTTTATTTAATTATTTGCATAAATCTATCAATTCAAAATTATGGTAGGTGTTTTTGTATATTTTAAGTATTTTTAGCTTTAAAAGAGATAAATAATGTAAACATGCGAAGATGAGACACTTGAAATACTTAAATAGCAATCAAGGATTGAGGCATGTAAGCTTTACATTAGAAACCAACTAGTATGTAAGGGTTACATACAAAGACACAAAATTTAACTTGTGCCGCGGTAGAGATTTTTGTGTGCCACGATGCACTGCTCTTGGATTTTACTATGGGATGCAATTTCAGCCTTGTGCTGTGATGGATAAAAATGTGTGCCGCGACGCAGATACTTTTTTAGAAGTCTGAGTTTTATGTAACCCTTGTACCTATAAATACCTCCTTACATTTTAACATTATATAAAATTTTTCACACAATTTTGGGACGATTTTCTACAAAATCAAACTAGGTTTTGTAGCTTTGCCACATTCTAGAGAGGCAAGAGAGGCACATTTAAGGAGACAAAAAGCCTTTGAAGATCAAATATCAAGTTTTTGGGGAAAGAAACATCATCCAAGCCAATTATGATATCTAGATTTAAGTTACTTGTTGTTGTTAGATATTTTTTCTTCTTCTTTCCTCTCTAAAATATACGTTAGATTATATTTGTCTATGAATATTAATCTAAACATATTTGATTGAATTTAACTATGAATATTTAATTTTTATTGCCATATTTGATAGATTTATTTTGGTGCAAGTTTTAATAGCAAAATAAGTAAAGATTACTTTTTAATTAAGAGTTTGTTTAGAGATTTATTTGTGAATACTCATGAACCAATTTAAGGTTCATAAATAGATTGAAAAATCTGAGAATATAGTTTTAAGAACGTCACATTGATTATATTTTGATAAACTTAATCAAAGCTTCAAATTGATGACCTAATCATGGTATTGGTTTGATTGACATATTTTTTCTTATACATAAATTGATTGCTAGTTAATATACTCGATCCATAGGATATTGATTAGTTAATCACCATAGAAAATTACTCGATTAGTAGAAATTTTTGTAAATAAAAGGAAAGTCGGTAATCTTAATTTATTAGATCGTTCATGTTAATTCACTATAATATTTCAATGCAAGCATGACCAACTAAGTTAAATGTCTATAAATTATTCATTGATTATTAAAAACCTGTTAAAATTAGTTTAAAGTTGAAACATAATTTTGTGACTTATTTGTTTTCCATATTCATTATTGTTCTTGCTCTCTACGATTTGATTTACAACTTTTAAGTAGTTTTAGGATTCTAACTAGTTAATATTTTAATATCTTTAGGATTCTAACTAATTAGTATTTCAATAGCTTTCAGAGTCTAATTAATTAGTATTTTATTAATATTAAGACTTTAATAATTTAGTATTTTAGTTGTTTTAGGATTCTAAAAAAGTGTAAAAAGTTATTTAGAACCACTGTAATTCCTTGAGAGATCGACTTCGAAGGTTTGCTTATCGCTTGCTATAAGTAATTCATATACTTGCAAGTACTATAATTTGCACATCAATGATATTTTAGTAAATAAGCCGTATTAATTAATATTTATATTTTTAAATAATAATATAAATATCCTTTCATTAATATGCCTTATTTAATGAAAATTTATCTGATTATGTGCTGACTGGATCATTTAATTTTTATTTTGCAGACATTGAACAATCAATTAATGTCACTCGTATTTTGTTTAATTTCTACCCAACAAGCAATTTGTCTAACTCATGGTCGACAATGCATGTAGGAATAGGTTTGGGGAGGGAGTCAAAGTCGATAAGAACTATATGCTGTCCAATTGTAAATGATTAACTCCATAGGTAGAGAATCTCTATCTCGTGATTTTTATAAAGATATACCTATAAAAATACCATTAAACTATATGACTTGTTTCAAATGTACCATTAAATATTTTTAAGTTACAAACGTTCAATCAAACTATTAAAAAGTTGCAAAACTATGTCCTTTACATTTCCATCAATCGTCTTTAAAAACTTTAAGTTTCGGTAACAAAAAAATTGAAAAAAAAAAAGATCTCATGCAAGGCATATGATTATCTTCCCCAAAATTCAATATCCCTCATTTGTTCATTTTCGTTAAAAAAAACCAAACAGGTATTGCCAAGTGAGTAAATATTGGTAATGTGCATCTCCTAATTGTACTATGAGGTGGTAACCTAACTAAGTTAGATGTATAGTATCATCAAATGGATGACACAAGATTTGTACATGCTAACTATTGTTTGTTGCAGGATATACTTTTTTTTTTTAAATTATAATTATACTCAATTTTACTATATAATTTTTAACATATATTGTCTTGAACATTTGTTATTTATACAGGGTGAGATGAGTTGGAGGTTATTTTTAACGTTCAATTTATATATACTAAATTATTTAATTAATTTATATTATAATTTTTTTTTACAGAAACATATGTCCTTTTGAAAGAGAGATGTTTTTTTTTTTTTTTATATGTTTTTTTACATTGTAAGAAAACAACAAAGGTGCATAGTTGGAGAAGGTTAAAAATAAAACTTCATATATGAATAAGTTATGTTATACAATTAAACCTTATTTTTAAAATCTGTTCAATGAGTCATTTAAAAAATGGAACATCTTTAAAAGAATATTGCATAAAATGACCCCATTAAAAGATGCTTTAATTTTTTAGGACCTCAACACATGTTTAAAAATATTTTTGTTTTGTACATATGTTCAAAAATACAAAATTTGCAAGATCTCCAACAACTCAAGCAAAGGACAAACACCAAAACAACGAAAATTCATAGGATCTCTAACAACTCAGGCAAATGACAAATACTAGAACAACGACAAATCATGTTATGCTTTAGAGAAAAGTTTTGAAACGTGGATACTATGTACTCTTGAATAGGTGTTCAAATGAATTTTAATTTGAACAAGTATTTAATTTTAAGTGCAAATTGACTACAAGAAAGATAATGAACAAGCATCAAAAGGAAAAATAACTTATATTTTAATTGTAGTGCTCATTTTTCACACTAATGAGACTAAAATTTTCTAACAAAATTAAAGTGTTGATTAAAAAAAAAAAGAAGAGATTTGGTACTTCTCATCCATTAAGCATCTTGCAATGTTGTACATACCCATTCGAATTGGACATTGATATTTCATTTTATGTTTGGCTTGTGGTATACTTTTTCTAACTTAATGTTCTAAGTTCAAATTACATATTGAAGTAGTACGAGACAAACACTAAATTAAACCTGGAAGACTGATGTGATAAATTTAGTACTCGCAAGTGTACGAATTACTCGTAGAAAAGTGACAAGCAACTTCCAAGATCGGTCTCTCAAGGAATTGCAGTGGTTCTAAATAACCGTCTTCTTAATCTAAATAGAGTTCTAACACAAATAAAACACTAATTAAATAGAGTTATAATGAAACTAAAACTCTAAGTAACTAGAATCATAAACCTAGTAAAACTGTAAAAAAAAGTGTTTGTTTGTGACGAGATCAATGTTACGAACAATTAAACAAAATCAATATCGCAAATTAACAATTAATTCAGGTAGATTAAAAATCAATGGAGGATGTATGGACGTTTAGCTTGGTTGACCATGCTTGCATCGAAAAGGTATAATGAAATAACATGAACGTTCTAAATAAACAATATGACCGGCTTTCCTTTTAATTACGAGACTGCCTACGGTCGGGGTAAATCTCTTCGTTGATTAACTAATAAACTGCCTACGGTCAGGGTAAATCAAATAACAATCAAATTATGTGCAAGGAAATAAATGCCAATCAAACTAATGCTATGACTAAGTCACTAATTTGAAGCTTTGATTAAGTGTTTCGGAATAAAGTTAAAGTGACGTTCCTAAACCTATATTCTCATATTTTTCAACCTAACTATGAATATCAAATGGGCCCATGAAAATTCATAATTGAATATCTAAACATGCTCTTAATCAAAATGTAATTTATTTATATTAAATCAATAAAATATTCACCATACACAATTCTAGCAAACATGACAACACAAACTAAACATCCATAATGAAATTAGCCGCTCATGTTCATATTAAAATTCATAGACAAATATAATATGATCATACACTTCAACGAAAGAAGAAGAAAGATATAATTCTATAACAACAAGGAAAACTTAGATCTAAATACCACTAAATGGATGGGATGACGTTCTTCTCCAAAAGCTTGATCTTCGATCGTCGACGGCTTTCTTGAATCCTTAGAATGGTTTCTCTTGCTTCGTTTGAGTGTGACAAAGCTCCCAAAACTGATTGAATGTAGTGTTTTGTCGCAAAATTGTAATGTGTAAAAGTTATATTCGAGTTTTATGTAAGGGGGAGTCTAGGGGGGTATTTATAGATGTAAGGGTTTACACAAATCATGATTGCAATAGGAATAGGCGCACCGCGGCATACATTTTCCCCACCGCAGCATGCCTTTTCCTTGCCGCGGCGCGTGTTGCCTTCCTTTTCTTCATGTTTACCCCCTTACATATGTGATGGCTCGTTATGTAAGGCTTACATATTTGACTTGTATTGCCCGTAACTCATGATCCGAGCGCCGTAAGTGTTCCGTCTTTGCGTGTTTGCATTATTCAATTCATTTAACCTTAAAAACACCTGAAATACACTGAAACATATCCGTGATTTCGAATTGATAGATTTATGAAATTAATCGAATAAACAACAAATAATAAATCTATTTCTAAACAATTGAGCGCAATAAACTACGAAATATTAGTGCTTTCTGAGCACTTAAAGACTCGAATCCATGGTCTTAATGATCCACCATGGGGGTATATATTGCTTCTTCTTCACAACATGAAACTGTTACAAAGACACCACCGCCTCTCTCTCTCATTTCTCAATTTTTTTAGAAATATCTTTATAATTAGACTTTTTTTAACCTCTCTAGACTAATCCATATATTTCTACACCCATCTAAATAAGAGCTAGAAACTACTAAAGTTAATGTAAAATATGGATGATTCTAAAACTAAAATTTAGGTTCAAGAAGTGTGTGCAGTGATCAATGGAGTGTTGTGTGTGAAAGTGAGAAGCCTGGGAGTCACTTGTACGTTCTTGTTGCATAAGCGTATATTATAAATATGAAAATACGTTATTTCTCACTTCAAATTTTAACGAGTGGCATTAGAGCAGGTCAATCAAAAGGTCATATATCATTGTTAGAGTTTGGTGTGGGATTGTGACGCTTGTCCAAGTTCAAGCTTTTCATGGCCAAACACAAAAGTTTGGCAAGTCACAATAATGAGATACAAGCCGTTGAGAAGCTACTAGAAATACTTTTTTATATTGAATTTTTTATTGTTATTGCTGTCAAATTGCTGATTATGCCCTTATATACATGGTTACCAGACACGCATGAAGAGGCCCACTACAATACTTTTATGCTTCTAGCTGGAATATTCTTATTAAAAATGGGAGAATATAGATTGATTCAGATCAATATAGAATTATTGCCTCACGTTCATTCTATATTTTCTCCCTGGTTGATAATAGTAGGTGCAATTCAAATAATTTATGCAGTGATGGCAACATTATTTTCAAATAATAAAAAAATGATGCACCAGGGTGAAGGCATACTTACAAGGGCAAGAATTATGGGAGATAACAGTTAGATTTAGAGACAACTCAACATGGGAGAAATTTGTATTCTGAATAGGGAAGAAAGGCAGGAAAATTTAAGTATGTTTTATTATCATCAATTATGTCAGAGTTGAAGCCACACGTTGACGACATGGAGACATCAATTGAAATATAAGAGACTTTTGTAAAACTCTTTTCACGAAGGAATGTATCCTGACTCTAACTATTAGAGAGAAGTAATGACCATATCACAAGAAGATTTATTAATTAGCACATACCTCTTCAAGGTACATCTATAGTCTTTACCAAGAGATAGCATAATTATATCCTAAAGCAAAGATCGATGAAGATAGAATGAGCAATATTATTAGTGGTTTGAACCTCAAATATGATCTATAGGCCAATTCCTTAGATAATAAAGTTGCTAAGACTATGGTGCCTTTGACCAAAGGTCAAAGTTCAGTTCACAACTCCATCACCCCACAAGTAAAATAGGTTCTTATCCTTTGAAAAAAATAAATTCATAAACCACTGATGGTCAGGCCATCACCTTTAATATAATTGAAAAATATAATGCTCAATAATGAAACTTGATTTAATTAAACAAATAAGTGAACTATCCTTAAATTCACTACAAGAAATAGTAAACGAAATTGAGCGAAAAGAAAAATAAATCAAAAAATGAAGAAAAAGAAGGATGTTCTCAATAGACAACTATATATGACCACAGAGGTCATCAATTTAGAAAACATAGAAAAAACAATGATTCGTGTATGGTAAACAAGGCCAATGCGCAATAGTTTGTCTATATAGGATAACTTTTGTTGAAAATAATGTTGCCACCACCAAGGAACAAGAGGAGAAATATATATAATGAGAGATCGTTGTATGTTCTGGACTATTTGAGCTTGAAGCTCAGTCAGAAGAATGAAGAGTTGGCGATAAGTATGATCATGAAATAAGATGATTAATCAACACTATCCCAGACAAAGTTGATAAAGAAAAGCATTTGATCATTGACTCGGGATGCTCCAATCCCAACATGATATAAGAAGTTGCAATCTGATCTATCTAGATATTTCTACATCCATTTAAATAAGAGCTAGCTAGAAACTACAAAAATAACTTCTTTTTATTATTATACTGAACTACCAAAGTAACTTAATGTATGATTCTATAAATAAAAAGTAGGTTTATTAGCTAACCTACTTTTTGCTCTTAATTATTTAACTATTTTTATTTTTAATTTTATATATATATATATATATATATATATATATATATATTAATTTTTTTCTAATACTATAAAAAAATAACATATATTTTATTTTTCTTGTAAAAAATATTAAAAGTAAAACTCTATGTATAAAAGAGTGTTAAGCCATATAATTAAACATTTCTTCGGTGTGAAACCTTCAAGAGGTTCTTTTGCTTTCTGTTGGGAGGGATCTCCTTATAAAGAAATCCCTTTCCAATAGATATGTTTTGTTTATAGTCATTTTGAATAAAAAATACATATTTGTGATTATTTACCTAGATCTTATTATGAGTTTTTTATTATCTATATATTCATTTAATATGAAATATGTCATGTTTATGTCGAATTAAATTTGTGTTTTGTTGCCAATCTATATCTTCATCTAAATTTATTGTGTCAAATATCATGAAGACTAAAGAATGGTATCAATATTTTATTTTTCTAAAGAATGGTTTGTATTTTAGTTGAAGTAACTAAACAGTCGATTACTAAACCATAATATAAAACGAAAATAAAAAATTCAAATTTTTTACTATATAATCATGAAAATTTATAATTTTGGTTTAACAATATTAATTATTGATATATTTAGATTACTAATTTAAATTATATATTTTAATATTTAATTAATAAAAATTTTAATTTAAAAAAAGAAAAAATAAAAAAGTAAAAGGAATAGCAAAGTGTTACGCACCTACTTTCTTCGAGGCCACTTGGAGTACTTAGCTCTTCAAATAGATATTTTAAAAATAGTAAATGTGAAGAAGAGAATACTTAGAGAAATAATGGTTACAAGATTTGTTGGTTTGTTATTTGATTTTTGGATTCATAATCTTATTTATAATTCTCCACTTTCCCAATCATTACATATGTCATTTATGTATTAAAATAATAAAAAATATCTAATTTTTTTTAATAGTAGCAGCCGTAAATGGTCGGAGTGATATATGTACCAATTATTATCCTTACATGTTTACTTGCTTTTTATATTTTCAAGTAGCATAAATAAAGTTGTATAAGCCTGTTAGAAATTTCAAGATAAATTATCAGATATTTTAATAATTAAGACATTCTAAATATTTGTCAATGTAATTGGTTTTATTTTCTTAAATTAATTTGTATGCCTAATCCTAAATGTCTGATATTTTGTTAAGCTCATAAAAATACAATTTATAATATCCTCCATTATATTGGGTAGGGGTGGCAATTCGTGCGGGCTGGGCCAGTTCGGGCTGGCCCGAACAAACCCAGCCCGAAAACACGTGGCCCGAACACGGCCCGAATTTTATTTGGGCTGATATACAGAGCCCGAACACGAACTGATTAATTTCGGGCTGGCACGAATTGGCCCGAATTGGCCCGAACAAGCCTTTCATTGATTTTTATCCTTCCAATTAGTATTATTACTTCCAATTAGTATTATTACTGCCACAACAAATATGATAACTATATGATAAATTAATCTTTTAATTATTTTCTGATCTTGTTTGATATTTCGGACATTTTAATGAAAATAAAAATTGGTTAATATCACTAACATGTATGTTTATTTGTATCTACTATTAGACACCAGGAAAATGATGTTTTGTCATGGATAAATAAAATGTCTTATTTTTTATTTTTTAACACACTAAACTTCAGGAGAAAAAGAAAAAGATGGTCAAAATTGGACAAATTAAAAATATATATGTACTTGAAACATGTGTTTTTTTTTTTAATTCGGCTCAACGGGCTAGCCCGAACACGGCCCGAACCCAGCCCGAAAAGTTTCGTGTTATTTGGGCCAGCCCATTTTAGCCCGAATTTAATTCGTTCGTGTTCGTTTCGTGTTTTTTCGGTTCGTTTCGGTTCGTTTATTCGGATTTTGACACGAATTGCCACCCCTAATATTGGGTCGTGACAATACAATAAGTGAAGTAAGGTGTGTAGTGATAGTGAGTGAAGTGTGGGGCGTTGTGGGCGAAAGAGAAATGTGGAAGTGACTTGTATGTTTTTTTTTTTTTAATTATTATAATTATAAATATAAGGTGAGGTGAAATACAAATTCTTTAAATTAAATCATTTATATTATTTAGTCTTTTAAATTAAATATAGAGTCATTTAATTACTTAATTTTGTAAAAAAATACTAATTAAAGAAAAACTACACTATTTTAGTAATTTTTTTATTAAAATATTATTTATTTTTATTAAGAGATTAAAACATGAATTTTCAACAAAAATAAAAATAAAATTTGATATGAAATTATTTAAAAAAAAAATTAACAATAATAATATTTAGACAAAAACTTATTTAAATAAATATTTTAATTTTTAATAAACATTAAAATAAATATATTAATTATGAATTTATCATTATTGAAGAGTCATATTTTAATTGCGTTTAATTACTTCAAAAATAATAATGTTATAATAAAAAAATTATTAAAATAATATAATTTATTTTTAATTAACTTTTTTTTATTAAATTAAAATATTAAATAATATTATTTATAATATAATAAATTAAAAAATTTAATCTTTTAAAATATAAAAATATAAAAATGATTTAAAAAGAAATATGTGATTTGTAGTACTTCATTATTAGAATGAAAAGAAAGCACTACAATGACATGTTTTGCTACCTACAAGTTTGATGGTACTTTTTTTTTATAAAAAAAAAAAAAAACACGTGTCATGACTCGAAATACTCGAGCATTTAACTGGTGCTCAAAAAGAAGAATCGTATAATTATTATGATATAATTTGTTTGTTTGTGCTTATTAAAATTACAGCTCACCTCATTTTCATTAAAAAATATATTATATATTTAATTTAACAACGTGACTTATATTTTAAATACGAAATTAATATATTGATAAAATTTGTACTTTAATGACGATAAATAAAATACTCTTGTTAATAAAGGTCACTTCTAACCCTCAATTTTGTATGTGTATGGCCAGTTGTGTAAGTGTATTATTTAAAAAAAAAAAAAAACAGAACATTGCAATAATTCAATTACTATTTATCACTAGCATGTGGAATTTTATATTTTAGTAAAACTCGATCTATATATTATAAAATCTTAAAAAATTCTAATACGTCCATTTTCATTAATTTAATGATAAAGGTGAAATATTATAATTTTAAAATTGCAAGCATCAATAATTTTGAAATTGTAAATTTGAACCTCACTTTAGGCCATTTGTTTTATTAATAGTGGTGATTTTAGATTATTATTTTCATATACAACTATACCCTTTTAGGTTAAAATTGGAGTAAATTAATCTAAGAAAAAAGAAGAAGAAATTTTTAACATGTTATACTTGGACCTTGCATAACATTTCATACAATTGTTTTTTAAACATATCAATGTTATAAATCTTAAATCGAAATACGTAATATTAGTGCATTACTAGCAAATAATTGTACTAAGTGCATGTTTGGTTGGAAGGAATGGGAAATGAAATGTAATTGTTTTTACATGTTATTGTGTTTGGTTGGGTTGCTGAATTGTAATGGAATGTAATTGATTACATTAGGAGAAGGAATGAGGATTACATGAGTTGGAAGAAGGAAAGGGGATTACATTACATATGTGAACAGTACCAGACCAGCCTTCGTCGCCCATCGCGTCCTCCTCGTGCGTCCTGTCCATCGCGTCCTCCACGTGCGTCCTAGCCCATTGCGTTGTCGTCGCCGGCCAGCCATCGCGTCGCCTCCAGCTCGCGTCGTCGTCTCGGCCAGGTCCAGTCGTTGTCCCGGCCAGTTCGCGTCCAGCCAGCCATTGCGTCGTCCCTGCAATCGAGTCTCCTCCAGCCTATCGCGTCGCCGTCCCAGCCCTTGCGTCGCCGTCCAGCTCACGTCCCGTCCAGCCTCCGTCCAGCTCGCGTCCGTCCAGCCTCCGTCGCCCAATGTCGTCGCCGCCCTTAACGCGAGAATTGACTCTTTTTTTTTTTTTAAATTGTATTTTTTATCTGAAATTATATTTCTTTTTCTAAAATTGTATTTTTTATTAATTATTATTATAAAATTGTATTTTTTCTGAATGTATTTTTTTTAAATTGTATTTTTTTCCTAAAATTGTATTTTTTTATTAATTGTTGTTATGAAATTGTATTTTTTCTAAAATTTTATTTTCTGAAATTGTATTTTTAAAATAATTATATAATTTTTTTTCTATTCCATTACATTACAGTAGTTAAACCAAACACTATAATATTGATTCCTTTTTTTATTACAGTGACTAAACCAAACACTGTAATAGTAATACTAATTCCTTTACATTATATTCCATTACGATTACGATTACGATTACATTCAGCGAACCAAATGCAACCTAACTTTGTAGAAAAAGAGAGGGAAAAAAATTACAACATAACTTGAGATTGCCAAAATTGCAATAACAACCTTGAAATTTCAAAACTAAGCAATTACACCCCTTCTATTATTATTTTATACAATATTTTTTCTTGTTTTTTTTCTTCATTTTATTGGAAATACATCTTTTTTAAAATTAAGAAATATTAACAATTATAAGGGAAAGCATCAGGAGATACAATTTATTACATAAGTTTTTATATTATCAGTTTTCAAGGGTTAAGATTTAAGGGAATAAATTTTTTTTATTTTTTCTATCATATTCTTTTTAAATCTTAACCGTCAAAAAATAGTGGTATATAAAATTAAGTAATAAATAAATGTTACTAATCCTATCTCTTATAAATATAATAGTTATTTATCAAACCTACAAGGTATTTTTGTTGTTTAAAAAAAAACTTGGCCTCAGTAATTGATAAATGTTTTTTTGCATTTAATATGAGCATAGGTTCGAGAATTATAATTTGTTAATATGATAAATTTTTATTAATAATAACTATATTCAATACTAAATTATTAAAATGTAATTAATTATAATAAAAATAAATAATTTTATAATTTATTATAATAATATTAAAATAAAAAAGTAACTATGTATTGTATTGTCATCTTCCTTAAAGATTTTATAGTGGACTTTGGACCAGTGGATTCGTTTCCTCCTTTAAAAGCCATCAAATATTCCAAATTTACAAATACCTCTCGGGCGTATAAGAGGTTACAATACCTTTTTAATATCCATATTTTAATAAAATTATTTTAAATTAATTATGTTATTAAAAAAATTAATTTATTATATATATTGTTTTAAAAGTTTAATATTTCTTATTTATATTATCAAATTTTAGTACTTTTTTTTAATACTTATTTTAAAAATTAAAATTATTTTAAAAATATAAATATTAAAGTAAAACTATTTAAAAACATATATAAAATAAATATTAAATATTAAAATGAGATTTTTATAGTGAGTTTTGTACGTGGGTCTTATCTGGCGGCCTCAATAAAATTTATTTAAAAAATAATTTTTATCACAATTTAATATATAAAATAATTTATATAATATAATTTAATTAATTTTTTATTAATAAAGAATTAATTATTTATTTTATATTCTTAAATTTATATTTAATTAATAATTAATATATTATTTAATATATATAAGATATATATAACACTAGCCTTTTACTTATGAGTCTTTAAACTCTGACACTGCCATCCGACAAGTTAATAATTTTTTTTGTAAACATCCAACAATTTAATAATAATTACTAACTTTGTCATTTTTTATATTTACTAAATTTAGTCATAATTTAAATATGTAAAATTTTAAAAATAAAAAGGTAAATAATATAAAAATATATTTTTTTAATACGTTAACTCTAATTTTTACAATATAATTTAGGATAATTTTAAAATTTAGACTAAGTATATTAAATATGAAAAATTAGTAAAGAAAAACTTACGAATATCTTATTAAGGAATCAAAATATTAAAAATAATAAAATTAATAGAAAAAAAATTATAATTTAACCTAATTTAAATATAAAATATAATATTTTTATAGTTATAAATTTTAAACAATTTTATAAATATTATTTACAATAAATCGTGCAAAGATAGAGCTTGGTTTTAGATTGTTGGAGTTACTTACTTTAAAAAATTTTGTGGTTGATTATCACCTAACGTTCTAATAATAAACCTAACACGAGTAGCAAGTAGAGCATGAAATCCACGTAATATATTTTATTGACTTAAATCACTACCTAGTTATTATTATACTTAAATTGATAATGAAATAATTTAATTAATAATACAACTGAATTATATGTATGAGATTATAAGTTTGTTATGGTAAAAAAAATACTTAATAATTACTAAGATTTATTGATAACGTATAATTTTAAATTTTAGTTTATTATTAGTACTCTTAAATATAAGTTATAATGTGAGTAAATAAAAAAAAAAAAAAGGTGTTGTTCAATCTTCTTTTTAATGAGTTTTTTATGAAGGAAAAAATTATTATTAATCTTACTCGTATGAAATTAAAAAAAATTTAAATATTACTAGAATTATACGTTTGGAGATGTGGCTTGCTCTATGTCGCATGATAGTTACATATTCTTTTAACTTAAATTTTAGAATTTTAGATTTGAAGTTTAAAATTTAGGATTTATATTTATTTAGAAATTAAGTGTTATTCAATATATATATATATATATATATATATATATGCAATGGACACGACACAAAGACAACTCCACACGATTGCAGTCCTACCTTCAATGTCAATGTCCATGTCCATGTCAAATAATAAATTTCTACGTAGGTTTTTACCTTTTTATTTTTTGCTAAATAACAAATCACTGTCTTTAATGAAACTCAATTAAAACTTTGAAAAAAGTTTAACGGAATATAAGTACAAAGTACAAACCTCATACTAATTATTTGACACATGTAAACTCAGTCTTTAATATCAATGATATTTATTCTCTTTGGTGTTCATAATCATCTGAGAGAAATGAGCCCTGCAGTTTCTTTTTAGTAATAAAGTAAGGCGATATACTATTTTTATCATTTTATTTTTATAAATTAAATATATTAATATTTTTATTTAAATCGATATATATTAATCATTTAAAAATTTTAATTAGTTTTTATTAATTTTAATTGTGAATTTTTTTGATAAAAAATTTAAATTAATTTGAACTAAATCTTATTAACAAGAATTAATAAATATTTGAAGAAAAAATATCTTAAAAAATTAAAAAAATAAAGTGATAAAAATTAGCTTAAAATAACTAAATTATTTATATTTATAATAATTAAAAAATAAAGTGATAAAAATTAACTTAAAATAACTAAATTATTTATATTTATAATAATTAAATAATTGATGTGTATTAATTTAAAAAAATATTAATATATTTAATTCGTAAAAATGAAATTACTCAAAATGTACTTTTTAAATAAAATATGGGTGACCAAGTCTCCAAAATTTTTTTTTTACTCTATATTTTTATCATATTGATTTTATAAGGATATTTAAGTCCTCATTTATTAAAAAAAATGGTTTAGTCATTTTAAAAATAAAAATACAATATTTTATAATTAAAATTAGGAGTAAAGTGATAAATATTAATTTTTTTTTATATCTATTATCATCTTATTCACACTATTTTTCTCCTTTATCACTATTTCTTATAGCTGAATTATTATTATTTAATTACTTCTTCTTTATATGTATTACTTCTATTTAATTTTCTTTTTAAAAAATAAATTCACAAATTATCGAAAAGAGATCTTACAAAAATGACAGATTTAGTGTAAATATATATATATATAATTTTTTTTTTACACAAGTTAGTGTAAATATAAATATCATGTTTAAAGATGATATAGATATTTTTTTCTCTCTCCTAAAAAAAAATAACACATAATGTTTTGAAAAAATACACATAATTTACCACATGCTTTTTAAAATTTTTGTATAGTAATGTAGTTATGAAAAAAATTATTTTAAAAAACAATAATAAAGAAAATAAATGGTGGGATAAAAAGTGATAATAGAGGAAAAATTAATATTGATCACTTTCTTCCTAGTTTTAATAATAAATTATTATATTGGTGTTTCAAGAATGCTTAAACTGTCCCATTTTAAATTAATTAAAGTATCCTTTTTGATATAAATAAAATAGTTTTTAAAATTTTTCTTAATGCATATAGGATGAAATAGTTTTTGAGCTTTTTCTTATTTCATATTATATGACTCTTTTGTTTTATGATTTTTTTTATTTTTACCCATAATTAATTTATATTTGTTACATAAATATACATTTATTTTTACACTCATATTATTTATATTCTATCACATAAAAGAAGGGGATTGATATTAAACTAGTGTCATATTAATATTTTAGTACCTATTATTTTTTTAAGCTTTTTGGTTGTACCTTATAGGTACTCATGTTAATTATTTTGATACTAATTATTTTTAAGTTATTTAGTTGTTTGAAGAATTTTTTCACACTAAAAATCACTATAATTGTATATATTAATTCTGAATCCCCCTAAGACAATTAACGTACACATATATATAGATATTTAAAGGTTTACAGTTGTCCTTCTTTGATAGGCATGAACTCTGACACTGTGATGTGTCAGGTTGTTTGTTAGAAGTCGCGTCAATGATTGTGACTAGTCATATATATTTGTGACATTAGTGTAGTAGGATGTTCCACTTCGTATATATGACGTCACACAATTTAGGTCGTATAACGTCTGATGGCTTCGTAAATACGAGGTCATCTGGGCAACAGGTTCGATGTCTAATTTCACTTTAGGCGATGAGGACGATATTGGATCACTCTGTCGGCGTGGGGTCTCTTGTTCTGGTAGGACGCTTAACATCTACTTCCTTCATACGAGGTCATTTGGTTTTCCTCTTACAACCACTTCGTACGTACGAGGTCAATCTGATTCTCCTCATATCTGATGACATCAGGCATGCTATGATAACTTCTCTCTTTGATTAAAGCAAAATCCGTTTACCAAAGATGAGCTGATATTAGCTCACATTCTAACATCAAGTCCCCCATTCTTGAACTTTGAGACGAAGTGAAAGAATGTACTCTTCATCAATATCTGCATTAACTTTCTTTTATACTGTAATTAAGACATTTATTGATTCTAATCGGTGTCTTTCACTTCTATTGATTCTTTTCATTAGTGTCTCTTCCACTTCCCGAGGTTGTAACGTTTCAAATTATAAGGGTTATAAAAAGGGATTTCATGTTTTAACCATATCACTTAGTATTTTTCTCAAATTTTCAAAGAAATCTAAAGCGGAGAAAATTAGATTGTATCCTTGGAGAATAACTTCGTGATTGTGCCTGAAAAGAAAATCAGTTCATGCAATTTGGGAAACGAGATTGTCTTTCTTAGCAAATTAGTTCCTTCAGATCAGGAGTTCTACATTCTTTGGATTTTTACAGGTAAAATTTTGTTCGATCTTGACTTTGTTTTCTCGTTTTTAGTTTAGTTTTCTACACTTCTTTGAATATGACTTCGAGTGAGAAAAGAGTACCACCCGTAGTGGATTCTCCAAAAGATATTATTCCTTCAGATCACCTCGAAGGCGCTGGGCCATCCCAGAAGGCCTCCAAACCAGAAAAAGGAAGGAAAATAACTTTCAAAATTAGCACGGATTAGACTGGGAAGCACGCAGAAGTTTTTTTTTCCTTCAGGTCGTACAACGATGGCGTCGAAGGACAAAAATAAAAAAGAGGACACTTCGTCGACAAGGGATGAAGTTTTGGAATATACGACCCCACAAAAGGAGAGGGTCTTGGCTCTTCTTGTAGCTAGCAAGCCTGTTCCATCACCTGCACAGGTTGGGTCGTCTTCATTGGGTCTCGTACCAAAAATTCACATTCCCAATGTGAAAATTCAAGAGCCGAGGAAGAAGAAGTTTGGTACGAAATTGTCAGAAAAAGTCAAGGTCAAACAAGGAATAGTAGGGATACGATCCCAAAGCTACCAAGTAGGTTGGTGGTGTCCGATCTAGAAAGGATAAGGTCTTCGTACCACATTGCTCCTGAGATCGATTTGCAACTTGTGCCTCCTCATTTGCGTGATAATGACGACCCTCCAGAAGGATGGTATGTGCTTCACGAAGAGGCTTTGAAGATTGGACTTCGATTTTCAGCATCTCGTATCATTACTAGATTTTTAGGTATGTACGACATCAGTCCAGCTTAACTAAATCCAAATGGCTAGAGAATCTTGTTATGTCTCGCCGTTCTCAGTGGGGAGTTGAATATTGAAATTGAAGAAAAATTAATTTGTTCGATGTACACCGTGAAGAAAAATGGGAAAGATGTTGGGAGATCGTACATATCACCCATTCAACAAAAAGGGCTTGTTTTAAACCTACCAGATAGTCAACATTCATGGAAAGATAAATACTTCTTTGTATGAGGTGATTTATGGGAGTCAGATAAGGGCTGTACAGTTCGAGCTAATTGGAATCATAACTTCATCAACGATCTCCCAAAAGGGGATGAGGTTCTTTATAGACTGACACCTGAAGAAAAAGAAAAACTTCGAAGTATCAAATTGAAGAACTCTGAGTACTATTCTTTCAGAAGTATATTGACGTCGAAGAAGATGCTGGAATCAGGTGTCTGGAACAGTGTAGCAATACGACGAAAAGGTCGTGTGTTTTGTGCTCGACGAGGTAGTTTTTACGACCTTAAACTAATAATACTAACATACATTTTGTACTTTTGCAGATATGGATTACACTGGGGTTGACTGTTCAGATTTACTAGTAGATGTCGAGGTGGAAAAGAGTGCACCAGAACCTTCTCACGTTGAAGTACAAGCTGAAGCAGAGGATGGCCTTGTGAGACACTCAACTGGAGTGAATGAATCTCCTTTCGTGCCTAGTTCGTCGCATACAAAGTCCAATCCTCAACCCTCGAAGAAAAGTAAAATGAAAGCCATTCAATCTGATGAACGGTCTTCGCCAGTTCGTGTTTTGGATCCTGAGAAAGGGGAACTCAGTGACATTTACCTCAAAGATGTCAAGTTTGTGAATACCCCAGTGACTTACTTCAACGAGGGGATTTTTGGGAAAAAGGATTTACAACTTGATCTTTACCAGCACTTTGGTAGTGCTGGAGAACGAGCTCGTGTTCAGTCAGCTTGTGAAGAAGAAGGACTGACTCATGGAGAAATGATAGCTCAGAGATTACTCGAGGTGATCTTCATACGATGTGTTTTATTTTTAATATAAGATGTTTGAAAATAATGTGTTTCGATTTATTATATTGCCTGCAGGCTTTATCAATTATTCGTGAGGGGGAGATCTCGAACCGAGCTTACCGTTAGAGGACTCAAGAGGCGGAGTCCTTATTGTCTGAGTACGAACAAGCTATCAACAAGAAAGATGCTACAATAGGTCATCTCTGTTTAAAGATAAATGACCTTGGGATTGAACTTTTAGATTGTGTTGAGAAGTTGAAGATAGCTGGGAATGCGGCTATGGAACAAACAGCACGAGCTGACAAGGCTGAAAAAGAGCTCAAGGTGTCAAAAGAGGAGACAAGGAAGCGTCAGGACGAAACGAACTTACTTCGTGCCGAGGTGAATTCACTTCGTGACTTGGTAAGCAGGCTAAAAGAAGATTGTGTACGAGGCTATCGTGAAGGGGTGTCGTGGTTGATGTCCAATTTAAAAACTCAAGCTTCGAGGTTAAACCTGACTAGTGCTTTTCAAGCCTAGTACGAGCTACACAAACAAGTGGAAGCTCGTCTCAACCACCCAGAGAGAAAATCAATTCCCCCGTACGAAGCGTAACTGGAGTGCAAACAAATGTGGAAGAAGAGAATATGGCATCGTCTCCCCCGAACTGAAGTTCGAAAACTTCATTTTTTTTTTATTGTATCTCATGTGGAGATATAAGTTTTGTAATCTCTTTGACATTATGTAATCACTTGTTCAGAAAATGTTGAAAATAAAAAAAGGGATTAATTTTGAAACTTTTAAGTATGTGTTTGATATTTTATGAATAAGATATATGTATAAATATTTGTGTATATAAATATTTATAATATATAAATATGTATATATAAATATTTATAAATATTACTCCTCTTTCTCTTTTTTATCTATTTATTTATTATATATATATGTAGAATGAGGGGTTGGCTAATAACAAAACTTTTTGGAGAAAAGAGTTGGCCAAAAAGAAAGAAATTAGGCTGAATACTTTAGAGAATTTCAACTCTAGGGTGGAAAAGTAGATCGTATTTTTGAGTTTTTAAGATCATCTAGGCTTGATTTTAGAAATGGATTTTTCTTAAATCGATGTCGGGGACATCCTTATGTCCTTTGGAAAAGAGAGCTCGGACGATGTGGAAAAAGACCTCGTATTGAAACGTGCTTACGAATCTTTGAATTTTGATCCCAAAGAAGATAGCAAGATTGGGGATCAGTCTACTTACGTGATATCTTCAGAATCAGATGACGACGGAGTTCCTTGTCTAGTATGTCAAGATACACAGCTTTCGCAACTTTTTGAGACTGGAATGTTTGGAAATTCATCTGCATAAGACGACCTGTACCACCACTTAGGTCATAAAGAAGATCGTATGGCAATTGTTGAAAGAAAGAAAAAAGAAACCGGAGCTTTATGGTTTATGGCGAGTCGTCGTGTGTTAGAGGTGAGGATAACAGCTTTGCAGATTGTATATTTTCATCGTACTTCGTACGTGTTACATCGTACATGTATTTATTCATCATTTTTTTAGGCTATATCATTGACACATGTAAGTGAGAGAGAAGCGTCAAATTTATATGAATCAGCTTTGGCACTGAAGGAAGATTATGACAAGAAAATGCATTTATACCATGAGACTGCTAAAGAGTTCAATGAAGTAGTAGAAGATGTAGAAAAACTGCATCAAGTCAAAGATACGATGTTTGTGGAAAATCAGGAGTTGATTGCATCGAAGAATCAAATACTGGAAGAGTGTAATACTTTAAAACAAAAGAATGATGTTCTTGAAAAAGACAAGGAAAAGTTATCACAAGAGGTGGAATATTGAAAAAATTTGTATCATCAATCGTTATCTCATGTAAACGATCCAAAACTGTAATTTTGTGATAAAACATATTCCAATTTTTATGTCTTTATTTTTATCTCTTATGATTGTGTTTTTATGGAAAAATTATATTTGTGCTTGTCATAATTATATCTTGTTTATCCATAAAAAATTCATCGTCATGATGTTGATCTTCTAAGAATAGGTTCTCCATTTGGGAATCCATAAAAAATTCATCATCATGATGTTGATCTTCTAAGAATAAGTTCTCCATTTGGGAACTCTTCGCGATGTAAGTCGCGATATCACGTTATTTTATTCGTGATGAGGGACAAATGACCGATTTGAGTCTGTCGTCATTATGTTGATCCTCTAGAAATAGGTTCTCCATTTGGGAACTCTTCGCGATGTAAGTCGCGATATCATGTTATTTTATTCGTGATGAGGGACAAATGACCGATCTGAGTCTGTCGTCATTATGTTGATCCTCTAAGAATAGGTTCTCCATTTGGGAACTCTTCGCAATGTAAGTCACGATATCACGTTATTTTATTCGTGATGAGGGACAAATGACCGATCTGAGTCTATCGTCATTATGTTAATCCTCTAGGAATAGGTTCTCCATTTGGAAACTCTTCGCGATGTAAGTCGCGATATCAATCTTGGAATGAAAATAAAATAACCTTCTTGTATATTCGAAATCATAAACACAAGCATAATTTACAATATCTCACGAAATATTTACAATGTTTTGACATAGAAGGTACCTTGTCTAGAAATAATATAGTTTAAGTTGATCAGCGTTCCAACTCAAAGGTTCTGTTTGCTTCCTCTTGATTGGATGTGATAAGCTCCCCCTAGAGTAACATTGATGACTTCGTAAGGTCCTTCCCAGGTGGCTGCAAACTTGCCATGTTCAGCATCTATTTTATTTCCAATGACTTTGCGGAACACCCATTGTCCGATACTAAAAGTTTTTGTTTTAACATTCTTGTTGTAAGATCTTTGGATCAATCTTTTCTGAGCTTCAATTCTGATCAACGCCGATTCTCTCAATTCTTCAGATAGTATGAGGTCTATTCTTCTCAGATCATCATGATCTTCATGTGACAACTTTGACCGCAATGTTGGTTCTTGTAGTTTCGATGGTATGACTGCTTCTGTTCCATATACCAAAGAAAATGGGGTTTGTCCCGTAGCAGATCTTGGTGTGGTTCATGTTGCCTACAACACACCAGGTAATTCGTCAATCCACTTTCCTTTGGCTCCTTCTAATCTTTTTTTTTTAGGATGTTGATCAGAATTTTATTTGAAGATTCAGCTTGACCATTTGCTTGCGGTCGGTATGGTGTAGAATGAGAGAGTTTAATCTGCAACTCTTTACAAAAGGTGACGACCTTTTGACCTGTGAATTGTTTTCCATTATCTGTGACCAGTTCTCTTGGCAAACCAAAACGACACACGATGTTCTTCCAAACGAAACCAATGACATCTTTTTCTTGAATTCTTGCCAGTGGTTCTACTTCGACCCATTTTGAGAAATAATCGGTGGCTACGATTAGAAACTTCCTTTGAGCCAGAGCAACTGGCAGAGGACCTACGATGTCAAGTCCCCATTTTTGAAAAGGCCATGGACTAACGATTGACTTCAATTCGTTAGTTGGTTGATGTGTCAATCTAGCGCATTTTTGGCAACGATCGCATTGTTGGGAATAAATCATACAATCTTTCCGTAAAGTTGGCCAGTAGTAACCTTGACGCATGATTCGTTGTGCCAAAGCTACCCCTCCTGAATGGGCTCCGCAATGTCCTTCATGTAATTCAGCAATAACTAATTGGGCTTCAGCTCCTTTTAAGCACTTCAACCAAGGACCTCCATTATTCTTTCGATACAGAGAGTCCTCATATAATATGTAACTTTGAGACTTAGTTCTCAGTTTGCGTGCTTCTTCTTTGTCTTGAGGTAGAATCCCTTGACTCAAATAACGTTCATAAGGAGTGATCCATGTTTCTTCCACATTATTTTCAACTATCAAACTTTCATCCTTTGCTTTTTTCTCGAAGGATATGCTTGGCAAAGTAAGGCATGTGACAGGGATTATTCTCTTCATGTCAGCCGCTACAGTTGAGGCCAAATTAGCTAGAGAATCAGCATGATTGTTATTGCTGCGTGGTACTTGAATCAAAACAAAATCTTCTATTTTAGAAATTTCCATCCGAACTAATTCCAAATATCGCACCATTCGTTCTTCTTTAGCATCAAAAACATTATTACCTTGATTTACAATTAATCGGGAATCACTGCTCATAATCGCCTTTTTTGCCCCCAGAAAATACAACTGTCGTACTGCCAAAAGTACTGCTTCATATTCAGCGACATTGTTGGTTACTTGAAAATTCAATCGAATACATTGTTCGATCATACCCTCATTGGTGTAAAAATGAAAATTTTGACACCTGCTCCTTTAGAATTACTTGCTCCGTCAACATGAACCTTCCATAATGGGGATTGATTTTTTTCAATTGTTGCAACTTCCATTTCCTGCGGCATTTCTATCCATTCAGCTATAAATTCAGCAACAACTTGACCTTTAATTGCTGTGGGTGATTGGTATTGGATCTTGAATTTACTTAAATCAATGGCAATTTGTGATAGTCTTCCAGATGCTTCAAGTTTGCCCAGTACCTTTTTCAAAGGATATGAAGTGATAACAACAACAATATGTCCACTAAAGTAATGACGCAGTTTCCTTGCTGCCATCCTCAGAGTGAAAGCAGCTTTGTCTAGATCGGAGTATCGTTGTTGAGCTCCTGTTAATGCTTGACTAACATAATAAATGGGTTGTTGAATGTGATCTCTATCAACCATCAAAACAGCACTTACTGTAGTTGCCGCAATGGCCATGTACAAATATAGGGTTTCTTGAGCAAAAGGGCTGACTAGGATGGGGGGTTGTCCCAAGTATTGTTTAATATTTTGGAAAGCGTCTTCACATCTTTGATCCCATTTATAATCTGTGTTCTTTTTTAAGAGTTGGAAAAATGGGAGACATTTTTCCGTGCTCTTGGATATGAATCGATTAAGAGCTGCAATTCGGCCATTCAACTTATCAGGATTAGCTTCAATACCACGAACTGATACTAGATACCCTAAAAATTTTCCGAATGACACACCAAAAACACATTTCTTAGGGTTTAACTTCATGTTATGAAGACGAATGATTGAAAAAGCTTCCTGGAGATTTGTGATATGATTCCCTATGTCCTTTGTTTTGACCACCATGTCGTCGACATAAGCCTCCACACTCTTACCAAGTTGTTGTTCAAACATCTTATTAACCATTCTCTGATATGTAGCGCTAGCATTTTTCAAACCAAACGTCATTCATGTGTAACAAAAGGTCCCTTCTTCAGTGATAAAAGCTATTTTTTCTTCTTCTTGGGGTGCTATTTGAATTTGATGATAGCCCGAGTATGCATCCATGAAACTCATAATCTCATAACCGACTGTTGCATCTACTAGTTGGTCGATACTGGGAAGAGGAAAACAGTCTTTAGGGATTGCTGTATTGACGTCTGTGAAATCCACACACATGCTGGGATCTCCCCCCACCTTTTTAACCAAAACCACATTTGACAACCATGTAGGATAATTTACTTCTCGAACCCAACCGACCTGTTTGAGGGGGTCGACTTGTTTTTTGATGATCATGTTCTTCTCTCGTGCAAACTTTCTTTTCTTTTGTTGTATTAGAGTTCTTGTATGATCAATATTAAGCCTATGTTGGCTGACTTCAGGGCTTATCCCTTGCATATCTTCTGGTTTCCATACGAAGATGTCCATATTCGCCTTGAGAAAAGTAATTATGGTATTTCGCACTTCATCAGGGAGCGATGCGTTGACTCTTAAGAATTTTGCTTCTTCTTCGTTTCCTATGGGTATGAGTTCATAATCGTCTAATGAGGCTGTCAAGACGTGTTTGTGAATATTTGGGCTATCTAACTCCTTGTAAAGTGGCCTAAACTTTAGTTGGTATTGTGTCTCAGCATTCTTCATAGTCGAGTGATAACAACTTCGGGCCTTATCTTGTTCTCCTCTTATTTCTTTGATCCCTTCTTGTGTGGGATATTTCAGCAATTGATGGTAAGTAGATGGAACTGCTCTCATTTTGTGTAACCAACTTCGTCCCAGTATAACATTGTATGACGTTGGAGTGTTGAGCACAACAAAATTTGTAAAAATGATAGAACCAATGACCGAGACAGGCAGTCTTATCGTTCCAATTGACATGGTGGTGCTACTGTTGAATCCTACCAGTGGCATTTCTTTGCGAGTAATCTCATTAGGATCAATTCCCATGTCCAATAATGTGGTAAGATACATCAGATCGGAAGAACTACCATTATCAACTAAGGCCCTTCTAACTTCACAATGAGCGATTTTCACAGTTATTAGTAATGGATCGTCATGAAATGGTGGTGCTTCACTTTCCTCAAAACTTATTGGATGACTGGGGTCTGATTCTCTCACTGAATAAGGTGGTCTATTTACGTCACGAGCTTCTCTAGCATATCTTTTCCTTGAATTATGCGAGAAACCAGACATAGTTGGGCCTCCATGGATATTATGAATTATTCTCACATGAGACGATTGTCCTTGCTTAGGAGGATTGTCTCTTGGAAGGAGATCATGCACGGATTCTTGAGCAAAATTTTTTCGTTCTCTACTGGATCCTGCCGCACCATCATCTACTAATTCCCGCAATAAACCCTTAGATAGGAGTTGTTCAATTTCCCATTTCAGATGTCGACAATCATGTGTCCAATGTCCGGTATCTTTATGGAAAGCACAATATTTGTGGGGTTACGTTGAACAACTTTCATCTGAGCAGGCCAACGAACTTGTTGAGTTCTCTCCATGTGACGAACTGCTTCGCTGACTGAAACGCGAAGAGGTAGTCCTCTAAAGGGAGATAAAGATCTTCCCCAAGTTTGAGCAGGCTGAGGTAAAGCATCATTGGATTGGAATTTTGAAGAGTAAGGTTTAACCCCTTGATATGGTCTCCTCATATTGAGTTTTCTGTCTGGCGAAAATTTTCCTCCATCATTTCTAGCTTTTGGGGCTGGTAGATTTACTGAGGTCATTTCTCTTTCTACGTTCACAAATTTGTGAGCTTCATCATAAACTGCTTCTAATGACCTCGGGGTGATTTTTGTTAATTCAATGAAAAGGGCAGAAGTTCTTTTAATTCCCATTCGGAAAGCTTCGATTGCCAAGGATTCAGGGCAATCCATGATCTCAAGTTTCTCAAGTTTAAAGCGATTGAGATAGGCTTCAATAGTTTCTAACGGTTCTTGTACTATTGTGAAGAGGTGATGAGCTTCTTTTCTTATAGGTTTGTTGCTTGCGTAATTGGTGATGAATATCTTTACAAACTCGCCAAAGCATGTAATACTCCTGGGAGTCAAACCATTGAACCATTCTGAGTAGAATCCTGTAAAGTGGATGCAAAAATCTTGCACATCATCGCATCTTTTTTCTCAATCGGAAGACAAACTGGTGACATTATGGTTTTAAACTGCATGACGTGGGAGACTGGATCTTTGGTTCCCTTATAGGCTGGACATCTAGGAGAAGAGAACTTCTGAGGAGGCACGGTATATTCAATTTGATCGAAAAAGGGAGAAACATTCAACTGATCACAAACTTTACCAATATCGTACTGAGTCCTTCCCACTCCATGTTGTCTAATCCGCTCCTCCATTTTCTTCATTCTCGCCTCCCATTCTGGATCTATTTGCGACTTCCGAGGAGGTTCATGAAGAACTGAAGGTGGAGAAATTTTCGGAGTTGAAGCATGGTAAAGAGGTGAATTATATGCTCTGTGGGAGCTCTCAGCATCATGATGCAAATCTTCTTGTAGATCCAATATGGAATTACGAGCATTGGCCAAATGATTTCTTAGCTCAAGATTATCTTTTTGACTTTGTAAAAAGGCTCGTTGCAACTTCGACAGTTGTTGTTGTAGAAGGAGCAACATAGTGTTATTCCCCTGAGTAGGATGACCTGATGGCTCTGAAGAGACAGAATGTTCAAATAAAAGAGTGGTTTGGTCATTGATTGGGACAGATTCCCTTGTGTGACCTAAGCTTTCATCCACAACATTGGGTACTTGATCTGGCAATGGTAAAGTGTTGGGATGAAGTCCCGACATGGTGGAGCATAAGTAATGAACTGAGTTCTTGAAAGTGTGATCTAATTCTCTTAGTTATGAACTAATTTTAAGGTCTCAAACGAAAATAGCAAGAGCTAAAAAGCTTGAAACCCCACAGTGGGTGCCAATTGTTTGAAGAATTTTCTCACACTAGAAATCACTAGAATTGTATATATTGATTCCAAATCCCCCCAAGACAATTAATGTACACATATATATAGATATTTAAAAGTTTGCAGTTGTCCTTCTTTGATAGGCATGAACTCTGACACTGTGATGTGTCAGGTTGTTTGTCAGTAGTCGCGTCAATGATTGTGACTAGCCATATATATTTATGGCATTAGTGTAGTAGGATGTTCCACTTCGTATATATGACGTCACACAATTTATGTCGTATGACGTTTGATGGCTTCGTAAATACGAGGTCATTTGGGCAACAGGTTCAATGTCTAATTTCACTTTAGGCGATGAGGACGATGTTGGATCACTCCGTCGGCGTGGGGTCTCTTGTTCTGGTAGGACACTTAACATCTACTTCCTTCATACGAGGTCATTTGGTTTTCCTCTTACAAACACTTCGTACGTACGAGGTCAATCTGATTCTCCTCATATCTAATGACATCAGGCATGCTATAGTAACTTCTCTCTTTGATTAAAGCAAAATTCGTTTACCAAAGATGAGCTGATATTAGCTCACATTCTAACATTAGTGATACCCTATTAGTCTAAAGTTATTGAAAAGATAACTTTTTGTACCAAAATGAAATGTAAAACAATCTTATTAAATTAAAGAGGAGAGTATTACTGTCATTTTAAGTCATCACAGTAAAGAACAATAACTAAAAAATTAAAAATTTAGTATTAAATAATATTTATATTCAAAATAAAATGATTTGTTTTATATAAATGGTCGATAACATTTTCACTCTTATTTTAGCTTTGTATTTATTTTTAAAAAATAATAAATTGTTATAAGAAACCAAATGATTATTTTTTAATTAGTCCACAATTTATTAATTTTTAAAAATAAATACATAGCTGAAATAAGAATACAAAAGTCATCAATCGTTTATATAATATATATAGTTTTATTTTGAGCATATATATTATTCAATACTAAAATTTTTAATTATTTTTTAACCTTAATAGTTTTTTAAGTTTTTTCTTGTTCAGTTTACAAGTTTATTTTTATTTTTTATTATTTTAACCTAATATTTGTTGAACTATATTAAAAACATAAAATACTAATTTGTATAGATTAAATTAAAGTTTACTTATTTATATCTTTTATGTTGGCAATAAAACTCTTTTTTTTTTTTTTCCATTTCAAATAAGGTGTTAGAATCACATTAAGTATCATTTGATAAAAAAAGTGTCATGCGTGCATTCTCACGATAACATACCTAATTATTTAAAAAAATGTTGATTTTTTAAATAAGAATCAAGTCAAAAGAAAAAAAAAATTTAAAACAAAAAAACTGTTATTGTAAATAAGAATAAATTTTTTTAAAAAATTGTTTTGTTGTTCAATGGTGAATTGTTTGAAAAATAACAATTCTGTTCATTATTATAATTAAAATATTTATGATTAATTTTTATTATTTTGAGAGCTTAAAATGACAATAATATCTTCTTTATTAATTTAATAAGATTTTTTACCGTTCATATTTGCACAAAAATATACTTTTCAATAATTTGAGGTTTAATAAGATATCATTAAATAAATTAAAAAATATTGAGTATCAAAACCATTAAAATGAGTATATATATATATATACATATACGTGGCATCACTAAATAACTTAAAACATAATGGATATCAAAACATTAATATAAGTACTAATTTGACACTAACGCTTAAAAAAAGTATCAAAAAAATTAAAATGTTATAATAATATAAATTTATACTTATTTTTATACTTATATTATTATATTATGTCACGTGGTATTTAAAAAATTAATTATTTATTTATTTTAAGATAATTATATTACGTATTATAATAAATAATACTAATAAAAAATAAATATAAATTTATATATCATAACATTTCCCAAATGTTCAAATTTTACAAGGGTTCAAAACTAAACTCCATTAGATTCAAAAATTGTAATCATGATAGCATAATAAAATTTTTGTCATTTGACAATTATTTATTGCTTAATTGTTGAAAGTACATGAAAATTTGCATGTTCACATACACGTATAAAAATAAAAAAATTTCGAACATCTATTCAGAATAAAAACTGAAAGGGCAATTAACAAATAATCATCTCAAATACTATTTCCTTACTTTTCTTCTTAAAAAATTTATAAATCTTAGTCCTTCATTTTGTTTCTTATAATTGCATCCTTTTTAAATGTTTAGTTCAAATTCAAAATCAATTATAGAATAGAAATTTGGATAATAATTATTTTTTTAAAAAAAGTAATGGATTGGAAATAAAAAAGATAAATGAACAAAATTATAAATGTGGAAATCAAAAGAAACAAATTGATAAATAAAAAAAAATAAAGAAAAATGAATATAATTGAAAGCTCTGAGCCATATCTGATGAGGAAGCTCAAAAAGCTGTCATTAGGTTTGTCTCATGTACTGTGGTACAGCAAACGAAGAAAACAGTACTTCGAGGTAAGTAGGACACTTGGTGTCACTACTCACTTGCCAACGTTTATGCCATCATCAAAGAAGAGCTAAAGTCTTTTGACCCAAAGAAAAAAAATAAAAAATCAGAACTAAAGTCCAAAAATCGAAGTCAAGCTTTTGAGTGTTCATTACATCTGTATACATTGAATAAATAGTTAAATAGTTTGTTTTTTGATAAAGTTGTCGGTTACTCACATAATTATTCTATAATTACTAATTTAGATTGATTGATTAAATATCTAATTTAATAAAATTGTTAAATTAATTAAATCAACACAATTTTATTAAGATTGGTTATGATACGTAACGAAAATATATTTATTAAGCATATTTATAATCTTAACTTAATAATTTTGAGTAACAATTAAAAAATTTTGAAAAAATGTTACATGCAACAAAAAAAAAAAAAACTTGGAATCTTTTTTCTTATTATTCAAAGAAAAAATATATTTTAATAATATTATAACTTCATTTGTTATCAAAATTAATAAAATTTATGAAGAATGTCACACTGCTCTCACATGTCTTCTTCATTCTAATTAAAAAAATTATAATTATAATTTATTTAACTCTTTTTAAAAGAATTAAATTATATTAAAAATAAATAATTAATATGAAGCTCAATTATTTATTGTAGTAAATAATAAAATTAATTTTCCCACTCAACCGATAAATTATATATATAATTTAAACTCACATTTGAGATACACCTCATTGAACAATTAAATAGGTTGGATGCTATTATAATAAAAAATTATCATAATTTAATATATATATTAATATAATTTAAATAATTTTTTATTAATAAATAATATCATAATTATTTTATTATATTGCATACTTAATTTAATGTATATAAAAAAAATTAATATATATAATATTATTTAAAAAAAAAAATCTGCAATGGGCATAATATTTATGGAGTTATGTTGAATAATACAATTGAGATTATGCATCACTATGTATATATAAATTAATTAAAATAATAAATATGAGATAAAATATAATTACAAATATTTTGATAAATTCATATATCTAATAATAAATAGCATTTTTTATATTTATTACTGTAATTTAACTGTCATTGTCATTATTGACAGCTCATCGTGTTTCGCTTTCACTACTTTATGCTATCTGCCAAAACCATATTCTTCTTTCCCTCAACAATTAAAAAAAAAAAAAAACTGGATTTTTCTTTTCTCTTTTAGTCTCCCTCCTTATTATAATAATTTACCTTTTGTTTTGTTGCCTTGTTGGATATTTACTTGTTGCCTCATTAGGAAATATAAAAATAGAGAGCATTTATCCGACCTTTTTTAGTCTCCCGATTATCAAAAATCAATTTACAACAATAAAAACTCAATGAAATTGAAGGTATAGGTTTCAATTACTGATTGATCATACATTTCAAACCTATCGCAACTTTTACAAAATTTTGGCCGATTTTTATTTTACTCCAAATTAATGGTTTATCTTTCGTATGAGAAGCAGAGCCCTTTGTTTTGAACAAAAAGAGGAACTTATATGACATTTGATCCAACATTTTACAGAGTTAGAACACACTAGGTAACACAGGTGAAGAACAAACATAGGAAAGAGTGTGTTTAAGCCTTGAAAATGTAAAAATAACAAGGACTTAAATTCAATTAACAAAGAAACAGGTGAAAAATCTACAAATATAATCACAATTTACAAACTTTTTGATCAGTAACCCCATAAATAACTCTCAAAATTCAAACTGTTCTCAGCCACTCCTAACTCGTTATAAACATACCCATCAAAGTTCTCCACACTCTGCTGCCATGGTGGTGGATAGACCCAACCCACTTCAGAATCCACATAAACAAACTCATTGTTCAATTGGGTTGACTCGTAACTCGTTCCAAGACTCGGAAGCTCAACAATCTCACTCAGTTCCTCTGACTCACTTGACAATGTTAAGTCCAGTGAAGAAGAAGAAGAAGATGGTGATGATGATTTAGAAGACAAAGATTGTTGGGATCCAAATTTCTGCATATGTGCAGCTTTATAAGCAGCAGCTTGAACATCACGAGGTGAGTTTGAAACAGGACGAGGAAGCAAATCAGCAAACTGAGGGAAGTTTAGAAAAGCAGAGTTGCCTTTAATGCTTAAAGCTGCAACATCGTGAGCTCTGGCAGCCATTTCTGGAGTTGAGAAAGTTCCTAACCAAATTCGAGATTTTTTGCGTGGCTCTCGAATTTCAGATACCCATTTGCCCCAATGTCTCATTCGAACTCCTCTGTAAATTGGGTGTTTGTTAGAATCTCGAATGGGTTTCATTTTCTTCAGACAAGTACTCTGTTTTGGAGCTTGATGGTGAGTTATGATGAAGAGAAGGTGTTGAGTCTGTTGGTGAAGATGGTGATGATAATGAATTTGAGCAACTTTCAATTTCTGGACTTTTGGAATTCAGGTCTCATGATTATGTGTTGTTTAAAACCAGTATATATATTTATGTGTGTGTGTGTGTGAATTCTGATCTTGTTTTGGTTCATGTGTTGGGTAAAACAGAATTATAGAGATTTCTTTAGATTGTAGAAGAAATAAAGAAAGAAGAAAAGGAAGGGCATGTAAGTTAAAGAGATGTGGTTGGTGTAATAGGGCTATTTCTGGTGTTTCACTTTATACTGAACTGAAATGAGTCGTATGTCATTTATAAAGATGGCAAGTGAGAGAAATTAGAGTTGCATTTCAACTTTATTTAGGGCACGTGCTTAACTTAAAAATAGTTTAAAATCAAACTTATTTAATTAAAAGTAATTTTAACAAAAAAAATATACAAGTATTTAGATTAAAAATATTAAAAATAATTTTAATTAATATTTTAGTTAAGAGCATACAAAATAATCGATAAAAAATGTATTTAATTAAAATTAAGTCAAATTAAATTAAGTTTTATGTTTAATAGGTTCAAATATATTATTTTGATTTGATAAATACAAAATTAACTTACGCTTGAATTGATTAAAATTCTAAAATTTATATATGAATATTTAATTAAATTAGCTTATATATTATTAATATATATATTTATTTTTTAAAATTATACATTTATAATTCATATATCCTTTAGTTTATATACATCTAATTTTCATTAAATGTTTATGTAATCAATTTATATTATTTTTTTTAATATTTATTATAAATATTACTATAAATAACAAAAGTTTTAAATTAGTTTTTGCTTTTAAATTTTAAATAATTTATTCATTTTCAAAAATTCTATTGTGACATAATTTTAACTAAAATGTTAACAAATAACTTTTTGATTAGATGGTTGATTAAAGATTATATTTTATTTATTAATTTAATATTAATATATAGTCAAAATAATCTAAATTTATTTTAAAAATAAGCAGGTCTAAAACGTAATTTGAATCTATTGACATAAATAAGTTGATATAATATTCTCTAACTGACATTTTATAAATTGATTTTGGTTATTGATTTAGTAAAGTGACATATATCGGTATAGTTTGCATTTTAATCAAAAGTCGATAACAATTGGACAGTTAATTTTAGTAATAATTTTAGAACGTGAACATAAATTCAAAATTACTTGTCCCAAGGAGTAATATTATAATATTATTTACTTATCTTAAATGCACAAATATTATTTTTTAAAAAGCACTTCTTATAAAAGTTGTCAAATATTTTTGAAAATAATTTGATATATTTAAAATTACGTTAAACTAAAATGAGAATCACCACTAAACGAATCATAATACTAGTTTTTTTTTTTGTTGGTGATTTTATGTTTTATTTTTATAATTGGGATTATATTGTTAGATGGAAGGTGATTTTTGTGAAATTTGATTGATTATACTCATCGGCGCACAAGTTCGAATCACTAATATAATATACATATCTCTAATCCAAACATTATAAATTTTGTAAGTAGAGTTCAAATGAAAGAAAAAAATGTGATTTGATATAATCTAATCTTCATGTAGTATATCTCTTTATTTTTTTCATATAAAAATCTTGAAATGTCCAAGAAGTTGTTTTTTTTTTTTTTAATCTCATTTGGTTGTGTTGGTTGCCTCTTTAATGTTATCATTATTTTTAGAATTTTTTTCAAATCAAAAATTAAAAACTAATTTTATAATGTTTATAAATTGTCTTTAATTTTTTTTAAGTTATATATTGTCATATATTATATATAATCCAGGGTGGAGCTTTTCAAGGACTACACGGGCCATAATTCTGCCAAATTTTTTTTTAAAATTAATTATATATATATTTTTAATGTTAAATTAATATTTTATTTATAACAATACATTGTGTTTACTTTTTGGTAAATATTTTGGTTTATATTAACATTATTTAGCAAACATGTGGATAAAAATAAATTAAATTGTGAGTAAATTGGTTAAATATATACAATTTTCATATATTTGTTAATTATTAATTACACAAATAAAATTACGGTCGTATATTATATAAAAATTCTTGTTAAATGTGATAATTCAAACAAGTTCAAATATTTAATTTTAGACTCAATATTATAAATACTAAAAAAAAAATGATGAAGCTCTTCGGACTAAAACTTTTAAATGTCTATAATTTATATCTTCAAACTTTCTCATATTTTGTTTCAATCTAAATTTTAAATTTATCAAATATTATATTATTTGAAATTTTTTTAATATGAAATTTGTAATATTTATTTATCCTTAGTTTTTCATTTTTTTTAATTAATTAATCTTATATTATTTATCAACATATATTTTTTATATTTTTAAATATAGTCTTAAGTTTAAAATTTTAAATTATATTTTATATTTTATATTTTTATATGTTTCTTTTAGTTTTAGTTTTAACACTTATAAATTTTGATACGTTTGTTTTAGCTTTATATTTTCTTAGATTTTTTAGTTAATAAATTTATTTTATATAAGAATGATATTAATACTTATTAACTTATTATATTTTTATTTAATTTTTGTTATATGTTAATATGTATTAACTCTATTTTTTTTAGTATTAATTATAGATCTCTATTATAATATGATATAAAAAATTCAGTATTAAATTGAAGAGAATTTACCGTAATTTTTACTAATTATATATTATGATGTATTTTTATTTTTTAATATTTTAATAAAAATTTTACTTTAAACAAAAGAAGCTAAATTTTAGCTTCTCTAAAAAAAAAAAAAAAAGAAAAGAAAAAGAAAGAAATGTTGCTCTGCCGCTGTATATAATTATTGGTGGTGAGCGGTTCCCATTAGAAAAAATCAATAGAAGGGTCTAAGAACATAAAAGGAAGAAGGATCCACCTAAGATCTTACAATTATTGGAAGATATTATAATAATTGTAAAAAGATAACCACAACATTTAATCAGAAAAAAAAAAAAAAAAAAAATTTAAGCAACAAAGTCTCAAATTAACACTTTTTTTATAGCACATGAATAATAAAAAGTTTTGAAAAATATATAATAAATGATTGAATTAAAAAATTACAAAACAAAATTCTGGTGGCCATAAAAGGTCCCATAAAAATATATATTTTAATTTTATAATTTATAATCAAGTAATTTTAATGCCATTATTTATAAAAATTAAGAATTTTAGTATAAAAAATGCATTTTTTTTTTGCTAAAGTATAAAAAAATGCATTTTAGTATAAAAAATGCATTTTAATTTTAAAATTAAAGTGCATTATTTTAAATAATTATAAAATTTTAAATTCTATTTTTATTAATTATCTAAATAAATATATTTACTTTTCTCTTAACATGAATAATAGTATCAAATTCAAAATTTTTGAGACGTTAGGTGACCTAATACAGCATGATGATAAAGTAGTTGTAAATTTATCATCTACACATTCTTGTAAATACTTCTCAATTCAAAATGACTAGAAATGTACTCTCAAATTGAAATGGTAAAAAATGAAAAAATTATAGGAATAGAGACTCATAAAATAAAATAAATTTACTACTTTGCCTTTCAAATAGAGTGAAACAATGGGTAAAATTGATAATTTATTTTATTTTTTTAGTATTTTTGGTCTAATTCAAGTAAAATTGATAATTTATTTTATTTTTTTAGTATTTTTGGTCTAATTCAAGTAAAATTGATAATTTATTTTATTTTTTTAGTATTTTTGGTCTAATTCAAGTAAAATTGATATTTTCATTTTTTTTTTTTAGTATTTTAAGAGTATTAAAAATATTTCTATAAACAAGGTTTTTTCTTTTATTTATGACCTTTTTTAATTCCCCTGTCAGTATAATTGCCAATGTTGTACATTTGTTCAATAGTACTGTTACATTTATTCAAGAATAAGGTTGACGTAGAGTAAGTAATATATTATTATTTATTTTTTTTTAAAATATAAATAATATTTTTTAAATATTTATTTTTTTATAAAAATATTTTGATATATTTAAAAGCTCTTTCCACTAAAATGAGAAACACTTCTAAACGAACCCTTAATACTAGTTTTGTGCATCTGATTAGTTTCATTTTGGTGATTTCATGTTTTATTTTTATAATTGGGATTATATCGTCAGATGGTAGATGATTTTGTGTAATTTGATTGATTGTAGTCACCGTCGCATCAGTTCAAATTACTAATATAATATACATATCTTTAATCCAAACATTATAAATTTTGTAAGTAGGAAAAAAAAAAATGTTATTAAATATAATCAAATCTTCATGAAGAATATTTTTCCATTTAAAATTTTTGAAAAGTTCATGTTGTTCTTTTTTGTTGTTGTTGTTGTTGACTAATCTCACGTGGTTGTGTTCGTTTGCTCTTTATTCTTATCATTATTTTTAGATATTGTTTTCAAATCAAAAATTAAAAACTAATTATATAACTAATGTTTATAAATTGTCATATATATATTTATACTACTATTATATAAAACAGAAAATTAAGAACAAAAATATTTATTGATAATAATTTATTTTTCATTTCTATTTTTATTTTATTTATCTTACTACTATATCTCTACCTACTTAAATAACCCTATTCCATATTCAGTCCAAGTAGTTTTTTTTTTTTTTTTCACTTCTTATTTTGCATTTGAAAGTCAAACCTAATTTTGTTTTATTACATTTTTTTTTTTTTTTTTTTACTTTTTGTTTGTTCGGATAGTTGAAATATTGAATTAGGCTCAAATTCTTAATACGCATTTATATTCTAAATAAATAAAAAAAAATGCATGGTATAATCCCATCTTAAGTAAAATTTCATTTTTTATTCTTAGGTCATAAACATATTTTTTTTGCAAATTTTTTTTTTTTTTTGACTACCATCATATATTGCTGTCCATTTTTGATATCATAGTTAATTTATTTTCAAAACTAAATATATGTTCAATAAAGTAATGAAAGTAAAAAGTAAAACCAGTCATCTCAACGGATCATTGTATGCAAAAAAAAAAAAAAAATTCACCTTTTTATGATTTTCTTAAATGTACTAAACAATGTATATTTTATAACACAATCATAAATATATAATTTTAAAAATAAAATTAATTAAATAAATGAATTATATATAAAACATAAATAAAAGTAAAAGACTTCTAATTGAAGATATAAAACATAATATAAGTTGATACATTTTAGCCTCTGGCAATATTTAGGTGAGTGAGTGATAAAAGATGACATATTAAGAAGTATGGTGGCCTCATTTTCTTCTGCCAAATAGTTAAGTCACCGTACATTCAAACAAATAAACGCTAGAAAATGAAAAAAAGAAGAAAAAAAAAAAAGAAGCCTAACTTTGTGGGCATATGTGAAGGATCGAATTTTATCTACATAAGACTTTTAATCAATTTTTAAATATGATAATAACATTTTAAGAATCTTAATTTTTTTAATCACTATATTAGAGGTGGCAATTTCTGACACGACACGATAACACGATCCGAACACAACACGACACGAATTTTTTTTAGTAAGAATTGATCAATAATTTTTTTATGTTCTTAAAAGTTTTGTTATTTCTTACTATTATAAATAAGTAACAAAAAAATTCAAGTAAATTTTTTAATGTGTCAACCAACACGAAAACACGACACGAACACGACTAACACGACACGATTGACACCCTACACTATATGCATATAGAGTAAAACAAATTGTGTAAAAATAAAAAATAAAATCGGTTATAAAACATTAATAATTTGAAATGGATCCTAAATTGATTAAAAAAAATATTTGGGATTTGTCTATGGAGATGAAAGATTTGCTTTCGGTTCTCTTTTCAAAGTATGAAAAAATTGAAGAGATCAAGTTAAACTAAACCATTAGTATTATGAATTTGATGATCGAGTCTAATAAAAATAAATTAAGGGACCTTTGTTAGTTATAGATTTTTCAATTTTAATAACTATATCCTATTCAATATATTTGTGCATCTTTAATTCAAAAAATATGCTACGTGTGCATTTCGTTTTCTTTCATTTCTTAAGATACTATTTAGTGTTTAATTTAAAAGTCATATTTTAGAAATTAGTGAATGTTGTGTTTTCATCTAATAAAAAAAATGAAAATGAAATATGTGGTCACGTATGACAAAATTGGTTAAGAAATTTTGCATGTATATTACTTTGTCCTATACGTATTGATAGATACGTATTGATAGATAGAGAAAGATGGAATAGAAAGTTTAAACTACGAATACATACTAAAAAAAGTGAAGAAAGAAGGAGACAGTGTGTGTGAAGAAAAACGCTAGAATAAATGATTAATTATTTTATTGGTTTTTAAATTTTAATTAAATTTTTAAAATTTTAAATTATATAATATAGTCTTTTAAATTTTTAAATTTAGTCTTCAAATTTTTAAAAATTTATACATAAATTGGATACTAAAATACATATTTTTGAATCAAAATATTAAGACTTATGTGTTAATTTTAAAAGTTTTGGACTAAATTATAGGATTTTAAAATTTTAAGACATATGTGTAAGATTTTAAAAATTTGAGGAAATAAATTGTAGAATTTAAAAAATTTTGTATCTAAGTATAAATTTAATTAAAGTACAGGAACTAATGATATATTTTGGCCTAAAATAAAAATAATTATTTAATTGCATAACATTCATTTACATAGAGTTTCATTTTTAATTTTTGTAATAAAAAAAATATATGTTTATTTTTCTTACAACATAAATAAACATATTTTTTTAACATAGTAAGAAAATAAATATATATATTTTTACTAATTAAAATTAAAAATAAATTAATTAAATAATTGAATAATTTATACCAAGAGGATTAAAGATTCATATTTAAATCGAGTTTTAATAATTTAATAAATATAATAATACTTTAATAAAAATATATTAAAATAATATAATTAATTTTTTTTTTTTTACTTTTTTTAATATAAAATATTAAACAACATCAATCACATTATATAAGTAACTTCAGTAATACCCTACATAATATTTTAATTAAAAAGAAATTTAGAAAAGGAAGCTGATCTGTGGAAGAGAAAGGAAATGGGACGACCGAACAGCTTGGCACTATGGTACGACATGGTTCGTCAGTCGTCACATCTAGATAGTTGAGTTGTTTTATTAATTAAAAAAAAAAAATACTATATATACCTACTAAAACTAAAATATTATTTATTATAACTTTTATTAATTAGGGAGCAAAATTATAAAATTTAATTATTTATATTATTTAATTTTTTAAATTATAAATAGCATAATTTAATCTCTTAATTTAAAAAAATAAGTTAATTAAGAACAAAATATATAATTTTAATAATTTTTTAATTAAAATATTATTTTTAAATTAATATTTTAATATAAAAAATACTAAAATAATATAATTTGTAATTAATTGATAACTTAAAAAATAATATTTTAATTAAAAAATTATTAAAATCATGTATTTTTTTTCTTAGTGTGCTTATTTTTCTAAAACAAAAGAAAACAAATGACACCATTTATAATCTAAGGAACCAAATAACACAAATAACTAAATATGAAGACCTTAATATTTTTCTCTATTAATTACTAAAATTATTAAAAAATAAAAACTAATAATGATATATTTAATATAATTACATAGAATTAATTAATATATAAAAGTTTCATATTTAAATAAAGTATAAATATAATTAGACCTTAAAAATGGTGTTATATTTGTTTTGTATTTACATAATAAATTTGTTTTAAATTGTGTTCGTGTTCGTGTGTTACTTGATCGATCAAAAAATTAAAAATAATTTTTTTTCAAGTAAATTACTTATATAAAATAATTAAGTCTTTTAATCCATTTGTATTTTGGTTATCAATAACACAATAGGATTAACACAATGCATGAATGCAATATCATTATCTCGAATGAAAAGTATTATTTTATTAATATACTTGTCCCTAAAATTGACACAACTAAGTTGACATTTTATCATCTCAATTTTACATTTAATAAATATTACATCAATTTATACTTATAATATTACTTATTAAAAGAAGAAGAAGAAAATGAGTCTCATATGACAAGTTTGGACAAAAGTCAATAATATTTTATTAATTAAAAAGAAATATAGATAGAAGTTTTGTGGAACACAAAGTAAATGGGTCGATCAACCAGCTGGGCTGTGGTACGAAATGGGGTCATCGCATCTAGAAGACTAGAACCATGCATTAATGCAAAGCCAATTAATTTGCTCAAAAGATATTTGATATTTTTCTGAGTTTTTTAAGTTAAAAACTTTTAAAACAAAGCTAGGTTTCGCTGTTCATTTGCCTCTTTATACTCTGATCATCTTCTTTGTCGCTTTACCAATCCTATATATATTGTTGCCTTTTGCTCCTTTTCTTTGCTAATAATTCCATTCATCAATAAATAAGCTTATTTGCTACACTTCAACTTTGTGTGGTGGACAAAAAAAACCTAATTAATTAACCCTTATATTACGAAGACAATACGAGCATGAACAAGATTTGATCTATACGTTCGTACTTGTGTCTCCTTGTATACTGTGAAACAGGACAAGTCAACTCGTTGGATGAACAATGAAAGCATCATCACACCGTTTAATGCGTTCACCTTCTGACGTTGAACATACACAGATTACAAATTAAGGAAGTGAGCTACAAAAAGTGGAAAAAAATAATTAAAAAATAATTATTTTTAATTAAATCACTTATTTTAAAATCACTTCTCAAACAAGCACATCCAAGCATATCTACAGTGTGAGACTACTTTTTTGACACGTAACTTGTATAATTTTAAATTTTTTTTATAAATAAACTTGTATAGTATACGGGAGCACTCACAAAATCTACACAACGTGCATTGAATCTCATAAATTGAAGAAAATTATCAATAATATATAGAAAAAAAGTATCATAAAGATTCTTTTATTTTTATAAAATGTGACATTTAGTTCATTAAGTTATAAAAAATGTCTTTAAATTCCTTTGCTTTTAAAAAATATGTTTTTAAATCCCTCTACTTGTAAAAAATGTGTCAAGTAAAGATAAAGTTAATTTTTCATTCAATTTTCTATCCAATCTAACGGAATAACAGTTGTGTCACATGCATATTTATATTTTTCGATATACATATATATACTTAAAAAAATTACTTAATTTTTTTAGTTTTAAAAAAAACTTAAATAAAATTTTCAATGTAATTTAAATATTTAAAGTCACAACGTAGATAATAAAATATTTATTTAAGTTTGATCGAATTTAATAAAATTTTCATTATTTAATATTTAAAATCACAAATTAGACAATGAAAAATTTATTTAAGTTTAATATAAAGAAATTGTAAAAAATTAGAGTAACTTTTAAATTAAAAATTATTTAATTTAATATATATCTATGAAAAATATAAACATACATGTGATATATGTACTATTATGTTAGATTTAATGAAAAATTGGATGAAAAATTAATTTTGTCATTGCTTGACACCTTTTTTACAAGTAAAGGGACTTCAGAACACTTTTTTTATAAGTAAATAGACTTAAAAATATATTTTATAAGCTAGAAGACTAAATAACACTTATTACATAAATAAAAAGACTATTTTGACCCTTCATCCTAATATATATATATACTTTGTAATGATTTGTATACTTGGAACTCTTGAATAGAATATGTAATAGGGAATGTAAATCATGACTCAAGCTATACAAAAATGTACTAAATTAGGGGCGTTCATTGGATCAAAATCGTTAGTTTTATACTCATTCGATTCGATGGTCGGATTGAAACATCTTAAATCGCATCCGATCCGATAATATTTCAAATATGATCCTATTCGATCTACAATCTATTCGAATTGGATCCTATCAATCCGATCAATAAATTTAATTAATTATATTTTAATATTTTTGAATAAAAAACTAAATTTTTTATGTAACATAAACATATTTAAGCTGAAATAAACCTTAAAAGATTAAAATACTAAATAGAAATGTTTAAGTACAATTGAAAATGTTCAAACATACATAAAACAAAATAATACAATATCAATTACAATATTCATTTAAATAAAATTAACAATTCATTTAAACAATAAATAAAAGCATAGTTCACTATTTTGTTTGTATTATTTTTTTAAAAAAAAATATTTTAAAATTTTTAATTTTATTATTGTATTTGTATATAATGTGGTGTATAATATAAATAAAAGTTGTCAATAAAAATATGACATGTGTATAAATTTAAAATATATTTATTTATTTATTTTTGGTCAGATCAGATGGAATCGGATGATAAATAGTGAAATTTGCTATCCGAACCGAACCAAACGAATTGGAAAAATTTCAATCCGATCCGATCATCGGATCGAATCCATTTAAAAATTAACGGATTTGATCAGATTGATCAAATAATCGGATTTTTTGAACACCCCTATGCTGAATATGGGTGGCAATCGTGTTGTGTTAGTCGTGCATGTGTCGTGTTCGTGTCGGCACTGGATTCGGTTCGTATTTTTCATGTCGAATTTTTCGTGTCACTTGACATATGAAAAAATTTACTCAAATTTTTTTCGTGTTGCTTATTTATAATAGTAAAAAATAACAAAATTTTTAAAAATATAAAAAAATTATTAATCAATTTTTACTAAAAAAATTGTGTTATATCGTGTTCGATTTATGTGATTAAATTGTGTCAGAAATTCCAAACACTTATTACTTGTGTGTCAGTATGTGGTTGAGATTATGGGTTGAAGATATTTTGGATTATTTACTTGAACAAATCTAAATATATGAAGATAAAAGTTTTAACATATTTGTTTTTTTTATGGTTTGAAAAAAAAAAAAAATCATATAAAAGAGCTAGAGCCGAAAGCACCAATACAGTAGGATTGGGTTGGGTTGGGGTTGTTTCTAAAAGATCTTTCTTTCCTTGGGATCCATTGTAGTAAAAATGAATTACAGATGAGTGCTGATTGTTAGCTTAATGATTTTTTTTTTCTTTTTTATACAATGATTGCATAAAAAAATTAGATATATTTTATGAAAAAATACATTTAAATCTTTTTTGGCTCACTTATTTTATAAATTTTTTTATGCTTTTATGTCTCCAATATTAATTCACCATGAGTTATAATGGTTGTAATGGAATTATAATTTTATGGTAGCTGTTGTATTGAAGACTGAACAACAATGGTCTCACATTAACCCAAAAAAATTGAGACAAGAACACAAACCACTAGGGGATTGAGCCAATAAGCATAGAGTGACACCTAATATATGTAACGTCGGCAAATCAAACCTATATTATATATATTAAATTTAGACATGTATTAATTATTAATTAAATTTAAAATTAAATATACTTGATGAAAAAATTTTCGTGAATCCTTCTTATTAATATGAACTAATTAAATTATGTGAATTATTATATGTATTAAATTATAATAAAAAAAATTTTGTAACAGGATATGTTCTTGTCATCAGTAATGATACAGTAGTACTCTGTATAAGAACAATTTTTATTTATTTTTTGTTTAGAACAACTTTATGAAATGTGGATGGATAAACTCAAACACACTACACAATTAAGATCTGTAACATTTAATCATTTAATTTGAAATATTTAGTGTTGGAATATCTGATATTTTTGGTTTAGTTAATAGCATGACAAAACCTACCTAACTCATCTTAATTTTATTATTAACCGCCCCCACTCCCGCCGCCCCGCGTTTTTACTTTTTTCTCCTTTTTTTTTTTTTTTTCAATTTTTTTCTTTTTGATTTAATAGCACCACATAATAACCATCTATCAGGAATTAGTCATTGATCATAGATAAGTGATCTAAATCAATAACATAGAATAAAAAATATAAAGAAATAAAAATAGCACCCACTTTTTTACTATTAAAATTTGCTATATTATTAATGATTTAAATCAATATATCATAACCAATGAATACTTTTTTGTTTAACTGTATAATATCACTTTTATTTATTTATAAAATTTTATTTTTAATCCTTTTAAAAAAAAATATATTTATTTTTCTTATATTATAATTAAATATATATTTTTTAATGCCATAAAAAAGTGAACATATATATATATATATATATATATATATATATATTATATTATAAAAAGAGGTTAAAAGTGAAAACCAGTTGAATAAGTGAATCACTTATATACTAGAAAGTAATTTTTTCCTTCTACCTTAATTTTATTTTAAAGAGTTAAAGGTCTATACAAATATTGTAATTCTTTAAAATGTACACATTAATTTTGTATTTTTTAATGTACATTCTTAAGATCCTGTAATTCTTCAAAATGTATACTTTAGTCGTTTATCTTTTAAGTTATACTCCTATAATTTTATAATTTATCAAAAGTTTCAACCAAGTCTAAATAGTTTTTTTTTAAAAGATAAATTTAAAATTTTGAAAAGTATATATATATATATATATTCAAAATTTTAATTCTTTAATGTTCTCTATTTTTTTAATATATTTTAAATTTAATTTTTTTATTTACTTATATTATTTTAAATATTAAATATTTCTTTAGAAAAAATATTATTTTTATATATTATTTTTTAAAATTTCAAATTTATACTTGAAAAAAAGACTATTTAAACTTGATTGAAATTTTTCAAAAATTATAGGATGCTAAGGGTATATTATTAAAGATAGATGACTAAAGTATACATTTTGAAAAATTACAAGACCCAAAGAATTTACTTTAAAAAATAGACGACTAAAATATACATTTTAAATAATTACAAAACTTGTAAAAATCTTAACCCTATTTTAAAACCCATATATATTTTTTTCCAGTTCTTTATATACTCTATTTTTTATTAAACGTGTAAATAACATGAATATATATTTATTGAATATGTATATTTTGGAGTAGATGTTAATTCGATTATTTTAAACATATATTCTTTTAAAACACTATTTTTTGAATCCTTTGAACAAGCTGGTCATTAAAAAAATACAGGAATTTTTTTTATACACTTATTTTGTTATTGAATGCGTGTATATTAAGTGAAATAATTTTTTTTACAAATATTATTGAACATATATTTTTTAAAATACATGTTGTTAACACCGAGTTAGATGGCATTGGGATGGTGTTTTTTTTTTTTTTTTTTAATCTTTATTGAATGATTAAATAATTTATAAAACGAAATATACATTTTTTCCAACTAAGGCCTAGACGCAATTGGGTTGATTGCGACAATTCGTAATAGTAAAGGTTGGTTTTAAAATATGCTAGAGGCCACGAGTCTCTCTCATATCCTAACATTTATGTACACATTGAGTTTATTGTTAGTTGTTTGTAAATAATTGGTATATTGTGACATTACTTTGCCATATAGTAAAAAAATATTTGTTTATTTTCTAAATGCCCATAGGAAACACTAGGGGAGTTGGATACGGCTCACATTGTTTAGAAAAGTAGGTGTTTCAAAAACAAATAAAAAAATAATAGAATTATAAATTAAAATATTATTATTTATTTATTTATTATGGTTTTGTGTCACTAGGGTTTTAGCTTGGTAGCCTATTTGATTTCTATCTGAGCAATGTTTAATTTCATAGACTTTGCTTTCTCTAAACCTAGTAGGCTAGTAGTCTCCTCACTCCCTTAGTGTCTATGAGTTAAAAAAAAAAATTATCCTACTTTCTAACGTCTGAAAGTCCAAATCGCTCAACCAATGTCCACCACTTCTCAACAGTCATCCAGAGATTTATGGAAGCTTATTTGTCAAAAAGATTTGTAGTCAAACATCTATTATTGGCTCTTTCATATTTGTTCTAGTTCTAGACGTCTATTCATTCTTCATCTTTACGTTGAAATTATTTTCATGTCCTTGGTACCTAGTATTTCCTTCGAACTATTTTTGGTTTGACTTGATTGGTGTAATTTTACACACATTTTTATGCAACAATTCCCACATATTTATGATTAATTATTGTTCTCATTGTGTTTTACAAGTATTTGGGAATAAAACGAGCAAAGATGCAACAATACAAAATTTTGGGCAAAAACATATGAAACATAACTATTGCACTCGGACCATCCACCATAAGCTATGCCCATGTCACTTCAAAGACTTTACATGGGATTTTTTTTTAAACTTTGGCCGTTCAAGGGCTCAGATTGCATTTGAGTCTATCGTAACCCTATTTATGCCTCATTAGCATCATAACTCAAGCATATTGTGCCTTTTCGAGAGAGAATAACGAAATTTTGGATAAGATTGAAAGCTACAGCATTTCTAGATTCTTGCTTTTTTTTTTTTTTTTTTCTTTATCTCCTACAAAAAGTAATAAAAATTTAATGAGTGCACATCAAAATATAATTCTTTTTAACAGATTTCATGATTATTTTGGATTTATTATCAAAGAATTTACTTAAATCACAAAGTCCACAAATATTGTATAAATGATTATATTGTGCAAACATTCTCAAATGAACAAGCAAGTATTTATGAATAAGAGCTAATAATATTCTAATAAATTAGAGTTATCAGTGACTTCATTGGCTCCTCAATCCACGTATTATTCTTTATACACTTTTTTTTAATCTCTCTCTTTTGTTTCTATAACTATTTTATTAATTCTAAACTTTTGATGTAATTGTTGGCAATTTTCAAGACCTCATGATATGATTAAATTTATGTGATGATTTTAATTAGTTTCAATTCTTGAATTATTGATGCATTTAATTATATGTTTGATCAAAAGTATGCTAAAGACAACTAGCAGTTTGAGATCTAATTATGTTATTATTAAATTATGAAGTTGTTACGAAGTTGCTAACTTTTATAATTGAAATAGCATTTAGAGATGACAGTTTTATGTGATGGGTCGGGGCCTATGGGTACCCAAATCATTTGGGATAGAATGGATTGTGGTGGATAAGGAGTGGGCATAATATAGGATGAAAATTTGATCCGACAGTTTGGAAAACAGATCGAAACATTATCAATTTTATTTAAAATAATTCGGTTCATTTCATTTTGGGGCAAAAATTGGGGTCAATATTCAAGTAACTGCTTATTTACTAATAACTTTAATTACATAAAAAATATACTAATTTTTTTCATTCTGAAGAAAAAAAAAAAATGGTCAATAATTCAATTTTTTTGACCCACATGTCAAAACAGGTCGGTTCAGATCTGATTCAAACCGACCTGTTGTCGCGTAATCCATTCCATTCAATATAGTTCGGGTTAGAAATGGTTTGAATTGGGGCACTATTCAAGTACCATTTTTTATTTTATTTTTTTTTCAAATAAAACATTTTACTTTCAAAATTATAGTTTCACTTAGGTTAATCTTTCAATATTTTATCACGCTTTCAGCCTTTTATAAAAGTTCTCAACGTCTCATTATCTCTCACCATTCACTACCAACACCTCAGCTTTTTCCATTCCCAGTCATCGCTGTCAGCTTCCAACCCTATACATAACTTCAATTTTTTTTCTTTTTCTTCTTCAACTTCAACAATTCACTTTTAAGGTAACGTTTCAAACTTTCATTTGACCCATAGTTATTAGCTGAACTCAAATGACACGCAATGAATTGGTTCATGTTACAATCTAGGTCTACTAAAACTAATCCGTTATCAATTTTAGTAGCAAGTTGTGCTTTGTTTGTAATTGGAAAATGTCTCCAACCTATAATATTCTATGTAAGAAAACACACACAAAAGCTAGCTAAAAAAAAAAGTGTTAAACTACACATAAACATTATAACAACCAAGCAAATTGACAACGTGAGACACAAATGTAAATTTTAATTTCAATACCCATCATCACGCACAAATTAACAACTTTGCTATGATATCATGTGAAATGAACTGGGTCTCACCCTAAAAATCTTGCTTAAAAGAAGATAGTATTTAACTACATATAAATATTATAACAGTCAAATAAATTAATAATATAAAATACAAATATAAATTTCAATTCGATAAAAGTATCTGATATTTTTGTTTTAATAGCATGAAAAAGCCTACCTAGCTCTTAATCTTATTACAACTCCCACTCCCAACAGCCGCCCCCCTTTTTTTCCTTTTTTTATTCTTACGACTTTTTTTTACAGTTTTTTTAACTTTTTCATTTTTTTTCGTTATTTTATTCAAATTTCTTTTAGTTGAGTGCATGCACCACATAACCCCTAAGTCTACCTTAGTTTCATTTCCAAAACTCATGCCTTTTCAATTTTTACAATTTTTTTTCTTTTTTATATTTCCAGTTTTTATATATATTCACTTTTTTGTATAAAATTATTGTAAATACAGGAAAAAATATTATTTTTTTACAAATATTAATGGATAAAGTTACATGATTACATGAACACATAAAACTTCACTGTCCATCCAAAGTCATCTAGGTCTTATTTGATAAAGCCTGTTATACCAAACAGAGTGAAGTATCATATGAAATATATCATATTTGACGGGCTTAGGATGCCACAAAAAATGTTGTTGTACCCTTTTCACTCTCAACTGCATTTCCCTAAATCTCTCATCTGGAATCGAAAGCAGTATGTTCTTCAAATTTGGAATATCTTTCTCCTTTACAAACACTGCAAATGATTCCCAGTTCAGAACTTCAAAAAATGGAGGTACGAAATTATCTGATATAATCACCGGAACACACTCATAAAAAATAGCCTCTACCACTCTAGGACTGTTGACTTCATAACCTTTTGCACAAATACAGTACTTGCTACTCTTCATGTAATTCACATACTTCTTATTTCCTTTGCTCTTAGGCAGTTTACCAAAGATTTTCATGTCAGGATCTTTGTTTTCCCAATGCTGTATTAAAATAGGGCGGACGTATCCGTGCATATTACCTGCAAAAAAAGCAAGTACTGACCTCTTTGATGGAGGTTTGCCTCCAAGGTCTCGAAGAGGGTTCTTAGGTAAACGAACATACGTCTCAGGAAGAGACGCATCCTTGCCAAAAACAAAACCTTCTTTGATATCAGCATTGCAGAGTGCTCTGATAGACTTAGACATGTATTGTTTTGTTTCTCCAGGGGCCTGAGGAAGTATATTTATAAGAGAACATGACATAAAAGAATATGATTCATGACACAATCAAAAGCCAGAGTTTTCGATTTGGATGCCTAAAGCAGACAACATTTTATGTTAATTCTTTAAAAGAAACAAATAAAAGTGATGTCAAACCCTCTTAGGGCATATTTGTTCCACAGTATTAAGGACCGTGACTATATAATTTTTATACAATCATTTGATTATGAAGTTAGACTGTATTATATATTATAAAAACTATAATATTATGTAAAAATTATGACCCATTAGGAGTGTTTGTTAAAACTGTATCAGACACTTAATTTAGTCTATTCAAATTTTCAATTCTAAAATTATCTTCATTTTTTCTTTAATTTCAAATATAAAAAAAAAAAAAAGGAACATAGAGAAAATAAATTAATTATTGATTTAAATAAATTTTTATAATTAAATTCTTTTGTTACGTAAAAAAATTACATACTAATTTGAAATTATTTTATTAAAAATATTTACCCTTAATTTTATACGACTATATTATATAAATTGTGACTAAATATTGTAACACTAATTATAATATAATTTAATCCAACATAACTATAATTAACAAATACGATAAAGTGCACCAAACATAAGAAAGCATAGAAAGCGTACCCAATCATGGCAAGCAACGAGAAAATGATCAGCGCCTTCAGTTCGGTTCCAATAAGGATATTTTGCTACTATTATGTCCAAGTAGTTTTTCAAATATTGTACAAGGTTCTTAGAGCTATGAGAATTTGGGACATATAAGGTTTCCTCTAACATTCTTGAGCTAAATGGCAAGTAAAACAAGTGGGCTTTCCTAGGGTTTTTAGTAACAAATTTTTTGTTAGTTTGAAGCAGTTTCATGAACCATCCTTCAGAAGCATATATTCCCTTAAGTACTGGAGTGTGTAATATAGGCCTCTCTCCTTCCCTGTATGTGTAAACTTTAAGTCTTTCTTCCATTAATTCGTAGCTCCTGCAGTGACCATTTAAAACAAAATGCTATTTAGTTGAGTGGTACAGTAATTATAAGAAAGTCACAAGTCTCTTGGCCATTCTTGAAAGAAATGATTATTAAAACAGTTATTAAGGGCTTATTGTTTGCTAATGAATTATGTTTTTAAGTTATGTTTATGTTTTCCTTTTTCCTAATTCATTTTTAACGAAAACAGAAACTTGTTTGGTAACAAGTTTTGTTTTCTGTTTTCTAAAATATGAACATATCACCTAGAAAAATCATTTGGTAAAATTGTATTTTGTGTACCATGTTCTGTTTTTGTTTTTCTTTTTAATAATTTTTCAATGATATTAAAAGGTGGGCTAGTAGGATTTGATATTAAATCATGGATGTTCTGAAATCTGAAAACAGAAAACAAGTTTTAAAAACTTATTTTTCCAAGTTCCAAAGTAAAGGATAAAAAGTGGAACAAAGTTCCTATTAAAATTGAAAATAGAAAACAGAACTAAATTCAAAAAGTTGAGTTCGAACTTTGAAAACTAAAAAAGTACCCATTACAAAACGAACCAATCCTAAAATACCAATCAAAATCAATTCTAATTATTTAATGCCAAAAATGCCATTTTGAAAACCATTTTTTATCATACTACTTCAGTTCAAACCATTTCATTTCCTCACCAGTTCTGAGGGAAGAATGTCTAGACAGATCCAAAGTGCTATTTTTTGAACATTTACAATAAGATTCACAATGGATTAGTTTCTCTTACCTTTTGAACACTGAAACATTGTGGTAAAGAGGTGCATGAAGGTCTGCATCGTTCCATATGATAGGTGCATTCCCAATCTGCAATTTCACTGATTGCAATTCAAAATCAACTGGTGAAGACCACCTTGGTTTCTACAAATAATGCCATGAGAGATAAAGGTTAGAGCATTTAACTAACTGAGAAATATGATCATTCTGTAAAAACTTCAAGTTGATTTTTCATACATACCGCTGAATTGTAAGAGACGCGACTCTCAAGGAACAAATTGTTCATATCTGATAGTGTATACACTTCTAACTTCTGAACCTCAATCTGTTTATTCTCTTCAAGAACGACTGGCACTGGAGAAGCAAATCCTTTTTGCTCCGGTTTATCTCGTGATTGCTCAGGCCCTTCTTTTTCCTCTGAGGTGGTTATCTCATCTGTTTCTGTCGAAGATACTGCAGGAATCGTTGACAAGGTGGGAATCTTAAAATTGGTATCTATTCCTGGCATTGCAGGTGCAGAGGATAATGAATCAGATGAATCAACTGGTGATATTTCATTGATACTGAAGCCAAAATCCATACCAGTATTTTGAACATGATCAGAAGTCTCATTGCTACTTTCTTTCCACACTCCACCTGTTGAAGAATTATAATATGTGCTATTGATCTTCTTAATGAAGCTTTGTTCAGGTGGTTTAGCCTCCTTCTCAACATCTAAATTATCAACATTTCGTTCCTCAACATGATAATTGTTCTCTTGCAATCCTAAATATTTTTTCGAACTTCCATTTCCATCTAATGCAAAACTAGAGGACCTTGTATTATTATTAGATAGTGTACTATTGAAATTTGAATCACTAGGAAGTAACCTGTCACGAACAATCTCAGATCTATTCCCAGCTACAGGCACCTTACCATAAGGAAGTTCAACATACTGGAACACCAAAATGACACCAAACATCAGTCCTATAACCAATATCAATCTCCTTGTTTCCGCTTGACATGGATTTAAGAAGCCATGAAACGGTTTGGAAAACCACTTCATAGTTGTTGGCCTATTTTATAAAACCATAATCTACCTGCATATTGCATAAACCAGTTAGTAAACACAGAACATTATCTTCTTAAATGAAAATCCTCAGTTCAGGAGCCACAGATAGTAAAATGGGAAGGGTGGATGACAACAAATCCTTCTATTATGTCATTTAGAGCAATTTAGTTATAAAAAGGTAACTACACAAGGACAAATAGACAATTTTTACATCTTATTTTTATTATTTATCGCTTTTTTTTTTTTTTTTCAATTCTATTGACATACCAATAGATTGTCTTTATCAAAATAACTAAAGAGCTAAAAAAAAAAAAACAATAACGAAAATACTAAAGGGCTCTAATTGACGTAAATAAGAACCTTGGTAGATAAAGTAAAAATGGTAACTTTGAAGTACAATAGATTTATCTATTTAGATTGGAAAAGGAACTTGAACAAAAAAGGAATTATGAAAGCAATATATTAAAAAACATTCTAACCATGTTGCCCAAATTTTCTCGATGGCCAAAGAACTTTACTGCATGATGTTCAAAACATGAACATCAGATAGTTGTTGAAACCAATTGGATATCTTCTGCCCACCATGAATAAACAAGCAACCCAAACAAACCCAATTGCCAAAAACAAATATAAAGCAGAACAAATTCAGGGTCTGAGAGATCTAACAATTAAACCGGCCAAATCAATCAAATCATTCATCATGTACAAAGTTACTCATTTGAAACACAATGAAAACAATAGGTAATCTTCAGGAAACCAATTAAGAATAGTTACAAAAAAAGTAACAAATACAAGAGCTTTAAGCATCCAATTAACTGTCCTTCAAAGTATCAAAGAAAGGCAACAAAATTCTCATTATACTAAAGAGTGAATGAGAAGAAGGAAAAAACCGAAAAGAAAAAGAAAGAATAAGCAAAAGAAAAGAAAAGATTCGACATTGACAAAGTACGAACTGGGTCGGGATTAAAATGTGGGTTCTAACATTAAAATTGAAGTTACCTTTAATAGGTTTATTATCCCGTACTTTCCCAGCGACCAAACAGTGGACTGAAAGAGAATAAGAAAACAAGAAAGCTTGGAAAGTACAAAAAAGTAGTACCTTGATTGGAGAGAAAGAAGCTGAAGTTGATGAGTTTCTACGCTCTTTTTCTTGTTTTGTGGAATGTTAAATCATGACAAAATAATTCTCTAAAATTGAAATGGAGAAATTATTAAGCTAAAAGAGCCGCACAAATGATATCACCGTGTTTTCACGTAATATCAAAATTACTAATTTTTTTTTCTTCCTTTTAATAAAAAGTAGAGTATATATAAGATATTAATTGAATATATAATTGAGATTTTGAAATGAAAAAATTATTATGGACCTCAGAATTGTTTCGTATACGTCCTGTTATTAAAACTTTTTCTTTGTAAAACGAATTTTTGAATAATACTTCGTATTATTACTCTATTATAAGATTTGATTTCATTATTTTATATTTTTTTTCCCCTCTTAATTGTTTAATTCGTAAATCTTTTTTTCAGTATTTTTATTCTTTAAATAGTTGTTTTTTTTTTTTACTCTTATATATATATATATATATATATATATATACACTTTGTATAAATTCATACATAATTTAAATCATATAAACACAGAATATTTATATTCTCTTTGTCTTCACTTCTCCTTAAATTACAGAGAGACCTTAGTTTTCTCTTATTTTATTATGAGTTGAATTAACTTAAGCATCAAAAGACAAAAAATTAATACATCTTATAATTGTCCAAAATTCTAACATATTTTCTTTGTTTGTAAAACCACAATCAGAAAAATTGCACCCTCATTTTAATATTAACAAAAAATAGTATCAATAAATTTTAAATTTTATAAAATAAAATTTGCTTAAAAACTAATTTTTTTTAGTGCAATTGATAAACACCCTTTGGATGTGAACAAGAAAAACATAATCTATTTTGAGAGGAACATTTATTCACTAATCATTCTAAATTACACAAGGTTGACTTGATTACACATTTAATGAGATATGAGACACTATTACCATTAGATTAATCAAGCAAATTAATTGCTGGTTTTATATGGAAATCCTTTGAGGATCTAATTTCCGTAAATCTAAAATAATATGATCAAATTGAATTAAAAATTCGAATAATTTTAATTATGACTTCTAGTATAACTAGTTCAAATATTTTAGTATGTAACCTAGTAAAATAAAACATAAATTTAACAATTATAAAATAATATTCTTAAAATTTATAATAATAAAAATAACATCTGAATAATAATTAAACAAATTTAATGAATCAAAATTTAATATTAAACATATTTAAGTTCTAACAATACAAAATTTATCAAGATTTTGAATATGAAATGTCCCATGTGTCACAATTAGGGCTATAGCGTTAAGGGTCCTAATGCTTAATAATATATTAATATGACTAAAATGTCTTTTATATATATAATATATATCCTAGTTTTGCTTATATAAGTCTGTGATTTCCTATGTGTATTATAAAGGAACCGTAAGGTTCTAGCATAACTATCAAGAGCCAAATAAAAGATTTTAAAAGGTGTATGTTTTGAAAAATACAGAACACTTGGTTGAACATGGCATCTTCATACATGACTTTTCGAGTGAGTTGTGCTCATGGGAAGCACTCATCACATATGGCTATTGTTAAAATATAAAGCAAAAAAAAAATATAAATATAAATATAAAATAAATGAAAAAAAAAAGTATAAAAGTTAAAATAATAAATAATCAAAGTATGCCGAGAAAAGAATCAAAAAGTTAAATAAATATATTATAATTCTCATTCATTTATAATACTTAAGAACTATATTAATATTTATAGAGATAATAAACTAAAATTTTAATCCTAATAAGACTCCTAAACTAATAGAAAAATATTAGAATAATTATCTAATATCTTAACTATAATAGTCTCAAATATTAACAAAGAAACTAACTATTAATCACATTAAGTGCTCTCTTTTTCATGTCATCAAGGTTAGTAATTTATACATAAATTTTAGCAATAAATGTGACAGGTATTTTTATTTTTTACCTCCTCATTAATTTTAAACATATATTTATAATTTTTTTGTAAACATATAATCATAAAAATAATGTCTACCTCATGTATTTTTATTATTGTAATTTCTTAGGTGTTATGTGTTTTTCCTACCTTATTTGGAATACTAACAAATAATGTTATGGTTAAAATAAAAAATTTGGACTGTACACAAGAAAAAAAAAAAAAACAACTATTAAAAGATTTTTATTTTAGTATATGATACTAGTTGCTAGTTGAGGGGGAAAGAAGAGTTAATAACTAGCAATATGTATTTGACTTGATATGATTTCAAAATCTTGGAAAAGCCATTTTGGAGAGCATTGGAACAAGCTTCATTACAAATAGATGTGTTGAAAACCATCAAAAACACAACAGCCAAAACGCTGGACGTTTTTGTGGATTCAGTCTTTGAATTCGTTGATTTACCATTGTTGCCATCTCAAGTAGCTACCCCTTTTAAGACATTTATTGGTTTCATTTCACTGACTATCTGATAACAGAAATATAGAAGGAGAGCGAGGGAGACGATGAACAGTGAAGAAGATATTTTCAGTATATTGAATTCTGTTACAATACAATCTATATATAGCACACATGTTATACATGATATGCTAGTGATGACATGGCATACAATATCAGTTTAACATTCCCCCATAAACTTACAACGCCTTAATGACTGTAAGTTTACTTCTTAATTGACTAAACCTTGTACCAGAGAGTGATTTAGTCATAATATCTGCTACTTGTTCTTGAGTAGGTGTGTATTCTACATGCAACAAATCAGACACAACCTTTTCTCTCACAAAATGAAAATCAATATCTATATGTTTAGCTCTTGAATGAAGAACTGGATGTTTAGCCAAATATCCTACACTAATATTGTCACAATAAACAACAGGAGGATCACACAGTTTAATCCTTAATTCAACCAAGACTTTTTGAATCCAAATTAACTCTATAACAGTGTGAGCTAGAGCACGAAACTCTACTTCAGTACTTGATCTAGAAACAACTTTCTACTTACTTGACCCCCATGAGACAAGAGAGATACCAAGATACACACAATAACTACCTGTAGATCGTCTATCATCCACATAAGAGGCCCAATCTGCATCAGTGTAAGCAGTGATAGCCAAACTATTAGAGCAACTGAGCAACAAACCATGATCTTGTGTACCTTTTAGATATCTCAATAGACGTTTAGCTGCTATCCAAAGTATATTTATTGGGGACTGCAAGAACTGACACAATTTATTAACTGCAAAGCTTATCTCAAGACGTGTTAAGGTACAATATTGTAAAGCGCCAATAATGGTGCGATATTGAGTAGCATTGGACAAAGGAACACCCTTAGTTTTTGAAAAATGATGCACAGTAGTCATAGGAGTTGATGTAGGCTTTGTATCAGTTAATTGCACTTTGTCAAGCAAGTCTCTTATATATTTCCCTTGACTTAAATGAAAATCAGCTTCTGATCAAGACACTTCCAAGCCTAAAAAGAAACTGAGCTCACCTAAGTCTTTTAAAGTGAAAACCAGGTTAAATTAAACAATTAGATCATGAATGAAAACATTATTGTTACTAGTGATTAATATATCATCAACATAGATGAGAAAAACCACAAATATGCCATCCTTGACATAGAGCATCATAGAAGCCTTTGAATTAGAACATTTGAAACCCAAATCAGTCAGGCAACCACTTAACTTCAAGAACTAAGCTCCTGGAGCTTGTTTGAGTCCATAAATGGACTTTTTTAATCTGTAAACATAATCAAGAAATTCTGAACTAACAAAACCAAGAGGTTGAGTCATGTATACCTCTTCAGCAATATTAACATCCAACTATCTGACCTGCCATTGCTGAGCTAATGCCAAAGTGAGCACAATCCGAATAGTAGTGGGTTTTACTACTAGGCTGAAGGTTTCAGTGTAGTCAATGCTTTCGGTTTGCTGGAAGCCTTTAGCAACAACTCTTGATTTATACTTATCAAGTGTTCTATTAGACCTTAATTTAGTACAAAAAACCCATTTATGGCCAATGACCTTACCATGAGGAGGCTTTGGAACAAGATCCCAAGTGCCATTTTGCATTAAAGCATTATATTCACATTGCATAGAGGTTTTCTACTCTGGTATGGTAAGTGCTTCAGAAACAGAACTAGGCTCAAGAAGAATGGAAACAGATAACAAAGCTTTAGGCTTAAAAATGTCTTTCTTAGCTCTTGTGACTATGGGGTGAATATTGGTAGAAGAAGGAGAGTGATGAATATGAGTAGAAGAAGAAATGGGAGGATAAGATAAATCAACAGATAAAGAGATACCTGTAGGATTCAAAATATGTGTGGGAGGAAGAGAACCAAAAATAAGAGGTGTAGATGAATGTGTTGAAGATGTGGTAGCTGAAGATGTAGTAGGCACAGGTTCTAAAGTAGAGGAGATAGGAGTGGTAACAACAACAGGATCATTAATGGGAGTAGGAGGAGACTGAGATAAAGCAGGTTGGGTAAAAGGTGACAAACGAGAGTGAGTAGTAGGTGACTATGATGAATAAGACAGGTCAAAGGGTAAAGCTGTTGGGGAAGAGACGGGAATAGTAGGCTCACTGCTTGGGTCAGAAGAGGACACTTTATTTTGAGCATTAACAGGTATAGAAATAGAGCTGTTACCCATTAAATTGGTGTGAACATTTTGATGAGAGTTATAATTTGGTTGACTTTGACTAGACGTGGGAATATGAATAAAAAATGGATTAGGAGATGACTGAAAAGTAGAGGAAGTTTCAAGAGAAAGGAAAGGAAACACACTTTCATTAAACTTCACATGAGAAGATATATATACTCTTCCTGAAGCAGTATCTAAACACCAATATCCTTTATAATGCATAGTATAGCCCAAAAATACACAAGGTAAAGACCTAGGCTCTAACTTATTGTGAGCATAGGGTCTTAGAAAAGGATAACACAATTATCCAAACACCTTGAAGTAGCTATAGTCAAGCTTAGTTTTAAAAAGAAGCTCATAAGGACTGATGAGATTAAGAGCTTGTGAAGGCAATCGGTTTATGAGATGCACTGCAGTTTGGAAACAATAATCCCAACAAACCATGGGAACATTAGAGCGCATGATCATAGCAAGACCAGCCTCCATTACTTGTCTATTTTTTCTTTCAACAACATCATTCTGAGATGGTGTATGAGGACATGAAATTCGTCTCATAAATCCCTTTTGAAACAAATGAGTCTCCAAGCTTTTGAACTCAGTACCACCATTGCTTTGCAACATTTTAATTTTAGATTGAAATTGATGCTCCACTAAAGCCTCAAAATGTAAGAAAATTGCTGCAGCTTGTGATTTGTTATTAAGAACATAAATCCATTGAAACCTTGTGCAATCATCCACAAACAACAAGAAATATCTCATGCCTTGTACTAAATTGACTGGGGAAGGCCCCCACAAGTCTACATGAATTATATCAAATGGGTACTGAGACCGTGTATGTACATGTGTTATTGGCATTCTATATGCCTTAGCTATTTGATAGGAATTACAAAAATCAAGTATACAAGATGTGCGTGAGGTCTTATTCATACTTTGAACTACATGTTTAACTATGGAGGAATGTAGATGTCCAATTTTGTCATGCCACAAATCTCCACTGAGTACACTTTTATTACAAACAACCTTGTCTAAACCTTCTTGAGGATTATCTGGAATCTTGTAAAGTCCATCTTTAGTTTCCCCCACTAAAAGTATAGTCTTGGTGTCCAAATCCTTCACACAAAAAGTGTTAGGAAAGAACTCAACAGAAACATGATTATCCTCACAAAGCTTCTCGACTGATATTAAATTCTTTTCTAATTGAGGAACACAAAGTAAATTGTGGAGATGCAATTGATAAGGATCACAAGATAAACAAGCACTGCCTAAGTGTGTAATAGGAAATGTAGTACCATTTCCAAGTAATACAGAAACATTACCTGAATAAGAGCTGGAAGAGTGAAGTAAACTCTAATCTGCAGTCAAATGGTGTGTTGCACCAGTGTCCAAGAACTATTGATAAGGAGAACTCACAGCAGTATTAGTAGTAGTTAACAAAGCTTGAGGCACAAAGTTAACATTGGGAGAAGTTTGAGGAAATACAATAGAAGCTTCAAGATTATCAGTGGACTCAACAGTTGGAGTTTGTGCAACATGAGCTTGTGGTGCAGGTGACTTATTGGTAAAAGAATCAACTGTAGCACTATTTTTTTACTGTGAGTAGTGAAAATAGCATCTAGCAGCAGTATGTCCAAACTTCTTACAAATCTGGCACTGAATATTATCATATTTGAAGGATTTACTTCTATCTTAAGAGGTATTAGATTTGGAGCGATTGTGAAAATTATTGGTAGAAACAGATCCTTGTTGCTTCTTGTAAACATTAGACTTAGCAAAATTAGCTTGTATAATATGAGCATCAAGTAAATCCATACGATCACGTTGTCTTTCATGCATTCTCATGAGTGTGAAAACCTCATCAAGACCATGAACTCGTTTCTTACCAGTTATATTTGTTACAAGAGATTGATAATTGGAATCCAATCCTCCAAGAACATACAAAACTTGTTCTCGATCACTTAGAGTATCACCAGCAGCTAAGAGATGATCAATTAAATCTTTAGTCATACCAATATACTGCTCAATTGTCAAATTACCTTTCCTCAAAGATTGTAGACGCCATCGTAAATCCATCAATCGAGATTGAGAATCATCATTGAACGCTTTGGCTAAAGCAAGCCAGTACTCCAAAGCTGTTCGTTTACCAATTAGATACTTGAGATAACTTGGTGAAACAGATGAGTAAATCCAATTTTTGATGGCATTATCTTGTCTTTCCCATAGAAAATAATCAGTATTATCTTCAATGACATTATAGTTACGTGGAACACCAGATACATCTGCAGAAATGAGAGAAACAAATTGTGGTAGTGAAACAGGTAGAGTTCCTGTATCTGCACTAACTTGATTACGCACTGTGGAAGATTCTTGATCAGCCATAGCTATGGCCCTGATACCATGATAACAAAAATATAGAAGAAGGAGAGCGAGGGAGACGATGAACAGTGAAGAAGATATTTTTAGAATATTGAATTCTGTTACAATACAATCTATATATAGCATACATGTTATACATGATATGCTAGTGATGACATGGCATACAATATAAGTTTAACACTATCACTTGCATTGCTTGTTAAATTTGATTTATTTATTTTTCTTTTTCAATAATGATTTTCAGAGTAACTTTGCACCAGTTGATGAGTTGGTTCAACTTGTTAGTATCAACTGTCTCAATATTGAAGGCAAAATTCATGATGAATTTCCTGAAGGTGTCTATGTTAGAAATGGTGCATACATACCTGACATTTTTTTTTTAAGTTAGAGTTTCATTTCTTAACCCTTGCGGCGCATAACACATTATGTTAAATTAATATTTTGTAAATTTATAAACACATTACTTAGAACACGTATTATTTGATTGATTATGTTGCGCTTGGGTTCCAATATAAACTTTATTAAGAGGAGTAGTTAATTTGATTTTTTTATTATTCTAACGTGGAACTTGTTCTCCCACAATAATTCTCTCAAACAATAACACATCTACCCTTATATCAAGGACAAGCCACACTTCTAGCCGCATTCTAACTGTACATCCATACTTTATTTATCGAGTATATCATTGTGTGCTGCCTACACAATCCATTTTTACTTTGAGATTCGATTTATATGAGTTCATGCAATGTAAATTGGACGTGACTACGATACAAATTGTTAAATCTGATGTTCCGATTCCTTAAAAATCAATATCGACTATATCCTAATTTGCTCTTGATGTTTTTCAATGCAAAACTCACTCAGACCCATATTCTAAGTCATGTATATATAAGTACTTTTAAGGCCTGAACTAGAATACAAGAAGGTATTAAAAGAAAGCAAATAGTGTTAATTATTAAAATAATTAATGTACTTACAATTATAGGGTCAAATCCACTTTTTGGAGGACTAAAGTCAATAAAATCTGTGTTTGGAACTGAAGTCACCTTTGGCGTCTACAATACAATTAATAATAGACATGTTAAGACTGAAACGTTCAAGCTGCAAAAAGAAAGGAATAATAACCCTGCTTTCTTCTTACGAGGCAACTCCGCAGCAGTTTTATCTGCTTCTCAACTAAATATGGTATGCAAAATTAAGATAGTGCATAATTAAATTCACTCAAAAATAATATCTCAATTATACACAACATGAACATATGTTATTTGTATGCACCGTACATAATGAATAATGAATATACATTGTACATAAATTATTTTTATACATCGGTACATATTTATGTATAGTGTATGTGTAACATATATATGTAGAACCAGTAAACACTACTACAATTTGGGCAATATAGGACGGCTTATAATTTAGAGTGAGAAACAAATAGGACGGTCTCAAGTATATGGCCGTCCTATAAGAAATATAGGACGGCTATTACGGAAAAAATTAGGCGGAACTTTATAGGACGGCTATTAGCCGTCTTAAAAAAAATTCTTTTAGGACGGCTATTAGCCGTCCTATATGTTACTATATAAGACGGCTATTAGCCGTCCTATATAGTTTCAATACTGGATAAAAAAAATTAAAAAAAAATAAAAAAAAAATAAAAAAATTCTTTTAGGGCGGCCAGTAGCCGTCCTATAAAATTCTTTTAGGACGGTCAAAAGAATTTTATAGGACGGCTACTGGCCGCCCTAAAAGAATTTTTTTTTTTTTTTTTTTCTTTCTGTGTTCGTCCTAAAAGAATTTATAAGAACGAGTGTAATTTTTTTTACTTATATATCTTTCTCCTCGCAAGTGAACCTAACTCATTTTAAGTTAAAAAAATTTCAATCCCTCATCCTCCTCTTTCTCACCACTCCTTCCTCTCCTCCTCTTTCTCACCACTCCTTCTCTCCTCTTTCTCACCAGGATACTCATCCTTATCCCCATCCCCTTCAATATCACCACTAACAATAATTTATTTTTGCTAGCAGATCTGGTAGCATGTGAAGACTTTGATTATTTATTCTGCACTTATTATTTATTTTATTCTCCACTTTGGGTTGATATTTGTATTTTGCTCGACTTTAATAATTATTTTTTTATTTAAATAGTTAGACATTTGATTTCTTTGTTTCCTTTTGCTCACTCTGATCATTCTCTTTTCTTGATTTTCGTTTGCCATTTTTTCCCCCATCTTTGGCCATTTTCTTTGCATTTCTGTTATGAGAGTATTAATGATATTTGGCTTGTTAGTTTCTTATTGTGAATCTATGGGTTAAATTTTGATTATCAGGTTGAGTCCTAAAAAGAAAGAGGGAATTGAAAAACTAAAGCGGGAAAAGAAAAATTGAAAGCCGCGCCAATTTTTTTTGAACCATATATATGTATATGTGATGTAAATTATGGATATTTTTGGAATGAAATTTATTCTGAAATCGTGTTTCTAGAATAAAATTAATTTATACATGTTATATATAAATTTCAGTACTGAACGAACACAGAAAAAAAAAAAAAAAAAAAAAAAAAAAAACCAATTTCTTTTAGGGCAGTCAGTAGCCGTCCTAAAAGAATTTTATAGGACGGCTACTGACCGCCCTAAAAGAAATTGATTTTTTTTTTTTTTATTTTTTTTTATTTTTATGGCCGTCTTAAAAGAATTTTATAAGACGGTCAGTGGCCGTCTTAAAAGAATTGGCCGTCCTATAAAAATTTTTTATAAGACGCTCCGTGAACGTCCTATTTTTTTTATTCTTTTAGGACAGGACTTTATAGGACGACCACTGGCCGTCCTATAAGACTTATATGACGGCCAGTGACCGTCTTATAAAGGTAAATTTGTAGTAGTGAAATGTTATTTAAGGCATTGACCCTAAAATTAGTCTACTTTACAACTCTCTATAACCTAAAAGATAATGTGTAATATATAGGGTGAAGAGTCACATTAGTCATTTTGTTTACACAAAAGGTGTCATTTAGTTCCATAATTTAAAAAATGTGTCATTTAGTCATTTTATTTGTAAAAAAAAGTGCTAAGGAAAGACATTTGATTTTTTTTAACATTATTTTATTATTAAAGTCTAAATGTGATTAAACAAAAGAGGGTAGAGTGATCATTTTACCCAAATCAAAATCTCTATCCATTCGGAAGCTCCAAAAGCATATTAATTTTTTTTTAATATCCTAATTTTTATCATCATTCTCTGTAAAAATTTGTTGATCTCTATTTCTATATTCATCTACAACTCATAGAAAAACTCCACATTTGCTATCTCTTTTCTCTCTATCTCTGCTTAGTTTTTTTTTTTTTTTTGCAATAATGGAATAAACACATGGAAATGGTCGTGTATTGCTTTTGTTAGATTGAGGCTGAAATGTCAACTTCATCAATTCTAAAAGATCTTGGGAGGCAATTTTTTTGGTTACTCAATGATATATAATATTTTTTTACAAACTATTTTAGGTTGTTGGTTAGGGACTAATAAATGTGAATTCCTTATTATTTTTGTATTTTTTAAGAGAAATTGATGATGGTGATGGTTAAAATGTAATTAAACTTTTTATTTTGTTGGGTTTCACCGAAAATGATCCATTGAATGATATTAATTTTTTTCCTATTCAGATAGTTAAACAAGCAATTTATTTCCTGTTATTACCCTGTTGCAAGATATTAATTTCTTTCTTCAATATCCTCTTTGAAAATTTTTGTCATCTTTTAAGGATTCAATTTTCCTTACAAATACTAAACAAGTCTTGTTTATTTTCTCTTCTTTCGGTTATCAATTTTACTATTAAAAATGAGTGGAGGCAGTTCACGAATTGTAGGTTAATAGAGTTTTGGGATTTTTGTTTAGGTCTAAATGACAAATAGGTTAGTGGGTATTAAGGATGTTAGATTATTGGGTATTGCAACTTTTGATTATTATTATTTTTTTTAATATTCACAAAATAACAATTTTGTCCTATATTTTAGCTTGAAATACTTTAATAATAAAATATTAATCACAAATACAAAAATAATCACAATTTTGTCTTTATATAGCCATTTTTTTATAAGCAAAAAAATTAATGAACATATTTTGTAAAATAAAAGACTAAGTATCACCTTTTATTAAAGTAAAATAATTTATATGACACTTTTTTCTAACATACATTATGTTAAAAGTTGGACTGGTACATTGATCATCACTCTTTCAGTTGAGGTTTGAAAAGTACTCAAAGACATGAGTAACACTGCTGTTTTTGAGCATTCAGGAAAGTTATATTCCATAGAAGAAAATGATCTACCTCAAGAGATTGACATTTTTACGCTAGAAACATTAGGCAAATGGGATGCTTGTCGGTTAAGGGTGGAGCCAAAATAATTTAAGGGGGGTTTATTTTTTTTTTATACAAAATAAAAAATTAATAGAAATTATAATAAATTATACTCAATTCAACATTAAATTTTTTCATGTCATATTATAATAGAGATATAGAATTAATAAATTATAATTAACTTATAACGAAAATTAAATAAAAATATAATAAGTTAATAAATATTAGTATTATTCATGAATAAAATAAATTTATTAACTAAAAAATCCAAGCAAATAAAAAGCTCAATCAAATACATAAGATTTATAGACATTAAAACTAAAATAAATATATGAAAATATAAAAAGTAAAATATGATTTATAAACAATATAAGAATAACTAATAATAATAAAATTTTTATATAAAAAAATTTCAAATAAATTCTAAAAGATTATTAAAATAAAATGTCAAATAATATAATATTAGGTAAAGTTAAAGTTTTAATTGAAATAAAATATAATAAACATAATCTTAAAAAACTTTAATATGAAGCTTATCATATACTTATTTTTTTAATTTTATTTTTATAATGTTGAGTTTAAAAATATTTAAACATTATTTAGATTCTTATATTTAAGAAGAATTTTTTGTAGTATATTATAATTTTATTTTTGTTACTAATAATTACCAAATACATGAAAAAAAGTATATATTTAACCATTTTATTTACAATTCATGTCATTTTTATCCACGTATTTATTAAATATTGTTAATATCTACTAAAATATGTACATAAAAATTAGACACAATATATTTAGCTGTTGTCGGTCGTGGACTAAGCCTTTCACTAGCCATGGAAAGGTCAACACACTTGAAGATTATTTTCCATTTCTTGTCAAATACTAACAACTAAAACTACTCACACTTTTCTTTTGTTTAAATATTTGTTATTTTATGGAACAGAAAGCTCCAGGTTCAGGGGAACCTGTTATATTCTGGTAGAAGTAACTAAGCCTTTCTTTGAATTAGGAGTAATTTCTGGTATTGCCTTTCTCTTTAGCACAACATTTGAATCAGCATTGTGATATAATTTCGGTTTGGGCAACAAGTGTTTTTGGATAGGGGGCTTCTACTAACATCCCACCTACAATACTAAACACATACCCCACGATTAAAAATTATTAAACATATTAAAATAATAATTAAAAGAAATAAAGAAAAAAAAACTGCCGAATGAATCCCACTTCCCACAATGCTAATTCTGCCCCTGTTGTCGCTGCTACAACCAGTCTGTCGGACCGAAATTTTTTTTCCTCACTCGCCAGCTGCACTGCTCCATTAACATTTTCTGTTAATTTCTCTCCAAAAAACTTCATATTTTTGACATTTATTTCTTTGAAATGGAACCTCCACCACCACCGTTGTCGTCGCCGGCAGCTTCTCTAGTTGAAGTTTGTGAGCTTTCAATTGTACTCACATCCTACAATGAACCAGAATGTTCATTTCCTCCCTAAATATTGGAAAACGAATCAGGGAGTGTAGAGGTAGTTGTAAAAATTTTTCTAGTATATTCAACGTACCAGGTCCGAACATATGTAATACGTTCGTACATCGTTGCCGAACATATTGAAAATGTTCAAAAGTATCATCTGAACATATACAAAAAGTTCATTATTCTTACTCGAATATCATAAGGTTCAAACGGTTTAGATGTATATGTTCAGATGGTACTTTTGAACATTTTCAATATGTTCGGCAACGATGTACGAACGTATTACATATGTTCAAACCTGGTACGTTGAACATACTGGAAAAAATTTTACAACTACCTCTACACTTCCTGATTCGTTTTCCAATATTTAGGGAGGAAATGAACATTCTGGTTCATTGTAAGATGTGAGTACAATTGAAAGCTCACAAATTTCAACTAGAGAAGCCGCCGGCGACGACGACAGTGGCGGTGGAAGTTCCATTTCAGAGAAATAAATGTCCAAAAAATGAAATTTTTTGGAGAAAAATTAACAAAAAAATGTCAATGGAGCAGTGCAGTTGGTGAGTGAGGAAAAAAAATTTCGGTTCGGCAGACTGGTGGCAGCAGCGACAGCAGGGGCAGAATCAGCGTTGTGGGAAGTGGGATGCATTCGGCAGTTTTTTTCTTGATTTCTTTTAATTATTATTTTAATATGTTTAATAATTTTTAATTGTGAGAGTATGTGTTTAGTATTGTAGGTGGGATGTTAGTAGAACCCCCCTTTTGGATATTTGGCTGAAAATGTTCCAAATTCGCACGTAAATACTGTACATAGCAAAAAAAGTGCGGGTTTGGGCCCATTTTTTTCTATGTTCAAAACCAACCGCGATTTTGAGCCTCATTACCTATTAATTTGAACACAAATCACCCAAAATTGGATCCAGTTTGACTAAAATTCACAAAGGCATTTGAATTAATTGAGTGAGTTTCGCTATGTAAAGTTTGGTGTGAAAAGGGAAAAATAATATTATATATTAGATCACGTGTAAAAATTTCACACAAACACGTAATTGTTATTAGTGCGTAGATGGGTATGTACCACATGTACGTGTGGAAATTAAAATTATTGAAAAAGTAAATCGTAAATAATAATATAAATAGTAATCCAAGTCCAACGTAACTCAAACTAAGTTGTGAATATTGGTTTAACTGAGTTTTCCCTAATTTGAAACATGCCTTTTTAACTTTCTTATAATCTTAGTTCTAATACATAATCTGAGTTACTTCATAAAGTGGATCTAAAACTTGATAGGTGTAGTTATGGCCATGACATAGGGATTTACACAGAGGTAAAAGTAATAATAAGAGAAATAATTTATACTTGATATTTTAACAATTATACTAATTTTTATGAATTTATTATTGGCCTGCGGGCACAATGTAACAATGGATTTTCCACTGACAATAGACACTATGAGAGTTGTAAGAGGACCGTGACTCCGTGAGTATATATATATATATATATATATGTTGATAGATTTCTAATTCCAGTTTAAATTTTCTATTGTAACGTGTTTGTTTATGAGTTTTGGGTAGATTTAGCCATATAATTTTACTCGTTTGATATTTTGTTATTGTAAATATTAGGTATGTTTATTGAGTTTAATAATGTCAATAAATAACAATTTTATAAAAAAAAATGTCATTTTTTAATGAACATATTCATGTTAATAATTTAAAAATATTGCTAAAAAATAATATGTTACATACACATATTCATTTAATAAAACAATATGTTATTTTTTATATGTATATATTATTAACTGAGGAAAGATACAGGACTAATCGATCCATATAACAGTGTTTTCTTACCGTGGTTGTGTAACAATGGTGATTTGGTGATATGCAGGTTAATAAAGCACAATGGTGAAGACTATGCGAGGATAGGAGTTATGCATCGATTTGGTGATGCAAATTCAATATGTTGGTTTCAAGTTGAACCAAATTGCACATTTCACACTAAAAATTGTTATGAAGATGGAGATGAGGTAGTAAAAGGTTGTTTTTTTCTTTTTTTTTTTTTAAATTATTATTAAACTCACGCACTTGTAACTAATTCTTACTCAAATCTCAAATATGTTCAAATAAATTTCATAAGTTTTAGCCAGTAAAAATTGTTATTGTATGAGTTTAATGTTTGTAATGTTGATAGACATGAGAATGTAGGTGCAGGTTGTGATGCTCGGCTGTAGATCTCGAGAATCAATTGTACGAGGACCAGAGTTGGGTAAAGAAAGGGTTGATAATCCACCTGCAGATAAATTATGTACACTTGCTTACGAGTGGCGATTAAACATGAGAGATGGAGAAGTTAGGCAAACTATATAGAAACTATAGTTACACACATGCATATTGTTGATTCTATTGCCTGTTCCATATCAGGTAATTATTATATATGATTTCTTTTAGAGAACGTGTTCTATTTTTTTACGTTCAAAACATACCACTTGGAAATTCTATACAGTATGTGAAATTTTACACACTCATGCAACTTGGGTTATTTTTTCTTTATAGAAAATTCTACACACTTAACTCGGAAATTAATTAAATGCCTAAGACAGACTGCTTGGTACTTGTAAATAGTTAGATATCTTCCCAAATCCCAGACATATTTTTTCGTTTTTTTTGTTCAATACCATGCTCATGTGTACGGAATACAAAGTCCCTACACAAATAGCAATAGAAAGGTTTTTAAAAGTAGTTAAGATTTTAAAAATCACCAATCACTAGCTACTTTCATACCTAACTACGTACCTACTTCAATTAACATATATCCATCTCTACATTCACACATATATAATACATCGAACAATAAAACCTCCAACACAAAGCTTTGGGTTTTAATATGAGTTTGAAGTTTAGTAACTCTTTTTCTATTACTTTTCTGTTTGTGTATTAATGTGTAGATTGTATTGAAGGCTAACGCACGTTGTGTCTTCTAACTTGGGTAATTTTTTCTTTTAATATTTTATCACTATTTCTTCTCGTACCATTAATTTATTAAAGCATTACAACTAATAGTTTCAATAAATATCTAAAGCATTTTAACTAACCATTCTACAACTTTTGATAATTATTCTATACAATTTTTTTCTTATTAATTTATCGACTTATTAATCAAATTTTTAGAAAAATTAGTATTGATATACATATATGAATCTTTTTAGAAAAATTAGATTAATTTTGATGTGTTATGAACTTTCATTAAAATATTCTATAATTTTCATGATTTTTTTTTTTAATTTCTGTCGATAACAACAATAAACTCGACAATATTTAGGTCCACATCAACATTTTAAAACATAATTAAGACATGATCAACTCACATAAATTAAAATTGCTCACCAATTATCAACATTAATTATTGGGAATAGAAAACTAGGAAAATGAATTGTGATTAATATATATATATATTTTTTTGCTCTATTATTACTATGAAAAAAGTGTAACAAATTTAAATTTTTTATGTTCAGTATATTATTGTAGGTAAAGGAATATAATATATTTTTTATGAATTTTTTTAAAAAAAAAAATACCCTTCAATTATACAAAAAGAATTGATATATTTTAGACATTTTAGTAAAAATGCAATATTTTTTTTTTTAGGAGAATGAATAGTTATTATTCTCCTTTACAGAAAAATACAAATTTATTCTCGCACAACAAAAATTGGTAATCTTCCAAAATTACAATTTCTAATATTAAAACATGTAAACAAATAAAAGAAAAAGAATAGCTATTTCCTTCTTTGACCTATTAGTATTACCATATACATAGGACACATGCTATTAGTGTTATATAGAATAAATTATTTATTATTTTTAAAATAAATAATAATATGTTACTTTAATTCAATAAAATATAAGAATAATATTAATAAATTTTTTTTTTTTTTTTTTTTTTGAAAAATACAATTATCCCGATCAATAAAAGAGTTCGGCTAACCTCAACTATTTGACTTATTTAAGTGAGTGGGCACACATAAAGCTAGAAAATTGAGATTCTACCTAAAAGTAATTTCCCAGATCAATGGGCAGCTTCATCTACAAATGCTCTAAACCACCATATTTACTCTTATATCAACCCTAGGAACTTTTGATCTCATCCAACTAAAAAAAGGACATTGTAGGTGGGTGTGCATCAACTAAATCGTTTAAGCATTCATTAATAAGCCTTAAAACTGGTGGGTCTGATATCCATAGTTCGTTCTCTGATTAATTGTAAGTCTACATCTGACAGTGCCTTCAATGTGTTTGTTGAAATGACTGTGAGATCTTTCTTTCCTCTTTATTACAAAAAAAAAAAAAAAGTATATTTTTCTCAAATTGAAGATAAATATCAAATGATGCCTTCCAGGCCTACGTAATTGTGACAAATGAAAATTTGTAATTGAGAAGATGCATTTATGATATATAATAATGTTATTGTTACAAGTAGAAAAAGACATAATCATGCAACAAAAAATGAAGTTTTAATTGTATGATATAACTTCTTTTTATGCATACGTAAGATTTCATTGTTAATTATCTTAAGAAAAATATATACATATTTATTTTTCTTATTATGTAAATGAATAATTAGATCATTTAAGCATCGAAGTAAAAAATGAATTATTAAGCACTAATAATATTTATGTTTTTTTAATTTCATTTACTTTTTCTCATCATGTACACAATCATATTAGTCATGCTTGAAAAGGAATCATGCTAAATAGTATTGTTGGCGTGTGATATACATGCTCTTGTAGTTTCTCTCTCTCTGCTAAAGAGACAACAGCTTTCATTGTCACTCCACTTCATCAATATATTCATAGTTCATTATAAACGACTGTTCCATTGTGTTTTTCTTCATAGTGGCCATGGAATTACATCGCAGGAAATCTCTGTTTAACATTATGAATGAAGAAAGAAATGCACTAAGGTTATCACCAAATCATCTTTCCATAGTAACCCGTAATGAAATATCTGATCAAGATCTTGACTTTAGTCCTTCCACACCTTCTAGTCCTCATCCCACAGTGCTCAGAATAATGCCACCACCAAGCCCAGAATCACCATGGACAGTCTCTCCTGCTCAAACTCCATCACCTTCTCTGCTTTACCAATGCATTGCCTCCCTTTACCGTTATGAAGGAAGCATATACTCCGTTGCAGTATCTAAAGGTGTAGTCTTTACTGGCTCTGAGAGTAAACGCATTCATGCTTGGAAGCAACTAGACTGTGCGGAACATGGGCATCTCAAGTCAACTTCAGGTGAAGTAAGAGCCACTTTAGCTCATGGTAATATGCTATTCACTTCTCATAGAGATAATAGAATCAGAATATGGAACTTTACTGTTTCGGACAATTTCAGGTGGAAAAAAGCTTGGTCTGTTCCCAACAAAAGAGGCCCATTTCCTTTTTTCTTGAGATCAAACCCTGAACAACACAAAGAATGTATCTCTTGCTTAGCTTATTATCATGCTGAAGGTATTCTATACTCTGGCTCTTTTGATAGAACAGTGAAAGCTTGGAGAGTCTCTAGTCAAAAATGTGTAGACTCATTTGTGGCTCATGAAGATAAGGTTAATGCAATATTGGTGAATCAAGATGATGGTTGTGTTTTCACTTGTTCTTCTGATGGTTCGGTGAAATTGTGGAGAATGGTTTACAGAGAAAACTCTCATACACTCACAATGACTCTAAAATTTCAACCTTCCCCTGTAAATGCAATAGCTTTAAGCCCTTCTTTTAATTCATGTTTTCTCTATTCTGGTTCTTCTGATGGAGCTATAAATTTTTGGGAAAAGGAAAAAATGTCTTACAGGTTTAATCATGGTGGGTTCTTACAAGGTCATCGTTTCGCAGTTCTTTGTTTAGTAACTGTAGAGAAGTTGATATTTAGTGGTTCAGAGGACACAAGTATTAAAATATGGAGGAGAGAAGAAGGGAGTTGTTTTCATGAATGTTTGGCAGTTCTTGAAGGACATAGAGGACCTGTGAAATGTTTAGCTGCTTGTTTGGAGATTGAGAAAATTGTGATGGGATTTTTGGTTTATAGTGCAAGTTTGGATCAAACATTCAAAGTTTGGAGGATTAAGGTATTGCCAGAGGAAAATGTTTCCTTGGATTCTATGGATTATAATGATTCAAGTACAAGTGTTGTTGAATG